>BLKM01008640.1:835533-1001187 GCA_013340265.1 Coptotermes formosanus | reverse complement strand
CCACCCACCCTCCCATCCAACCAACCAACCAACCAACCAACCAACCAACCAATCAACCAACCAACCAACCACCCACCCAACCAACCAACCAACCAACCAACCAACCAACCAACCAACCAACCAACCAACCAACCACCCAATCAACAAACCAACCAAAAAGCTACGGGAGCAAATGAAGTGCCAGACGATGTCAGTTGGTCCGTTTAGCCCAGGGGCCCAGCCCTGAAATTTTGTACCCAGACGATTCACATGAGTGGGTCTACAACGTGGAACTTGCTTGAGGTCATAACCCTGGAGCCTAGAATTTGGAGGTGGCTACTAGATCTTTCGAAAATTTGTGTACCCCTGATTTAGCCACTGGTGTGACACGAGGACCTTATAACAGGAATTGTGCTTACGTTAACGGATTTCCCGTCTTGGCTAAGGGCCTTGAAGTGTCCAGAAGTGTCCGCAGAACTGACAGCTTTTAAGGTGAAACACGCGGCCTATGTGAGACCACGCAAGTCACTTGGTCGTCCGATTCTTTCTAGATACATTACTTCTGTTGACCCTACTGGGCTCCATGAGGTCAAGAGGTCAGAATCACTCAGTAACACAAACGCCAATCAAGACCGCCATTAAGTTGCCGGCTACAGAAAAATGAGTAACAAAGCGTTTATGTAATAATAAAGTTTTTACGTGTAATTAATTGCGCACGACGCCGAGAAGACGTATGGGAGAGTGAAGGTGCAACTCTACGCATTCTTTACCTCGGCCACTATATGGACACAAATGGTCGGCTTCACGCCCCGACGCATTACCCCCAAGGGACGATTCCCCTACATCACATAGGTGGGGGAGACTGGGAAGGGGTTTCAACCTGGACAGCGTAGTGAGGAGAAAATCTCTGATCTCACGGCAGTAAAACCATGGGCTATTTACAATACCGACCGAACTATTCCGGATGTAACAGTGAGTTCTACGAAGTAAAAGAACCTATCTTTTTCTTTGGAGGTAAAGAGGGATGTCAATAAGAAAAAAGAGGCTGGCCAAAAAATATCTAAACGTTTGTGACAGGGCGGATTTATAATACTGTCTTTGAGTTACATGTAGAGACACCGAAGAATCGGTAATGCAATGTTATGAACGACAGAAAAGCAACATGAATGTAAAATGTTGGGCTAAAGTGTTGAAACAGGAGCTGTAGAGAACTGGACAAACGATTGTGTGGAAGAAACTAGTGTAATTTAAACGAAACTAAACTGCTAAAAGAAAGATATAATTATATGCAAAGGTAGCAATGGTAGCAAAAACGTCTTTAAAGAGTTCATTAACACGATATAAACACATGAATTCTGTTCGTAGTTTGAGTGATTCATAGAATGCTGTATTAGGAACAAAGACAGCGAGATAGCGTGGCTGTAACCAGGAGCGTAGAAAATGGGAAGAATTACAAAGAAAACACACAAAGGCAGGTGTCCGTTATGTTTAGGTGAAAGGGGAGTCAAACACATATTGCTGAGTTGTCCGGAAACAAGAAAATCGAGACCAGAATTCTTAAATGAAAAATGGTCAATACGAAAGAAATTAAGATCCGGTTACAGATGTAGGTATATAGGCCTATTTAGACGAAGTTAAATATTAGTGGTTTAATAAGACAAAGGAATTGTAAATAATGCCTGTACTTTTGTAGAGGGGGTTACCACCGTCAGAACCGGGGATTAACCGGAAAGCAGTCACAAGAAAAACTAATTGCATATCATCATCATCATCATCACCACCACCACCACCACCACCACCACCACCACCACCACCACCACCACCACCACCACAGGCCATTTCTCGCCGGTACTTCCCTTGAACCAGCGGTGATCCCCACCGCTCAGGCTTCCAGTTTCAGACTGCAGTACTTTCCGTATTATGTGTGATGTTCCAAGTACAGCTGTCTTTTGCACTTACTCAATATTCTGCTACAAACATTGTAACTATAGGTCAGTTTTAAGTATTACAGCCCTCTTCATTACAATATACAGACCAGGACGACGACTGACCAGTTTCAAACTGCAGTCTAGTTTTTGGGATAATACCCATTGTGGATAGTACTCATGGTACCACACAGACAGTGTTCAGTCGCCATATCCCTGCTAGATCTCCTTTTATGTTTGTATATTATTATTGTTGTAATAATACAAGACACTGTCCGTTGTCTGTGTTTTATCTGTTACATACGACGTTGCTGGAGTTCACTGCAGTATCAACTTCTGGTGATACCTTAACATCAGGTAACAAACACTATCATTAATTAATTCATTGAATGATTCAAAAGTTATTAGCAGACGCGATGATCTCGCAAGGCAATCTTTCGTCACAGAATAAGAAAGTAGGCTAAAATGAAGCCGTACGTGTGGGCACATGTATAATTAAGAACACGATCGGCAATACACAAACTTTTTTACATAAGCAATTTCTAACAGCGGCGTAACAAATCCATTCACTTTGGCGTTAAGTCGTCTTCGTAATCAACAAGCTGAATACTGGAGTTCCAAAAATTCATGATAGCTACCACCTCCCCCCTCCCCCCCCAAAAAAAGCTTCACGTTTACCTGACTAAGAAAGATTTGATTTTAAATAAGAATCGAAATGATTACAAGAACTACACAACTTTAAACTGCATGTTAACAAAATCAAACATCCTGTTCTATAAAATTACTATTTGTTCCGTCTTACAAGTCGTGTTTTCTCGCACGCCTTCAACATTTCAGTTTTTTTGCTCTCACACCAATAACAATAGGAGTTCGGCTACCATGAAACTAGCACACCTGGCAACCGTTTCAGTAACGATACAGTTCAGTTCACTTCGTCTGGAATCGAACTCGAACCCACACGCCTTATCTGTAAGATCTCACGCTGCAGCATAACACGGATTAGAATTTACAGAATAATCACGTGGTAAAGCGTAACAATTGTTAACGTGACAGCAGCAACATGGCAGTCGAAATGCAGTCGAATCCGGTTATAACGAAATCCGTTTATACATCTCGCTTAAACAGTCAGATCTGTGGTAAAAATTAATTCGCCACTGTTAACCGACCATTTCATTCCTCGCTTACAACGACATTTTAATATTCAGTCCCTTTCATACCGTTATAACCGAGTGCGAATGTATATGGTTACTAGAAAAATGACCAAAATTCAACCGAGAATATTTGATGCCAATGTCTATCGATCGCCTTTACAGACACTCCTGTATTGACGGACTATTGGCGGACTACTATATTTAACCATTTAAACACGAAGCGTATCTGTTTTATATAAGGATTCAGTGCGTACCGCGCTGTAAACACTCTCCACTTCGGTTATAAAAACCAATCTCTTAATGTTTTATAAGGCAAAAGTTGCTGTTTGTTCTGAGATCCGTACAAAACACATAAACGCAATGTGGGCACCACGTAGAATTTTTTAATGTTAAACCTGGTGGAACGTAAAGTTACAGCTAGGCTTTAAAAGGTTAATAGTCCTTTAGAGATCTTATAGAAATACGATAGGGAGAAGGGCACGGACTGGATTGAGCTGGCTCAGAATAGGGATAATTGGCGGGCTGTTGTGAACACGTTGACGAACATTTGAGTGCCATAAAATCCGGGGAATTCTTGACTAGATGAAGCACTGTCAGCTTCTCCAGGATGACCCTCGTCCATGGAGGTAGTTAAGTGGTAGATCCTTTAGGTACACTACGGTGTCACGTTACACTGAATATGCACGATGTGAGATTTTTTCGGCAAAAGGTTAAGAATGCAATACCGACCAAAGCCAGGCACCTGTTACTGCCAACTTCGCGATACTTCTTTGTTTTACAGCTGCTAGTGGCATCTAGCACAGCAAACGCCGATAGCAAGATGATTGGTGAATGATAAACGGGAAAGACTTGGAAAGAGGCGACGGTGGCCTTACTGGGAGACTAGCCCGGGCATTTTGCCTAGAGACTGAATAAAACCGATAGAAAACACACACAAGACAGCCACTATCTCGACCGGAATTCGAACCAAGCACAAGCCTCCTCGGTCCCCATTTAAACTAATACCACTGATCACATGTATAGCACACAGCCAAACAATAAACAATATTGTACGGTATAAATGAAAAGTTCTGACGGTACAATTGTACCTGTTCATGCCATAAGGGCACAAGTGTAGTTCGATGCACTGACCTCGGCGTAAAATGGAAATACGAAATCCTATGTACACACCCATTATACTGACATATACACGATCATGTTATATATATGGTAACTGATACACACCGTGACTACATGTTTCGGCTCATAAGTCGCCATTTTAAATTAAATTCTTGATTTGTCTTACATCTTGGCACACTGAAAATAATGTATTAAAATGGTGGCGTCAAAATTATTAGTCTGTGCCACAATTTGCAAGTTAATACTTTAATACGTTACGTTCAGTGCGACCAGACTTAAGACAGTTCTGGAACTGACACAAAGACGGCTATTTATTGGCCGAAACATGTAGTGAGTGTATATCGTTTATAAAAATTAACCTGATTTGCATCTGTCAATGTAACTAACTGACTAAATAAATAAATAAATAAATAAATAATAACTCCATGGAGCAGAGGCATTATTGACAAGCTAACAGTTTCTCAGCTAGTCAACAAATTACCCCCATTTTATGGAACCCGGAGGTTCATTACCGCATTCACAAGAGCCCGCCACCTGTCCCTATCTTGAGCCAGCTCAATCCAGTCCATGTCCCCCCTCATCCCACTTCTTGAAGATCCATTTTAATATTATCCTCCCATCTACGCCTGGGTCTCCCAAGTGGTCGCCTTCCCTCAGGTCTCCCCACCAAAATCCTGTATGCACCTCTCTTTTCCTCCATACGTGCTACATACCCCGCCCATTTCATTCTTCTCGATTGCATCAATGATATATAACAAGATACATAAAACCATTGTGTGACCCTGAAACCTCGCGTTAAAAAATCTTCGGACTCCTCACAGTCGCAGAACGTCAGTTGCTAGAAAAGTAACTAGTCGAACACCGATACAAGCAATTCTTGAATTGCCGTCCCGCTGTGCGTGTATGTACCACTATTTCCAATATATACAAACACAACAACGTCCCCTGTTTCTTGAGTTTATTAGTGTCTTATGATATGTTTCGGTCGTAAAAGGCGAACATCATCAGGTAAGAATACCACAGCATTAAAGGACAAGAAGTGTTAAGGCGGGGGCCCCTCCGATATAAGGCCACTGTTTGCTCACCGCAATTTGTGGTGGCATATGGAAGGTGCTGGTAAACAGAAATGCTGAACAACAGGGAATTTTTGTTCACAGACTTCCATGGGCGCTAAGTGAGGGTGGCGCTATACTGGAGTTTGACTGCGTTACTTTCTCAGTACCCCTCTGCTCCATCGAGCTAATTTCTGACTTTTCTCGTCCATATAGAAGAAGCAGCAGCTGTATTTAACATAGAGTTGAACTCTGTTATAACGTCATGAAAGGCACTGAATATTTTGAGTCGTTATAAACGAGTGTTGTTATAACCGAGGAGTATATGCTACGGTTAACAGCGAAGAATTAATTGGTATCACAAAAATCTGACGCTATAAGCGACGTCCAGTATAAACCGATGTCGTCATAACCGATTTCACTGTAAGTGGTAGCACGGTACGTAAAGTGTGACATAGATGGGACCGATATGTTGTCCCGAAACGTCGGTAATAAATCACCCATCTACGCTGCGTAAAATCACAGAATGGCACATATCTCACGGTACGTAACATCGATTTGTAGTATACATAACTTCGAGATATCGCACTCGATAGTTTATATCGATATTACGATGAAATGTCAGATTACGGTCACGACATTTTGAGTTCCAGTTACAAGCATTAATTTCAGCATTGAAGAGTACGGGAGCAGAGGCAGAGCAAGCATCAATAAACTGTGTAGGCACAAGCAGCAGAGTGCAGAACCATTTTATAGGTTAAAATCAAACAACACAAATGAAGCATGTGCTCTACCAGTCTATACAACTTTGCATCTTACTGTATTAAGAAGTCCTAGAAAACGGGACATTTCCGCATTCCCCGAACACCGCTTAGCAGTTTCATCAGATTCCCCTTCACCATCGCGTAACAGCAGCCATTTTACTTACTGACGGTTATTCTAAGAACTTTTTACGCTTTTACTATTTAAAGGGAATGACTGGACGAACAGGAAATCGCAGTAGATTCAGGATTTAAATCACAGGCTGAAGGTAACATTGTGCATCACGATCTCAGCTAATGTCATTTCAAAGAGATGATTTATACAATCTAATCGATGATACAACATAAGGAAGAGAGGGAAATTAAATACAAAATGTCTTCCAAAAAACATTATTCCGACAGAGAGCGATGTCATCAGGACATTTTAGATAACCTGTTCAGATTTAAAGATATTAACTATCCAGATAAACTAATTGAAAACAATGGATATATAATAAAATAACTGGAACGTGCAAACCACATAACTCAAAAGGATATCGAGAGAAACTAGGGCTCACAATACCGGTCAAAGTCTTAATATCGGTATTTCGGCGTTTTTAACCCTTTAAAGACGAAGCGTATCTGTTCTATATAAGAACTCAGTGCGTACCGCGCTGTAAACACTCTCCACTTTCGTTATAAAAACCAGTCTCTTAATGTTTTATAAGGCAAAAGTTGCTGTTTGTTCTGAGATCCGTACAAAACACATAAACGCAATGTGGGCACATCTTTCTCAATAAATTTTGATGACAATTAGGTGCAATAACGTAAAGAAAAAACAAGAACTTGAATTCACGTTTTAAACGAAACTTCTATTGCAATAATAATATTCTGACACAAATGATTAAAAATGGAGTCATTCTAAAAACAAAAAAAATAGACATATTGATACTGCAAATTTTAGTTATGTTTAACTTAAACATATACAGTTTAAGCATCCACATTACCTGTCCGAATAAAGTGAACTGTTTAGAAACATAAGCAGGTTTCCGTTAGATTTGTATTGTGTATAACAATCCATCAGTTTCAAATGCAGTAATATTAATGATGTATTGTTGTCGATTTTATAACCTTTATGCGAATATATCATAAATTATTTATTAAATTAGTACCGAAAAACTGGCATTTTTGTATCAATAACGGTATTTGCATACCGGAAAATAAATCACCGGGATCCCGTGATCACGGTATTGTAAACCCTAAGAGAAACGAGTGAAAAAGGACGGACTTCAAAACCTCTGTTGTCACAAAATGCGGCCGGCATCGCACAATCGGTAGTGACTAAGCTACGGGCAAGAAAACAGAAGAACAGTGGTTCAATACCTGGCAAGGGCAAAAATCTCTCTTTCACAAAGCGTCCTGGGCGGGTCTGAGATCCACCCAGCCTCCAATTCAGTGTCTACCGGACGCTCTTTCGCCGGGGGTAAAGCAACTGGGATGTAAAGCTCACCACTCCCATCTGGGTACCGAGGTTAAGAATGTGTGGAGCTATACGACCACTCCCCCAAATGCCTTCATGGCGTATATATACGAACAATTTTATCTGTTGTTATAAAAGTAGTCCCAATACAGGCCTGGACAGACCCAGAGGGTTCCAGGAGGTCGAGGCTCCCAGATTTCTACACAATCGGCACATGAAGATGGCAGGTTGTCAGCCATAAACACCGGCCGCGTTTACCCCCCAGGAAATATTCCTGGTACTCATTTCCGTTAGAGGCTGAGTCGACCCCAGGGCCATAGTGCGGCCGGAAGGATTATGCCAATGAAAAATTCCAGTGACACCATCGGGAATCGAACCCGCGACCTTCCGGTTTGTAGCGCAGTGCCTCAACCAACTGCGCCACCGCGGATCTCAGAACAAACAGCAACTTTTGCCTTATAAAACATTAAGAGACTGGTTTTTATAACCGAAGTGGAGAGTGTTTACAGTGCGGTACGCAGAGTCCTTATATAAAACCGATACGCTTCGTCTTTAAAGGGTTAAAAGAGTTTATAAAGAAAGGAGACTCACTAACCTAATATAGTTGGATGAAGAGAAATAAACAAGAAATAAGGTAAAACGTATTTTATTTTGTAATGCATTAGTGGATTCCCCAACAAAAACAGGTCTTTGTGATTTTAGCAGCCAGCGCTGGTTGCGTTCTCTCAGGCAGTCAGCAGTATTGCTACCGTATATTTGAGGTAATAAATAAAGACAAGGATCTTGCTTAAGCTGCCCCCCCGAAGTGCGGTCCCTGGGACCAGTCTAGCCGGCCACCCCTGTACTATATTGTGTGTCTGTGCGTGAGTTTTATTCGTTGGACGAGTACAAGCTGCTGCCGTGACATAAATCACGTTAAACAGCTTCTGTAGTGAACCATTTCGATACACTAGTGAAAGTTTGGTGGTGTTACACGTTACGAAATCCTGGTAGCATTGCATGGATTTATATCCTTACATAAGGCGCTCAGTTTTGGCCACTGCGGTCTCCAGGTTCGCAAGTTTCTAGTGGCACGAATATAAACCCGGTCTTGTTTACAATGCGCATGCGTGAAAACCAGTTATGCTGTAAGTACAGTTGAACTCGGTTATAACGTCATGAAAGGGACTGAATAATTTGTGTCGTTATAAAAGAGTGTTGTTATAACCGAGTATAATATCGCGGTTAACAGTGAGGAATTAACTGGTAGCACAGAATATCTGACGCTATAGGCGAAGTGTCGTATAAATCGATGTCGTTGTAACCGGGTTCCATTTACATAAATACGCTACTTCGTATTTATTTAATTTTCTTTCACGACACTGTCAGTGTCCCGAGCATAACGTTATCTGGGATGAGAAGGATATACAAAAGCCTGTTATCGAGACTGGAAAACAAGCGAATGGCTTTACAGCTGGCAAATCACCTTGTACAACAAGGAATACCTACCCACAAGATAAGGGTAAGTGAAGCATATCGCGCCACGGCTGCCTTCTGTGCGAACAGCACATCTGCCAAAAGTGAACAACGGGAAGTACGACTGGCTGACCGCAGAGTAAGGGAAAAGCGAGCTCCTAGGTTATGTGATCTATTGTACCGGACCCCAAGGAGAGAGAGATGTGTGTGTGTGTGTGTGTGTGTGTGAATGGAATTTTAAACAATCTATCGCGGTCTATGTGAAAGTACTTGAAGTCTGGGTGCTTAGCTCTGCAACTGCAGAAGCTGGTGGGAAATGTAGGACAAGTGTGAGTGCGATACCTCTTGGCCCTTATCCCCCCAAAGCTGGGTCTCGAACTGTACTTTCCTTCTGTTTGCCTGGAGGTACTACTGACAAGTGAGAAACAGCGAAAATCCCCGGACAGGTCTGCACCTTGGTTCCATTTCCAACTATGTGCTGCCTGAATACGATGCAGGGTACATTACTATTGTTAAACGACGCTTTCTTTGGCGACAGATGGAATATTTCGCATTTTTGTAAACGGACAACAGCACAACTAAGAAAACACACGGTGGGCTGAAAAAATTACTTGACAGTTTTAACCTTTTAAAGCCTAGCGGTAACTTTACATACGACCAGGTTTAACATTAAAAAATTCTACGAGGTGCCCACATTGCGTTTATATGTTTTGTACGGATCTCAGAACAAACAGCAACTTTTGCCTTATAAAACATTAAGAGACTGGTTTTTATAACCGAAGTGGAGAGTGTTTACAGCGCGGTACGCACTGAGTCCTTACAGAAAACAGATACACTTCGTCTTTAAAGGGTTAATCAAGCACTGTGAAAATATAAACAGCCGGGATGGCGTACTTGATACAGTGATTAGGATAACGGCTGGACGGTCAGGGGTTCGAATCCCGGCAGGGACAAGAGGTTCTTCACTTCTCCAAACGTCCTGACAGGCTATGGGACCCACTCCGCCTCTTATTCAATGATTCCTGCAATTCTTTACCGGGCACAAAGCGGCCGGCGCGTGAAGTTGACCACTCACCTGCATCTAGTGTTGAGGTTAAGAATAAATGGAGCTATACCTCTACATACCTCCACTGCGTGGGCAGGGGCAACTTTATTTTACTTTATTGTGAAAATACAGAAAACTATAATGACATGAAACCTCTTACACAATATGGGAAAGTACTTCAATTTTATCTACAGGCGTCAGACGCGCACTTCCATCCCTGCTCTGCTGATGTCACCAACGAGAGTCTATAATTTTTTTCCACATTCGCCAAAGCATATCTCTCTAACTTGTTTGCCAACTCTGTTTTGCTGGAAAATCACCGGATGCTACAGCTACAGGGATCACAAGGACGGTAACACGACTGTTCAATAACAAGGCGCATCGCCAGATCCCACTTCACAGATGTGTGCCTATCTCAAGGCAGTGCTTATTGGCAAAATGAAAGGGCACGCGGGTTCTAATCTACGACGCTCATTTTCCCAGACCCGACACTTTTAGCGTCTGGGAATTGTTGAAGGGTGTTCTCTAAGTTCCCCCAATGCCAACAGCTTTCCATGAGACTCAGCAGCACTTTAAAAGGCAGAGCTGACTGATACAAGTACACAACGAAGGTAAAGCTCCTGTCAATATCATGAAACCATATACATGAACCGGAGGTACAGCTCCACTCATTCTTAATCTCGGCACTAGATGGAGGCGAGTGGTCAACTTCACACCCCGTTGCCACTCACTATACCGAGATATGACACTAAAGAACTCTGGAATTATGTAAAACATAGGGCCCAATTTCACGTACGAGTTAAAGATTATATCAAATATTTAAAACCCAGTGGTTACTTTATGTACCATAAAGTACAACATTAAAAAATTCTACTCTACCCATAAAACATATTTCTGTGACTTTTATGAATCTCAGAACCAGCAGCATTCCTCTATGAAGGAGTAAATGACTAGTTTTTATACCTTAGGCGACGTGTTTACTGCGCGGTACAAGCTGTATCTCTAAATACAATTGAGGTTAGTTTTCGTATTTAACCCTTTGAAGACGATGCGTATCTGTTTTATATAAGGACTCAGTGCCTACCGCGCTGTAAACACTCTCCACTTCGGTTATAAAAACCAGTCTCTTAATGTTTTATAAGGCAAAAGTTGCTGTTTGTTCTGAGATCCGTACAAAACACATAAACGCAATGTGGGCACCACGTAGAATTTTTTAACGTTAAACCTGGTGGTATGTAAAGTTACCGCTAGGCTTTAAAAGGTTAATTCTTCACTGTTAACCATAACAACATACTACTCGGTTATAACAACACTCGTTTATAACGACACAAAATATTCAGTCCCTTTCATGACGTTATAAGCGGGTTCGACTGTAGTTCAAACACTGAAATCGGACAAAGAAAATGCGCAATTTGTTACATCAAATTTTAAGCGCCACGGGCTACTAAGCACAGACGGCGGTGTAGACAGTCTACAATAACACTTGCTATCTGAACCGGTAGTCTCAAGCTGTGGTCCTGTTGCCTCATTACAAACAATTCACATGAGTCGAGTCGGTTAGTGGTGCTAGAATGCAGGCCATATTTGTTATGCTTAATCACTGACACATGTGTCGCGAAAGATACGGCAAGCTCCCTGCAACTGGTATCCAGACAACAGAAGTCAGAACTGGGTGACAAAAATTCAGACAAGCTCACGGCATATGGAATTAAAATATTTTTATTGCGGAAAAAGTGAAAGAAAGACACCACTTGGAATACCTAGATGTTGATGGCAAGACACTCCACTGGACCTAAAAGAAATAACATCAGAGCTGCAGAGTACATTCATCTGGCGCTGCATACAAACCAGTGCCAACGAGAGGGGGAGATGCCGGTACAAATTACCGGGGCCGTGCAATCAGGAAGGGGGCCCGGAGACCTGCTATGTTGGATATGTTTTTGTCTTTCTCAGTAGTTTCATTATTTGTCGACTGTACAAATTAACCGTTTCAGACCAAGTCCAAGTCACTGTGCGAATGATACTCATTGTTTCCGATTTAGTGTAAAAATCGTTAGCTGACCCGCCCTTGTTGGGGCGCCCAAAATTTTTTTTTTTTCACCGGGGCCCGAACCAGCTCTCGACGGCCCTGCTAGTGAGCGTGTTCACCAAATACGCTGTGAACAAATTTCCATTTCTTCATGACTACAGAGGGAAGGATCGTCTGATTGTCTGTAGGTGGGCCAAGGGGTTTTCATTCCTCCAAAATGTGCACATCGCCTTTGGGGGCACACCCAGCCTGCTCTGCAATGGTTACCGGGGATCTTTTCCGTGGGGATACCGCACGCCGTTGGATTTCTTTGACACTTGAGGATGGGACCGATAGGTTATACCGAAACGTCGATACAGAACTACCACTCAACGCTGCGTAATATGCTACAAGAGAGCAGATCTAACCCGATGAACTGTTACCATGCAACTTTATGTTGCACAAAGTAGCTAGACTTGTTTCAGTTCTAAGACCTTTAACCACAGCAGCCGACCTTGCAACCTGCTATAATTACCTCTCATACATGCGCCTTTCCCTACACATGTTACGACATACGTTACGTTCCGACATCTACTGCGAGAAAACAGAACTACGAATAATGCATGTTCCATAATTTTTCGTCTATTCTGAGGAATCCATAGGAACTTTTCTCAAAATTACAAACACATCAGACCATACGAATTTACGTCAGAGACGATAAACATATAAATTATCCTCAGAGAACCTCAAGCGGGAGGTACGTGACCTCTACACGACCAATTACTTATCCACTGAACATTGCACAGCCTTAAGAAACACGACCTCATATAATTAATTCATGTTAAAAACAAGTTTTATACAACTCTTGGCACCTGAGTCATCACTACTAGTACAAGGGCTCTGCCCTTCACGTCAACACCTTCCGCCAGTGGGCATCTGTAATACAGGCAGCATCAGAAAACGGATGTCCCTGAATCTTTCCCACGACAAAAAGACAGAAACAAGACTAAACCTCAGTAATCCAGACAAAACGTTCAAAGGCTTCATTTCCAACTTCGTACACCTCAGTAACTTCTTGTAAATATCAACTTGCGATACCCAACTACCAATAAACGCTGCGTAACATCCCAGAAGAGCGAAGATATCAACCATTGTACCTCGGTGCTAGATGGGGGTTTGTGGTGAACGCCACGCCCCGGACGCCTTATACCCCCCCCCCCCCGAGGAAGAGACGCGGTGCCCATTGTATCGGAGGCTGGGTGAGCCCCAGGGCCGGTCTGGACGGCTGCGGAAAATCCTGCCCCCACCGGGATTCGATCCCCGGACTGTCCAGCCCTTAGCGAGTCGCTATACCGACTGAGCTATCACGGTCGGAGAACAGCACGGTGACTTAACCACAGCCATTATGAACCGATAAAGCTGATTCCGAAGGATACAGATAAATGAATAATTGTGACGTCGTAAGGAATCACAAGTAAAAATTCGGCACCAAAGTTCCTAATCTTAACAACAATAAGACTTTAACATTCTGACGGTACACAAGGTCGGGCATTTAGTAAAAATGAAAAGTTTACTTAATAAACTAAATTTCGATACAAAATTTGTACATTCCCAACAATTTTTAAACTGCGTTTACTTCAACATGCGTAACGCACGAAGCTTACAAATTTCGCACCTCCGCTTCACACAGAAGGCGCGCGACCTTGACCACAGTACCACAGATGCCGCGTTCCACTAACGCCCGTCAACGTGATCATCATACTGAGAGAATTATTAACGGATGTTATGTCTGTGTGACCCACATAAGGGTGGGGGGAGGGGGGAACAGTGACACCGGGAGTTAGCCACGGACGCACCAAATACACGCTACAGCGCGCATTAATCTCAAACCGTGCGGCACCTGTCACGGTGGCAGCGTCAGTCAAAATCTTTTGTGCAAGACGGGCGAACAGTGATAACCTAAACACATCCTGCCTTTTATCTTGCGAAAATGTTTACTACTACCATCACAACAACTACTACTACTACTTAAACACAATTAAATACCGTCCTCACAACTTAAATTTAAAATTATTATATATAAAATACTAGGCTACATGTTTCGACCACCTAGGTGGTCATCATCAGGCCTCATTACAGAATTTAAGAGACGAAGATTATTGCCAATGAGACCTACTACTACTACTACTACTACTACTACTACTACTACTACTACTACTACTACCACCACCACCACCCCACCACCACCATTACTGCTGCTGCTGCTACTAATACAATCACCACCACCAGGGCATGACCAATTTCGTGCCCCAGCCTCAATCTTTCTTCCCCAGATTTTCCGGTCTAATGTCAGTCCTTTCTGTTCTACGGCCCTTAGCATTTTCCAGCACCTCTGTTCACCGCGTCTGTCCACCTCTCCTTCGGTTTTCCTGCTGATCGACTATATACTTTTCCTTCTAATATTTTCCTCTTTCTTTGTCTTGATCTATATACGCCGCAGATGCGTTTAGCCCTTTCCATTATTTTCTAAGATGTGTTGTCAAATCTATATCCTAATGCAAACCACAGATTGTATTATTACAATAAAATATTATCTACGAATTTCAAAAACGGTGGCACAGAAGAGCTGAATGAAAGGTAGGAAGCAAACCATGAACATTTCTCACTGCTTTGACGGAGGCGGTAAGTGACCTGTGGATAGGAAGGATACTTTAAATTCACAGCTTACCCGTACACTAAAATAAAAAGGCAGTTGGCCGCAAATATAGAAAAGGCAACAAATTTGCCGAAAGCCTGAATGTAAAACTATTTGCGAAGCACATTGGTAGATGAGACGATAATATTAAAATGGAGCTTACAGAAATTTGACATGGGAGTGGGTTGAATTCATGTGACTCAGGACACGGGATAATGACGGTTTCCATAAAATAACGTAAATTTTCTAACCACTTGGAAGACTGTACGTTTCTAAAGTGATTTTATGCCGCAAACACTTAGGCAGAACAATTACTGTACTTCTGTACAGTTGAGTCAGGGCTCGTACAGTGACAAAATATCTGCCGAACCTCGAAATATTAACGCGCACAAAATTATGTTTTAAGATTACGGTATTACTGTATGTGACGCCGTGTAGTTTGATACACAGGCATTAACAATTCGGAGGAACGTTGGTTCAAATCTACGTGCTACACAGGTATATACCAACTCGTTTCTATCACACATCACGGTATCACACCCGAAGATATCATGATCGTAGGAAAGAAATTCGACCTCTATAAAGGACAAATAACTTCAGTTTTAGTAGTGCCTTTACAAGCAAAGTACACCATATCAATACTGTACTTACTCATTAACTACTGCATGTTTCGGCATCAACTGGCCAAACTCAGGGAGATTATTCTGAATATTAATCGAGTGCGTTAAGTACTTTACAAGTGTCAGACATCATGCTGAAATCCGTCCAAACAGAACTAAATCTCATTCCTTATACAGAACTACAAGTTTCGACCTATTCCAGGTCACACTCAGATTTACAATTGGTGTTTAAAACATACTGAGGAAGGAATATATATTTCAGATATAGATTTAAAATATTTAATGTGTTCCATGTCCGTGCACTATATTATACAAAACACTAATCACCAACAAATGCACAAAGAGAGTTTTATCATCAATCGTAACACACTCCTACATGTTTCGACCCTGCTGGGTCATCTTCAGAGAGAACTTTTTTGTTTTCATTACACTAAGGGTGCACTTTATAGCTGAGTCAGAATGTGCTGTTGACTGTGTCAACAGCACATTCTCAGCAGTGTGTTACGATTGATGATAAAACTCTCTTTGTGCATTTGTTGGCGATTAGTGTTTTTGTAGAGTTAAAATACTTTACAAGTATTTTACGTAATTTTAAATACAATAAAATAAAAGCTTAAATATGTCTGTATAGTATACTGAGTTGAGATTTTTAGTTACTTTAAAACTTATTTTAAAAATTGTTCCAATTTATACGCCTAAATTCGCTCAAATAAGTGACATATCCTAGCTGCACACTATTAATAAAGCTGGAGTTCACGGTAAAAATGCATTACAGTACCAACTGTTTTTCTTTATAACGGTAAATGACAAACTACCACTCCTTCAAATCTGTGAAGGCACGTACACTCACGGATTTCCGTAACTGTGGAAACAGGATTGTATGCACCCCTCCCAGTTCGCGACCTTAAACCCTACAACGTACACCACTTTCAGTATAATTCACCACAGCGACACACGGAATCAAAACATTATCCTCCCATCTACGCCTAGGTCTTAAAGTGGTCTCTTTCTCTCGGGTTTTCCTACCAAGCACCTCTCCTCTCCACCATACGTACCACATGGCCCGCTCATCACAATGAGTTGACCGCCGGAACACCCCATACGTGCCACATGCCCTACCCATCTCTTTATTCTTGATTTGATCACCCGAATAATATTTGGTGAGGAGTACAGATCATGAAGCTTCTCATTATGCAGTTATCTCCATTCCCCTGTTACCTAGTCCCTCTTAGGCCCAAATATCTTCCTCAGATACTGTATTAAATCCGGTTCGACTCTATAAATTGCAGGGTGCACCGTGATGCAACCTTGCACCCCACCCACAGCCACGGGATGACCTTCAAACTTGCACCGACCCGGAATAAGGACATAGCAGCTTATACTACCCGCGTAACAGAAACCAGTAAACCAGGCAACACCCTCAGCAAATACAGCTACAGTATTTATTTAAATCAAAAGTTATACACAACTAGTACTCAGATTGCAATTCTATACACAGTCGAGCCCTATTAAGATCAAGAAGAGGGAGTGAATATTGCATAGTTATAAACGAGTGTCGTTATAACCGAGTAAATATAACGTTATGGTTAACAGTAAGAAATTAATTGATACCACACAATATCTGATGCTATAGGTGAGGTTTCGTATAAACCGATGTCGTTAGAACCGGGTTCGACACTATTTTAATCTTTATGTTTTCAGTCAGCCTTCATTACGTGGCACTAAAGTACATTCCAAGATACGAACACAGTACTGATATCACTAAGCCAGAGCGTCGTGTAGCTCCAAGCACTTTTCCCTCCCACCTGACAATTGTCCGACCTCTTTTAACAACACGTCTCACGTAATGTAACCCAAGGCTAGTATGTACTGTTATACACAAGCATTTTCTATTAGCGTGAACAGGACTAACGGCTCAGAAAGGCGTTGCATTGAGGTGGCACCGAAACATTTTCACTCACCTGTGCTTCCTCACACTCAAGCTGAACATATACCTAACTCCATAACAGGAACTGTATTAGGTGGCAAACGTAACACAGTAGAATTCCTTTAATCAGGCACCCATGTGTCCGGATAGCTGCTGAATTACAAAATATTCCGGATTATCAAACAGTACGTATACTGACGGAAGTTCTCACAGGTAATTTTTAAAATTTCCGGATTATCAAACAGTACATATACTGACGTACGCTCTTGGACGTATTTTTTTTTATTACAGCCCTGATACTTCGGTTGCTGGATCAAAAATATTCCGGATTATCAAACAGTACATACACTGACGGAAGTTCTTAGACGTAATTTTTAACATTTCCGGATCATCAAACAGTACACACACCGACGTACGCTCATAGAGATATTTTTTTGTTACAGCCCTGATACTTTGGTTGCTGGATCACAAAAATTCCGGATTATCAAAGAGTACCTACACTGATGGAAGTTCTTAGAGGTAATTTCTAACATTTCCGGATTATCAAGCAGTATGTATACTGACGTACGCTCTTAGGGGTAATTCTGTTGTTACAGCCCTGATGCTTGGGTTGCACAACGGACCAGACGAGTTTTCAATATGGATATCTCCTTTAGCTGCAGATTCAGGGGCGAAATGTCCCCTTCTGTATTCTGCAGTGTTTCGTCAGTTTCTACCAGGGATGCTGAAGCGCCAGGCGGCTATAGATCAGGGGTTTTCATAGCTGAAAAAGTTAATCGTCGTTGTATCTTATCGACCCCTCATGGGCATACCGTTATCGTGTCGTCTTCACTGTACAAGGTCCCATTTGAAACAAAGGGTAGAATCGTATCGTAAGCTAATTTTATCGCCACCCTATATTAAGTAGCTTCCAATGTGACAGCACCATAACTTTGCTGAACTAAGTACTTCTGATGAATAACCTTTTAAAGCCTAGCGGTAACTTTACATACCACCAGGTTTAACATTAAAAAATTCAACGTGGTGCCCACACTGCGTTTATCTGTTTTGTACATATCTCAGAACAAACAACAACTTTTGCCTTATAAAACATTAAGAGATTGGTTTTTATAACCGAGGTGGGGAGTGTTTACAGCGAGGTACGCACTGAGTCCTTACATAAAACAGATACGCTTCGTCTTTAAAAGGATAAGTTCTAATAATTGAATACACGGGGAGAAGCAATAACATTACACATTACCGAAGAATTATGGAATACACTTTCTCGGCGAAGACACAAATTATTCGGCAAATCCGCTGAACCGACACCTCTGGTAGTCCAGCGCAAGTAAACCGTGAATATCATACCCTTGACCTACAGGTACTGCAACAGGTGGGGCCAACTTAATTTGGACGGTGACTTTTTACTACGAGGTCGTTGTTATTCAAGGCCAAACGGCAAAGACAAATGGTTGTAAGGCACCAACCAACACCCGAGGTACAAACTACTGTACTGTATTTTTCCTCCGGTATTCACACACACACACACACACACACACACACACACACACACACACCGCCTCTTCAGTGTCCCTATCGTCTTGGGTTCTTTACAATGGCCTCTAGACATCAGCCTTGACATTTAAATGCCGCAAAACTGTACCAAGGTCATATGCATATTGGTAGCCAGAAAATTACACATACTGAAAACGCAACGCACTCTAGCGATGCCCGCTGACCTGTCAATGTATCAGAACGAGGTGTGATGTTCTAACAGAGGTGCTGATACGGCTTTGGGATGTTACACCGTGTCGACTGGTAAACAGTTGTCGAGCTTTGCAACGATCGTGGCGCCTTCATTTGCAGGGTCACACAGTCCAAGGACAACATCGATTAGAAACTGTGGATATTACAGATAGACTTGAGTCTGCAGCAATACCGCAGCCACAGCCACAAATCTCGCATTAACCTTTTAAAGCCTAGCGGTAACTTTACGTACCACCAGGTTTAATATTAAAAAATTCTACGTGGTGCCCACATTGCGTTTATGTGTTTTGTATGGATCTCAGAACAAACAGCAACTTTTGCCTTATAAAACATTAAGAGATTGGTTTTTATAACCGAAGTGGAGAGTGTTTACAGCGCGGTACGCACTGAGTCCTTATATAAAACAGATACGCTTCGTCTTTAAAGGGTTAATAACCCCACTTATGCCGGCACACAAACTTCTTCCTCAGGCTGTATTTGATATGTACACTTTCCTTCCAGGTCTACAAAGAAAATCATTTCGACAGAAAGACCACCAAACACGAAAGCAGGTAAAGGTAAATAAAGTAAAGGTAAATATTAATGGATATCATCCCACTATGTTGTGTCATACAGAAATCAAGTCGAAATCCGCTCAAACACAATCAAATTCCATTTATTATACAGATCTACATGTTTCAACCTGTTTCAGGTCATCCTCATGTTCAATACGTTTTAAACACAAATTGTGAAACCGAGGACGACCTGAAATAGGTCGAAACATGTCGTTCCGCGCACTAAATGGAATTTAGTTGTTTTTCGATGGATTTCGACTTGGTTTCTGAGGTCAAGGTAAATTTTACCCTGTCTACGCAAAAAAAAAACATACACAGGGAGGCAGTAGACGTATAGCGCCACTCATTCTTCACCTCACTAGGCGTTGATCTAACTTAAAAAGGATACTTTGTACTAAAGACGCCGTTACAGCAACACAAGGTTAAATGCACGGACAGGGGATGCACGATGTCAAGGAATGGTTGTCTATTTGAAAGTACTTGTTGGATCAATCCTGCTCTTGAGTATCATACCAACATTAATATACGCGGTGGTTCTCAAGCTTCATGGCGTCGGTAAACTGACTATTCAGAAGTGAACTACGCTGAAATAAAACGTCATTAACATCATAGTCGCAAACCGTTGTAAATACCATGACAAGAAATTTCAATTAAGAGTACTGGGATGCGACAGCGTGTGGCCTGGGATATAAGCTGACGTTTCGGAATAACATGCCGAATATATATTTTATACTGACAGCTTAGGCGCGATACTGCGAAACGTTCCACACCAGCCGGCGTCATATTTAAGAAGACAGCAACGCCATAAACACAGCCATAAGAACATAGAAGCTCGTACGTTTAATGACAACTGTCAGTTTATACTACCAAGTAAATTAACTCGCTATTTACGCACACCTTATGAAAGAAAACTGCTTACTGCAAGCAAGATTCAGAATAAATACTGTATATAATATCCAAAAAAAAAACAATTTTGAGAACACAACTTTCGAGAAAGAAACAAGTTGTGCTACGAATGTGTACAATACAATATTTTCATATTTGTGTTTCCTACAGCGGTCACCATGACGATAAAGGTCCTTCAGGATGCGATAACGTGCAGTCCTGTACCTATGCACCGACGTTTCAGAGAAGAGTGATGTCTCCCCATACAGGACGGAAGAAACCCTGCAAATGGAAGTAGCAGGCTCTTCTAAAACGTCGGTGCATATCTACCACATCACCTGGTGCCATATCCCAGACTACAATAATCCTGGGTGCAAGAACATCTTGGCGTGAAGCAATACTAAACTGCAGCACTTAAAACTGCATGGAACGTTGACCTACTCTCGACCAAGAGGAAATCTAAACAAACGTCACAGGAAACGGAGAGGAGCTGAATCACACTGTACGTAAAAGCAACTTCCGAACACAAAATGCAGACGGCTGAAATCACCTCCAGTTTCACGTTAGTGGCTTAGAATCACTCTAAGCTGGATACAAGTTCCAAACAGCCACAATACGAACGCCCGAACACGTAAAATTAACCTTTTAAAGCCTAGCGGTAACTTTACATACGACCAGGCTTAACATTAAAAAATTCTACGTGGTGCCCACATTGCGTTTATGTGTTTTGTACGGATCTCGGAACAAACAGCAACTTTTGCCTTATAAAACATTAAGAGACCGGTTTTTATAACCGAAGTGGAGAGTGTTTACAGCGCGGTACGCACTGAGTCCTTACATAAAACAGACACGCTTCGTCTTTAAAGGGTTAATCTACATTTTACATTCAATTCGTACCTCACAGAGAACAGTGTAGTGACACCAGAATGACCAATCTGTGAATGCTGTATGGAAAAATAATGAAATACTGGTTGTTTATTGTGACAATGATACAGAAACGTGAGGGACAAACACAGTTTCTACCGTTAAAAATGATGGTACGTATACTGACTCGGTTTTAAAGGGTTACCACAGTGAAACGCACAAGCTGTGTAACCGAACCCCTCAGTGAAAAACACGCTGTCACCGTGCAAGAAGCAAGGTGCCCCAACAAACCAGGTGGCCACGCTGACGAAGCATTATTCTTCCTGGCTGTTCACAGAGGGGAGCTACGCGAATAATACACAAGACAGCATCTGAAGCCCGTAGTCAGGGAAAAAGAACACACTGAAGGAAACCGACGGAGTGACGGAATCCCGTTTTAATGCGGAGGACAATTTCCTTCAAGGCGGAAAAATTCCTGGTCCGCTATGCTTGGGTGATATGGAAATATATTGAGACAGAAAACAACACTGTGTATGCTCGGAAGTACCGAACAAAACGGAAGGGGCGCCAAGGACGTGCGACAAAAACACAAAAGAGGTTCTTTAAAACCGCAGGGCAAAAGGGATGGTGGTGGTGAGATGCATTTACTTTCTGGATTATGTAAGCACGCTGTCGGTAGATACACAGCGTCCAATGGCAAATGACAAGTGGAGAACTGGAGAGAAGTTGAGGGAGGCAGCCATGGCACAGTTCGGTTACTATTTCGGCATTCGTCTGGAAACACTGAGAAGAACCACGTAAAGTCTGTCAGGAAAAACTGACGTTACGACCGAAATTCGAACGGTGAGTCTCCAGAATAAAAGTCAGTAGCGTTGTCGGTTGAGTTAACTTGTCCAAGATCTTGGTTATGATGACGATACATGGGCAGGTAGGTGGAAAATACATGGATGGATGGATGGATGGATGGATGGATGGATGGATGGATGGATGGATGGATGGATAGACAGATAGAGATAGATAGATAGATAGATAGATAGATATAGATAGACAGGCAGACAGATAGATAGATACATAGACAGGCAGATAGATAGATACATAGATAGATAGATAGACAGACAGACAGCTAGACAGACAGATAGCTAGACAGACAGACTAGATAGAGACAGACAGATAGATAGATAGATAGATGGATGGATGGATGGATGGATGGATGGATGGACGGATAGACAGATAGATAGACAGACAGCTAGAGATAGATAGATAGATAGATAGATAGATAGATAGATAGATAGATAGACAGATAGAGATAGACAGATAGATAGATAGATAGATATAGATAGATAGACAGGCAGATAGATAGATAGATAGATAGATACATAGACAGGCAGATAGATAGGTAGATACATAGATAGATAGATAGATAGATAGATAGATAGATAGATAGACAGAGAGACAGCTAGACAGACAGACAGCTAGACAGACAGATAGCTAGACAGACAGACTAGATAGACAGAGACAGACAGATAGATAGATAGATAGATGGATGGATGGACGGACGGCAGACAGACAGACAGATAAATACACATACAGACAGACAAACAGACAGACAGGCAGGCAGACACACACACACAGACATAAGTACCACAATATCTATGTACGAACTCCAGACATGGCAACAAGCCAGTGGGCATGCAATACGTCACGCAATAAAAATTAGCACACGGCCAGTAATATTATAGATCTCATTAAGATAGGCACTGTTCGAAACGCGTCTCGATACCGCTACTGCACAGGGTGTTGCAATGAGAAATCCATTAGTTTTCAGTCATTAGCTTTATAAAAACAGATTAGCAGAGGCTTGTCCAATACATGAACACCAGGTACAATGAGCTATTAAGAACGTCAAGTAGCCATTTGCAAAACACGAATCGTTCTCGGAACTTGAGTACAGCTACTCAGTTTGGCTTTTATCTATTTGAATCATAATTATCTTATCGTTTATCATTATCTCCATCAGTCAGCTATCAGACTGGTAGAGTTACAGAGGCAAGCAGTAATGGAGTCTTAAAAATGATGTTCAAAAGAAAGAAACAATTTCCATAGGCAATAATCAAAAGCGTTGTAAAAGTGCAGGCGGAATTACACTAATCTTCTCCGAATGTACAAAATTTACCGCTTTCTCACGACGTCTTCTATCTGACACCTGTTAATTGTCGGCTGCGGCCAGAATTAACAAGACAGGCAATGTACTATAACGTAACACTGTGGCGCGTTCGCGTAATGTTTATACCACCACGGCTAGCCTAACAGCCTCGTACCATTTCACTCGAACAGAGCGCTTTTATGGAGATTTAACGTCGCCGGTAACAATCAAACGCGCTTACGTGTTCATGCGCCCCATATTTTTTGTCGTTTTAAACAAATTTGAGATCTGTCGACAGATTTTTTTATTAGAAGTTTTTAATATCCAATTTAACGGCAATCCGCCCAGTGGGAGGCACGATGATCCATGCAGACAGACGCACATGAAGCGAGTAGACGCTTTTCATGACTACGCGAACGCGATTACTTTTGTAATCAAAATAGCCACTAAACATTTCAGATATTCATCACAGGCCACGGATATGAACTTCGTAATTGAATAATAAAGAAATTAACTGGCAAATCACTAACTTTGCGTGGTTACTTCACGAGAAAATATACTTCAATCTTCACAATTTTGGCACGCACGTCATTCTAATGAAGTCACTGAACCTACGTGCATACAGAACAAAATCGGTTACAAAGTTTTTCATAGAGAAAGTCCCCTTTACAACGCACCTGAACACAGCAGCTTTATCGCATATAAGCCTACCTCCGCCGAGACATCCTGTGGCAGCCGCAGTACTCACGATCACTCTGTATAAACTGAACAGCATTATACGGTATTATAAACATACGCCTGCAGCAGATTCTGATACGCGTCTTATACACGCCTTTGTCTGTTACATTTGTCTTCTCTCTTTTCATTTCCTGTTGGTCACCTATTGTGATGCGGTAGTCGCATTAGGTTGGACAAAGACTGCGTGGACCAGCTTGTGTAACGCCAGACATCCCGACCTAAAGAAAATAAAACTGCAGACCATCAATGTAGCTACAAAGGCAATACTCCGGCACTCAGTACGGAGTACTAAATAATGGTTCTCAAACCGGGGTTCACAAAATCAACTTCATATCCTCACTGAATCAGTAACTTTTCTTAGATTTCCCATTAATATATTAATAATATACGTATTAATATATATTACATATAATACTGTTTCTAATTTTATAAGACAATCACAACGTCTTTTTCTTAGTATTTACTACTATATTGCTACATGTTTCGGCCTACAAGCAGCGACCATCAGGCACAGAAATATAAACCTAAAAGTGGTCCTCACACGCAGTAATCGGGTTTAGAAAGTAGAAGCAGGCATACAGAGAGTATATTATAGTATTCCCATATAGGGCATCACGGACATTATACACCCTGTATTCTATAATTTACACATATCTGCAAAATTCCATGATCTATACACTGTAAATAACCCACTTCTATGTAAAAGGGAGAGGCCTCTACCTTAGCAACTTTCTTTTATATTTATGTACCTGATGACGGCCACCTGTAGGCCGAAACATGTAGCAATACAGTAGTAAATACTAAGAAAAAGAGGTTGTGGTTCTCTGTATAAAATTAGGAACATTATCATTGTATTAGGTTACGCCCACACGGGGCTTTCAACAAAACGAAATCCTTCTTCAAGCATAACGACATCTGATGGTGGTCTTCACCAATTAATTGTTTCAAAATACAATGGGATGTCCTTTATCAAAGTAGATACCGTCTCCTTACACCTCCACTACGTCAAACTACGTCACAGCACTTGCCTTAAATTCATTACAAAACTTGAGCCAGACGTTCAACGATCACCCGATAAAAGACGAATGACACTCAAAACCTAAAATTTATTCGTAAGTGTACACATACAAGTACAAAACCGTTCGTAAACCGCAAGTGATTGTATCTCTAAGAAGTATGGTCTAATCTGTAACCAGCTCAGATAACCTTACTTTTTATTTGCGTAATGAAATTTAAGTCACGGAAGCACAAATCTTACAAAAGCCTGCCAGCCGCCACAGAATTCTTGGCGCCAGAAGGGTGACACGAAACAAATTCCATACTGACGACCCACAAAAATTAGGCGCCACCGTACAAAATTTAGTGGCCCGGACTACCTGACTGCAGTGATATGGACACCCCTCACCTGTTTCACACAATTTTGACACGAAACCACAGACTAATAAAAGTGTCATCAAGTACGTAAAGTTCACCCTCGAACAGGCCATGAAAGCCCGGACGGTGGGTAGAGGTATAGCTCCATTCTTTCTTCAACCTCGGCGCTAGATGGATGCAGTGGGTGGTCAACGCCACGGCCCCGCAGCGTTACCATCGAAGAAGAAACGGGGTGCCCATTTATAGGAGGCTGGGTGGGCCCCAGGGCCGGTCAGAACGGGTGCGGAAAATCTCGCCACCGCCGGGATTCGATCCCCGGATCGTCCAGTCCGTAGCGAGTTGCTATACCGACTGACTCGTATCAAAGTAACATTTCACAAAACTGAACTAACAATGTATATACATATTAAAAATACGTAAAAATGTGACCAGTTAAGATGTAGGCGATTTGTTATGTAACGGATCCCTGGTACACTACGTACTGGAAATTGGCTGCTTACGTGCGGATGGATGAGACAGTACTGGAATGAATAATGGAACTTCGAGTTCCATAAAATGCGGGAAATTTCTTGACTGGCAAAGGGACCACAAGCATTTTGAGACGGACTCTGCTCCATGGAGTTAGTTAAATTTCCATTATACAGAACCTGTTTCGGAAGCATAAAATGATCGGACACGGGACAATATAAAACAAGACACTCATATATATATATATATATACTGTCTATTAAGTAGTGCCTACACATACCCGCAGGTATATTGAAATTAATTATACAAATAAATGACCTCCTACATGTTTCGGCCAACCATGTGGCCATCTTCAGGGACGTAAAATGCAAATGATGAACACATTAAAGAGTACAAAATTAAATTACACAAGTATCAGAAACAATCCAGAGATATAACGCAACAATCATAAAAACCACAGTTTAAAATACAGAAATATAGGCTGCGTGCATTTATTGGTATTACTACATATACATATCCCATTAATGCACCGATTATGGATCATATAAAGTGGCAACCGTACTGTGTTCCTAACACCGCTCACACTTCTAAGCCAGCTCAGTCTGTACCGCGCAGTAAACACACCCCGCAGGGTTTTAAAAATAAATCAGTTAATGCTGTACGGGGAAAGAATCGGGGTTTGTTCCGAGATCCATACAAAACACGTAAATAAAGCTGAATCATATTACAGACTCAGATCGCACCGCGCAGAAAACACAGGTCTCTGTATTTACGTCTCCTGACCTTTGGTGGCATCTGTGGAACCCCAACGTTCTCATATTTGTCCTGCCATCTGGCGGCCACCCATGGAACTCCAAGCGTCACATACCTTTGCATTTTGCCGAATTTTATGTGAGATATCAAACGTACTTATCGGGAGTCAATGCACGAAAAGACATTTATCTCAATCAATCGAGGATGGAGATAAAGATACGAACGCGATTTTCAGCTGAAGAACAGTACACAACTACTATTACACTCTTACCCATTGCAATTATCAACACACGCCTTTAACAGCATACAACCAAATTTACGGTCAATGTGTACCAATTACAGAACGTACAACATACCGACCGAAAATGCGAAGTTGTTCCTGTTCAAGCAGTAAAGCCATACGGGGGGGGGGGACACAAAGTGTGCCTCAGTTCTTAACCGCGGCAGTAAATAAAGATTATTTGATAACTTTACGCCCCGGCCACTTTACCCCGATAAGGGAAGACGCTACCCATGGAACGGGAGCCTGTATATGCTCCACAGCCGTGTGGGCGTTTGGGAGCAAAGTCTCTTGCTCCAGCCGCGATTCGAACCCCGGATCCTTCGACCATAGCCTAGTTACTATAAAGCCTACGCAATAAGCGTATGTTCTAACATCTTACAATGTATACATTGTAGCAGAACACTGGGGGAAACATTTGTTTGTATGTGTGTGTGTCCGGCCTCACCCCGAGAAAGGACCCTTTGACCCTCCGACCTTCTAGTTTTCGCTACGATCTGGGTATAGGGACAGAAGGAAAGAACATAAACAGGGTATGAGGTTGAAGACAACAAAGGGGACAGTAGAAAACACAGGGGCAATATATACGATGATCTGCCGAATGTGTCAGTGATGAATAAAGGTGAACTCGCTTCAGCTAGTGAATGTAATGACTGATCAAAAAAGCTGTGAAACTTAACCAACTAACTAACTAACTAACTCCATGGAGAAGAGACCCTCTTGAGAAGCTAACAGTTTCTCAGCTAGTCAAGAAATACCTCGCATTTTATGGAACCCCGAGGTTCATTACCGCATTCAAAACAGCCCGCCACCTGTTCCTATCCTGAGCCAGCTCAATCCAGTCCATGCCCCCATCCCACTTCTTGAAGATCCATTTTAATATTATCATCCCATCTACGCCTGGGTCAAAGCTGTGAAAGTTAATCTGAATAATCAATCTCCCCGTCGGGCATACTGTTGGGCCTTCCACCGTATGGACGACGGTTACAACATCCCTCGCCACTACCAAACAGATAATGATACTGTCACATACAGATCGTATAATGTTAAATATACTTCCTAAAATAAGGAATATATTAACTATTTTTTCCATAATCTATGAGACCACAAAAACAAACGAAGTGTATACTTTGTATGCATATTTGCCTTTTTAAAAGAGTTTTTATTTAAAAGCCTGTTGATGGCCCCCTGTATGTGGACCGAAACATGCAGCTGTGTTGCAATAAATGAATGGCTGTGTTCATGGGAAGTCCGTGCAGTTACCTGTATTGACATTATTATCACAACGGGAGGAAACCAACAAATTGATCCTGAAACTTCACTAAACAATAAACGGAGTATCCATACAAAACGGATCATACACTGGTCCATGATACGTAGAAGTCTCCTCAGCTTTTATATAGCAACACAGTATACAACTAAGCTGAGCTAATAACAACTAATGAAGCCTTGAAACCGTGTCAAAAGACATTGAATGAAACGGGAACAGGTTAAAAACTTGAAGTTGTCAATGACAGACAACACAGACTTGTCCGAATACACGAAATGGACATTACATTCCGGTAAATTATTTCCACGAACAAAAGACGTCATTAAACAATATGCATAAAATCACAACCCTCTCGAAAGTATGGACTTTCAAAAATTACTCATATACCGAAGTGCACATGTCCTACAAATCAGTTATTACACCAGCCAACTCTTGCACTGAATAAAATACATTCGTAGGTATTATTATGAAAACCCGTACATGTTTCGGCACCGAGGTGCTATCATCAGGGGGCCGTTCCATACAAAGAATTGTAAATCCAACACACCAGTCTAGTTATCACGTCGCCCTTACAGGACTGATCAAAATATTAAACATCAGAATACAAACGAACTAACTCCATGGAGCAGAGGCCTTCTTGAGAAGCTAACAGTTTCTCAGCTAGTCAAGAAATTACCCGCATTTTATGGAACCCGGAGGTTCGATCCCGCATTCAAAACAGCCCGCCACCTGTCCCTATCTTGAGCCAGCTCAATCCAGTCCATGCTCCCACATCCCATTTCTTGAAGATCCATTTTAATATTATCCTCCCATCTACGCCTGGGTCTCCCAAGTGGTCGCCTTCCCTCACATCTCCCCACCAAAATCCTGTATTCACCTCTCTTTCCCCCCATACGTGCTACACGCCCCACCCATCTCATTCTTCTCGATTTGATTACCCGAATAATATTTGGTGATGAGTACAGGTCACTAAGTTCCTCGTTATGTAGTCTTCTCCACTCCCCTGTCGCCCCGTCCCTCTTAGGCCCAAATATCCTCCTCAGCACCCTATTCTCGAACACCATCAGTCTTTGTTCCTCCCTCAGTGTGAGAGACCAAGTTTCACACCCATACAAAACAAGAGGCATTAAGATTCTAAAATGCATAAAATTAATAACCATAAATCTACAATGTTGTAATATTACTATTATTAAAAGTATTACAAATAAGCCGTTCAGATATTTCAGTTGTTTACAACTGTATGGATCATGCATACAAACATCTATATCGATCGTCTGTAGGGATCTCGTCCTGGTGGAGCGTATGCCAGTGTATCGTATTGAGTGGTAATTGTAAGAAGACGCACAGTATGAATAACATAAAAAAACTATCAATCACAGTTCTCACAACACGCGCTTCACCAGTATCGCGGTTACTTTTAACACACACAACTAACTTCAGCAATCACCTAAGGCGTTTAAAATTTAAATAGGCCTTTCTAATGTTCTGGTGAATCAGTCAGATTTTTACAGAAAACAAAGTGGTTTCTGCGTCACTTAAAATCTGTGGCACACTGGCCTAAACCATGTCAGATACTCCCACAATCAACGCTACTGTAAATTTGCCCCCTGTACCATACCATGAAGGAATGTGGAGGAGTGGACATCCTTAACCTTGTCAAAATATGGGAGATGAGTGGCCTGCTTCACGCGCCGGCCGTTTCACCCCCAGGAAGATTCCCTTCGCTTTTGTGGGGTGTTACGCAGCGTTGATTCGTAGCTAGTTACCGACGTTGCGGGACATCCTATCTGCCCCATCTTCAGGGTTCGAACTGTCTACTGAACGCAGCGTAAATTGGCAGTTACCGACGTTTCGGTACAACCTATCGGCCCCATATTCAAGGGTCAAGCAGTCCAATGCATCTCGACCCTTGACGGTGGGACCGATAGGCTGTCCCGCAATGTCGGTAACTAGCAGCCTACTGTAACATGCCAGAAGAGCGAAGACCTCGAGTAAAACAAAATTTACGTCGTATTCAGTTACTCTGTTGGCGGGTCCACTTAGGAACCGTCGCGTGACAGATCCGCCTATTACGTGTTTGCCTGTGGAAATCAGGCCTTTCGGGTTCAACTGCATCCACATTCGGCACTGGCTTGCGGCAACTGGTCCCTGCCATTTACCGCAGCACGACTGGACATACTGCCTGTCCTCATTAATTCATCAGAACTTGTTCCACTCACTACGGGAACGTTCTGTGAGCCACAATTAACGAACAGTGATATGGCCGACCAACAGCAGAGTAGAATAGCCTTCGGTGACTTAACAGGTAGCCAATATGTATCACTTTTATATGAATAACAGTGAAACACTTCTCTGCTCGATGGGGAAAAATACGATTTCAGAAAATATGCAAAAATACAGACAAAATTAACCCTTTAAAGACGAAGCGTATCTGTTTCATATAAGGACTCAGCGCGTACCGCGCTGTAAACACTCTCCACTTCGGTTATAAAAACCAATCTCTTAATGTTTTATAAGGCAAAAGTTGCTGTTTGTTCTGAGATCCGTACAAAACACATAAACGCAATGTGGGCACCACGTAGAATTTTTTAATGTTAAACCTGGTGGTACGTAAAGTTACCGCTACGCTTTAAAAGGTTAATCGTTGTAGCTGATAAATAAACATATTCTAAAATAAACAAAAACATAAGTATTTAACTACCATTACTCGGGTAACCAAATCAAGATGAATGAGATGGGCGGGGCATGTAGCACGTACGGAGAAAAGAGAGGTCCATACAGGATTTTGGTGGGGAGACCCGAGGGAAGGCGACCACTTGGGAGACCCAGGTGTAGATGGGAGGATAATATTAAAATGGATCTTCAAGAAGTGGGATGGGGCATGGACTGGATTGAGCTGGCTCAGGATAGGGACAGGTGGCGGGCTGTTGTGAATGCGGTAATGAACCTCCGGGTTCCGTAAAATGCGGGGAATTTCTTGACTAGCTGAGAAACTGTTAGCTTCTCAAGAAGGCCTCTGCTCCATGGCGTTAGTTAGCTATTTAACTACCACTGAAGGAATTGTTATCATATTCTAGTGTTGTTTTCCACAGTCTAAACACGTAACTACTGTAGTTCGAAAAATATACAGAAACACAATGACGTACTTTCACACAGCTTACACACACCGAATGACTTGTAAACCCCGTGCAGATAACAGGACAAGAACAAAATATTTGGATTAGAGGTCGAAACCGTTATCAAACGCCTGAAAACAACAGCTTTGCACATGTTACCAACACAGCCCGAAACATGCCGTAAGAAGACGCAAACGTATATAATGTAATACAGACTACTGTTATGCCGACTGAAGAAAACCTGGTATTCTCAATCGAACCTATCAGAAAGCACAACGGGGTTCCAACACTGACAAACATTCTTTTTAATACAAGACATCCCCGTTGGTATGCAGAGTACAAAAGTATATTTACTGCCTATTAACTACACAGAACCAACACTTCGTTTTAATGCGTATTTCGGCTACCAGTTTCGGCTCATAAGAGTTTCCATTTCGGCCTGATGATGGTTCTTGTGACCCGAAACAGGCAGCCTAAATACGCATTTAACCCTTTAAGGACGAAGCATATCTGTTTTATATAAGGACTCAGTGCGTACCGCGCTGTAAACACTCTCCACTTCGGTTATAAAAACCAATCTCTTAATGTTTTATAAGACAAAAGTTGCTGTTTGTCCTGAGATCCGTACAAAACACATAAACGCAATGTGGGCACCACGTAGAATTTTTTAATGTTAAACCTGCTGGTACGTAAAGTTACCGCTAGGCTTTAAAAGGTTAAAGACGAGGTGTTGGTTCTGTGTGATTAATAGGAGTAAACATATTTTGCATCTGACAAATATCTTACAATGGTTTAAGAATTTAAGTCTTTTGTTACAACCACAACACGCAAAGTGAAATGAAGATCTGGTGTTCCCGATTTCGAGGTAGGCTGTAGAAAGAAGTCCCACGGATGGTGGGGATTACAGTACTTTGAACTTCCTCCCTTCAGCCTACCAGTTCAACTTCATTCCACGGGCCTAAAATTGCTTGTCAGCGACGGTTAAAACTGTCAGCATTCGTGTTAAGAGAACGTCCACTGAATAGAAGGGAATACATGGAGTACTCCGGGGATTAACGCTAACGGCTCGAGGGGGGATGTTAAGGGGGTCGATCCATGGGACTCCTTTTTGCTGCCTCAATATGGTACAAACCACAAAGCTTCCACTTCAGCGGTCCAGCGTTAAACGGAGCTATACGACAAAACAAACTGCCATCCTCCGTGGACAACCGAACTGTTCTTCGCTTTGTTTTATTAATTAGCCTGAAGAATAAATACGACACAAATTACCATGGTCTGCGACATAAAGTAGCCACGTACCAACACTTTGAGCTGATTTCTTATAGGGAAAACGTAGGTGCAAATGTGTTCCCGAAATTTCAACTTTAGAACCGGTTGACGAATTTTTACGAAACTAAGTATGAAAGTTACGTCATGGGAGACCACCCTAACGCCATACTGCGTTAATTCCTTACAATCAATAACAACATGGTCGGTGCGCGTACTTGCAACGCAAGAGAGATACTTGCGCCACGTAACAAAGGCGTATCAAATGAGTACCGCAATCGATCCTGAATAAATACAAAACTTTCGTTGACCCTTTAAGGACGAAAACTAATCCATTCTTCCTTAAAGACCCAGTTCGTACCGCGCAGTAAACATGAATAAATACAAACCTTTCGTTGACCCTTTAAGCACGAAAAGTAATCCGTGAGGACCCAGTTCGTACCGCGCAGTAAACACTCGCCATCTCGATTATAAAAACTAATCACTTAGTGTTGCATAGGGAAAAATTAGATGTTTTTTTTCTGAAATACATAAAAAATACAAATATTCTGTGCACAGAACGACAGTATTTGAATGTTTAAATTGGTGGTACGTACAGTAACGGTTAGACTTCAAAAGGTTAAGGTAACTTTCTGTGGAATGTGACTTACGACACAGTGGACGTGCGAATATTTCCTTTTGTTTTCGGCTGGATGTAACTAATGAACCACAGTAAATGCATATAAAGTTTGGTATTGTGACAGGGCATGAGAATACCTACCCAGTACGTACGACAGCGTTAAGACAACAGAAAAATTGGGACGAAGCAAATATTGAGGTTACATCCGACAGACAGTATACAGAATTGAACCCACGAACGTGCACAGGACTTCTTTAAAAAAAAAAGTGATAGATCAATTGACTAAAAATCACTGCGGTACAGTAGCATATAACGTGAGTTTTGCTCGAAACTGTTTCTATGACAATGTATGCACTTTGCTGCAGTAACAACACGAAATATTAAAGTATGTCACGAATATCCGCCTCCCTGTCAGCCTGCGATCCGCTCAGAACTAGACTCTGTGTAGTATTTCAATGTAAGCATTCCCAGTACGGGCACGTCTCTTTAAGGAGGAGCCACGAACACCCTAGGTGGGGAAAATCATGAAGAAGATGTCACGACAGTCCGACCCCGCAGTTGTCCGTATTAAAGACCAATGCCCTGCACGAAACATCAGAGCGACACCATATAGTGTTAAATGTTAAGATGGATAAATGAAAAAACAACCAACAACAGTGCATTTGTTGGTTGTTTTTTCATTTGATACGAAAATGCACGGTGAGATAAAAGTGAAAAAAAAGTTAAGATGGATAGTGAATGATCAGTCGGACAGGATAAGTTAGGGAGCAGTCGCGGTTTCAGGTAGGGCAGTATATGCCTGAAGGGACTGAATAAAAACAAGAAGTCGGGATATCTACTGCCCGAAACGAGATCCAAAAAAAAAAAAACCTCCAGAATATAGTCAAAATCGTTACTGTTTAAACCAATCTATTTGGTTCCAATAAATTAATGACTACATTAAATACAGAATAAAATGGTCTATACGGCAGGTTTGGGTTTTCACAGCGGTGTTGATGGAAATTCCAACCTTCTAGGATGTCATGCTATGTACGTAAACACCTGCCGACGTTTCGGAGAATTGTGTAGCCTTCATACTCAGCGTCAAGCAGTTCAAGAACAATCTTCCAACAAAAGTGATGCTCTTTTAGAAATCGGGACGATCTAAGACCTCTGAGGTGTTATGTCTCGTCGAGTGATTTTAAAACTGCTTAAGTCTACACCCTACTACTGTGCATTTCTTTTGTCGCTGTACGGAGAACAGCAGCTGTCGCGGGATGTCCGGGAAGATGATGACCTTTCTATATCATAAAGCTGCTGTGATCAGTGAAAATGATGAAAGAAACACCCTGTATACATGTACATAAAAAAATAACACTCGCCCGAACCCCACACTGAACTCAACCAACAGGAACGTTTGACAAACTGAACAGCGCTACACCGCGTCAACTTTGCCCTTTCTCTTGTAGTACAGGCAGGCAAACAGGCAACCCCTACAAAACCCACTTTCCCTTTCCTGTCACTGGGAAAGCTGCAGTAACTAATAACCATGCTTGTTACGCGCGCTGCACACAAGCATATATAAACTTACATACCTGAAGTCTACCCCCATACGCCTTCCTGGCTTGGACGAGGACAACTCTACCTCTTTTGTGTTATACAGCCTGTCAGTTACTGATATTACAGAGCATACGTACAGATGAGTGAATGAGTATGAAGCATTTGTGGGATGGTACTGACAGGGGAAAATAGACGTACTAAGAGAAAAACGTGTCCCAGTGCCACTAACCCTTTAAAGACGAAGCGTATCTGTTTTATATATGGACTCAGAGCGTACCGCGCTGTAAACACTCCACTTCGGTTATAAAAACCAGTCTCTTAATGTTTTATAAGGCTAAAGTTGCTGTTTGTTCTGAGATCCGTACAAAACACATAAACGCAATGTGGGCACCACGTAGAATTTTTTAATGTTAAACCTGGTGGTATGTAAAGTTACCGCTAGGCTTTAAAAGGTTAATATACGACATATATCCCACATGGACGAGCATGGGAGGGACGCCGGGCCTCCGTGGACAGGCCTGCGCCTGACGACTACATCGTGAAAAATGAAACGGTTAGAACATGAAAGGAAGCGGTCGCGGACTAATTTAAAATTGTCCATATCGTGTACGTACTTATTACGAGAATATGTATTGCCACCATCCCGTACACAAAATTAAAATATGAAGAAAAATTTCTACATCTTTTCTACACATTTAATTTTAATTCTGTGTAAGAGTTAGTGGTAGTGCATAGTCTCGATCGCATTCTAATTTACGCTAATAACCAGCTCGGAGGGACTCAGTCGAAACTGCATGAACGAAAAAATGAAAATCACGTGAAATTCGGCAAATGCCTGCCACCCTTCCATCCAGAATCTTCCCTCTTCCCATTTACTGTTTAATCTTTTAAAGCCTAGCGGTAACTTTACGTACCACCAGGTTTAACATTAAAAAAATTCTACGTGGTGCCCACATTGCGTTTATGTGTTTTGTACGGATCTCAGAACAAACAGCAACTTTTGCCTTATAAAACATTAAGAGAATGGTTTTTATAACCGAAGTGGAGAGTGTTTACAGCGCGGTACGCACTGAGTCCTTATATAAAACAGATTACGTTCCGTCTTTAAAGGGTTAAAACACAAATAATATACAGAACTATAACTTTGCCTGTTATTTTGCATGGGTGTAAAATTTGGTCTCTAACCTAAAGCGAATATAGGCTGACGGTGTTCGAGGGTAGCGGGCTTGGAACATGTTTGGGCCGAAGACAGAAGACTAACAAAAAAAACTCGAATTACGTAATGAAGGTGAAGTGCGCGAAGGCACGTGGCGAGTGCGGGATGGGGGAAAAAGTACACACAGGGTTTGGGTGGGAAATCTTGAAGGAGACAGTGTGGCAGACCTAGGCACAGATGGAAGATTATTATTAAAATGGTTCTTAACAGAATGGGACGGTGTGGCACAGATTCATCTGGCTCAGGATGGGGGGACAATTGGCATTTTCTTGTGAATACAGCAACGAACCTTCGGGTTCTACACAATACCGGGAATTTCTTGAATAGCTGAGGAACTGTTCGCTTCTCAGATTCATAGAAATGCATCCGCAAATATACTTAATTAAGTATTAAGTATATTTTTTCTGATTAATTATTGAGTTAGATCCGACTCTTCGTTCTAAAGATATGGTTTTGGCCAGAACTGTATCTTCAAAACGAAGCTTTGGATTTCACTGTGTAATTAATAAAAATAGATATATTTGTAATCTGTACGCCAACTGGATTGTATTGCATTAAAACTACAGTAGTAACTAAGAGCATTAATGTGACAAGTCGAAAAAAAAAACTGTACCGAGCAACAAAAATTTCAAGGTGGAGGAAAACAATCAAACTGAAGTATGGAAATGCACTTTTCCATTCTGTTTCATAACCAGTTTACAGTGCCGACAGGTACTTAACGACCTTGATGCTATAAACGCAAGCATAAAAATAGGTATCCAGCTAGCACGAAAGAATTTATCGACCCATAAACTTTCCTCAAAATGAACACCCTACACGACAAAATATTCACAATGGCGTACCGTGCAGACATTTCAAGTTATGTCTCAAAGCATCTACTTTATACAGAGACGCACAATTAACCTCTGACACAACAACTGTTCATTAAAATCCACAATCAGCTACATGTTTCGGCTATGCTGAGGCATACTCAAGCTGTATACAAATACATAAACAATTTTAATTATATTTACACTTGTACATTTTCAAACGCCTTCGCAAAATTGCGAAAAGCGGCTATTAACTTCGTCATATCTGTCTGTCCGTCCGCATGGAACAACTCGGCTCCCACTGGATGGATTTTCATGAAATTTGATACCCGAGTACTGTTCAAAAATCTCTCGAGAAAATTCAAGTTTCATTAAAATCTTACAATAATAACGGGTACTTTACATAAACACCTTTTGCGCCTTTACGATAACATCTCGCTGAATTCTTCTTATGAGAAATGTTTCACACAGAAACTGTAGGGAAAGTCAAAACACACATTTTATGGCAACAAACTTTTTTATGAGATAATGTGAAAAAATGTGGTAGAACCAGACAGGCCACAGATGACAATATAATACGGCGCATGCGCTTTGAATGCTGGATAACTAAGGCTACAGACACACACTCCGAATATGTAATACTTATTGCTTTTCCACGACAAGAACGGTTACGCGAACGCGCCTCTATGTTACGTCATACGTACAGTGCCTGTCGGGCTTATATAAGTGGTGTCGTTTACAAATCTTGGATTGCTTGATACTTGCAGAAGCAGGCACTACCTCCATTTGAAACGTCCAGAACACACTCAACTAACGAAAAGGCGTTTTGCTGCAGAATGCTTGTGAGTTTCAAATGTAAGTGACGCACAGTAGTTCAACACAAATTAATATTAACTAATAAGAAAACAGACAAACAGTACATACACTGTATACTGTATTTAACTGGTTAGTGATGATGGTTGAATAGGCCGAAACACGTCGCATCGTAAGTAAAAAATGAAACAATTACAGTATATAACGTTGCTTAATTTGCTTATTGTACACGGTAAACCTATCGTTATATATCATTTTTTGTCAGGACAGGGTTGTAAGAATTTTCCAAAAATCTAGGGCCCACCTCAAAATTCTGGGAGCCAGAAGCGTGACATGAAGCAAGTTCCATACTGAAGACCCACAAGTATAAGCGCCACCGTACGAAATTTGGTCACCCGGGCGATCTGGCGCCCGGGACTTAACGCACTCCTATTTTAGGACAGACTAAAACATCGCGCATTTAAAATATACCGTCAGTGATCCTTTACATTTTACGACGCAAACCTTAAGAATAACTCATCTTCCGGATATACGTCATTGTGATTCAACAAAAAGTGTGACCTTATTACGTAAACTGAGTTCCTCTTTTACGTAGAATGTTTGTTGAGCACAGAACGGGTAAACGACGCGTATCAGTGACGAAACGTCGGGTTTAATAACTAGAGCTGCTGCCAAAGCCAGAAGGACGTTCTTTGAACATGAACACTTACTTGGAGGCACTTAATCACACTCGACAAAGGACGTTCGCGTTTTACGAACGAAATTAACCTTTAAAGCCTAGCGGTAACTTTACGTACCACCAGGTTTAACATTAAAAAATTCTACGTGGTGCCCACATTGCGTTTATGTGTTTTGTACGGATCTCAGAACAAACAGCAACTTTTGCCTTATAAAACATTAAGAGATTGGTTTTTATAACCGAAGTGGAGAGTGTTTACAGCGCGGTACGCACTGAGTCCTTATACAAAACAGATACGCTTCGTCTTTAAAGGGTTAAATAAGACATTATGTCCAGGTTTAATTCCAGTGACACGAGTAATTTGTACGATCAGTCTGTTCCAAAATTTTACACCTGAAAGTCGATGGCCCAGACACGCAACGCGTTACGTCATACATTGATCGACGACCCATGCCACACTTTCAAACTCTACCGACTTCAATTAGTCGATTTTATCCCAAATCATATATTCATGTTTGAAATGGACTAAACAGATAAACTGTTAAAAGAAGCGACCAGAAATCTAACAATTATATACCCACACAGATTAACACGCTCCTCGCGGTAAATTTATGTTCACACACCAATACTCGTCACTCACGCATTCACTCAGTCACATACACACAGAGTGGTGCTGGTTGTTGTAACGTCTATCCTTTGTTACTCTACGTGGTTTCTGAGACAACGGTGTCAAAGGTTATGATTAGTGCGTGATGTATTGGATCGCTTGTGGAATGAAGTGGCCGTGATGTAACCTCAAGCACTACCCTGGCATCTGCCTAAACGGACTGAGGAAACGTGAAGTTATGCATCCCGCTGTGTTATGTAACACTATAAACAAGCACTTGTTTACACACTGCGAGTAACATACTGGTAATCGTCATATACCTATGAATTTTGAACATTTTCGACATACAATTTCACCTACAAAACACTAATTATTATTATTATTATTATTATTATTATTATTATTATTATTATTGGGGCACGCGTGGCGCAGTTGGTTGAGGCACTGCGCTACAAACCGGAAGGTCGCGGGTTCGATTCCCTATGGTGTCACTGACATAATCCTTCCGGTCGCACTATGGCCCCGGGGTCGACTCAGCCTCTAACAGAGATGAGTACCAGGAATATTTCTTGGGGGGTAAAGGCGGCCGATGCGTAGGGCTGACAGCCTTACCACCTTCATGTGCTGATTGTCTAGAAATCTGGGAGCCTCAACCTCCTGGAACCCTAAGGGCCTGTCCAGGCCTGTAATGGGACTGCTTTACTTTTTACCTTTATTATTATTATTATTATTATTATTATTATTATTATTATTATTATTATTTAACCAGCATCGAAATCCTAACGTCAGAAAATTTATTACAATTATTACTGTAATATTATATTATAGTTCTAGAACGTTATTTTGTGGCCGGACGGTCTAGCGGGAGGTCCGGGGGGATGGAATCCCGGTGGATGTGAGATTTTCCGTGTCGTCCAGACCGGCCCTGGGAACCATCCCGCCTCCTGTACGATGGATAACGCGTCTTTCCCGGGGGTAAAGCGACCGCAGCTGTACGTCCACCTCCCCACTGTGCCTACATAGGTACGTCAGGGGGTGACATTTACAGTCACTAGAACATATTTATCAACAGATACGTCCTAAACAGACCTACCACACGTCACGACGACCAAATGTTCCCTCCAAGCTGCGCGGGTGCGCGGCCGCGCAGTAAATCAAATGCTCCCGCGCACACTGAATTGTTGCCGCGTAACTGAAATTTTTCAATTTTCATAGTCAATATTCTTATTACGCATATTACAGAAAAAAAAACCTTTAAAGTGCCACGCAGTAGTCAGATCGTGTAAAAATCTTCCGCTCGGAGCAGTTGCAGGTCCGCGCAGCTGTAAATAAAATTAGAGGGAACGTTGCCACAAACTAAAGGAATCCTACAGAGGAGTTCATAATTTTTAAATATTCTTAACACCGATTTAAAAAATTGTAACATTAACCCTTTAAAGACGAAGCGTATCTGTTTTATATAAGGACTCAGTGCGTACCGCGCTGTAAACACTCTCCACTTCGGTTATAAAAACCAGTCTCTTAATGTTTCATAAGGCAAAAGTTGCTGTTTGTTCTGAGATCCGTACAAAACACATAAACGTAATGTGGGCACCACGTAGAATTTTTTAACCCTTTAAAGACGAAGCGTGTCTGTTTTATATAAGGACTCAGTGCGTACCGCGCTGTAAACACTCTCCACTTCGGTTATAAAAACCAATCTCTTAATGTATTATAAGGCAAAAGTTGCTGTTTGTTCTGAGATCCGTACAAAACACATAAACGCAATGTGGGCACCACGTAGAATTTTTTAATGTTCAACCAGGTGGTACGTAAAGTTACCGCTAGGCTTTAAAAGGTTAAAGCTAATATGTCACATTTTATTAACAGTCTGCAGTAACAGAGACTAGCAACACGTATTACATGGAATGTAAGATTAAGACTACAGTCTAATTCACATATTTTTTAAATGCAATTGTAACATTTCCACTTTTTATAACACTGAATGCCCAGATGATGACCGTGATCATTTGATACATGCTGCCTTATTAATATGACTAACATTAATACCAATAAAGTCGTGCTAACGGTAAACAAGTCTTTCTTTTCTAGACTGAGGAAAGTTACTAAACAAGTCACTCACAATACAGGGCGTCCACACCAAAATTCGAACTGGGTACAAATCAGGAGCGTTACCACTACAATCAGCTTTAGTTTTTCGGTTTCTTTAACGACGTTTTCTAAACTCCGGTGATTATAATGGCGTCAAATTCGAAGGGCATTCTGCATAATGTTTTAGGAAGGATGCAGAAGTGGCTGTGTGTGTATGATATGCCGGTGCCCGACCGGCGAAAGTAACGGCTAAGAAACTCCCACGAAAAACGTGAGAATAGCTGTCTCGGTCCATAATCGAACCCGTGACAACTTGGTTAGCCATTACCCGACGGCTTAAGTGACATAAAAACCAGTCGCCTCTAAGTGAACAGCACACAGCACAGCCATACAGACTCGATATGCGAAATTTAACAGTTCTTAAGAATTACAGTGCCTATTTACTTAGGGATTTTGCTATTAAACGACGCGTTATACATAAATTCCTGTCTAATACCCATTTTATACTTATTTTATTTTGGTTAACTAGATTTTTAAAACGTTTAAAAACTCAACGCAGGTGAAATACGTTTCCCTAATACGGCTTACACTAAAATTTTTGAAATAACGTGATAACTGTGTGAAGTGAGCTTAGTGCAATAGCGATGTAATAATATCAAACAGCTAACGGAATAAATAAAATGTTTAGTAATAACCCGAAAATGGTGGGCATGGACCGAAACATGTAGCTGATTATGTCACTATACAGGATGTTTCTAAAAAAGGCGGCCATATTTTAGATTCACGTTCCATGGGCCAAAACAAAGAAACAGCACACCGTACAAACATGTACCCTAAGACGCTTTGTTGTCGCGCTACGACCACTTTAAATATCAGAGAAAGACGGACTTCACGCATTACATTCCCCGTTCGGGAGACAAGAGACGAGAAAGCGCGCATATTTGTAACAGTACACGGCGAGCGGTTAGTGTACATGTAAAATGTTGTCATGGGTACTGCATGAATTTGAACGTGGCAATAACAATCAATCATTCTTGGACCATTGGTAATGGTGTCTGAAAATGTGAATTCTTTTCATGCGTATACGTGTCTAAACTGGTTATAATCAAAAACACACATTTGTATGTAGGGTGCTGAGGAGAATATTTGGGCCTAAGAGGGACGAGGCGGCAGGAGAGTGGAGAAGACTACATAACGAGGAACTTAATGACCTGTAATCATCACCAAATATTATTCGGGTAATCAAATCCAGAAGAATGAGATGGGCGGGGCATGTAGCACGTATGGGGGAGAAGAGAGGTGCATACAGGATTTTGGTGGGGGAGACCTGAGGGAAGGCGACCACTTGGGGGACCCAGGCGTAGATGGGAGGATAATATTAAAATGGATCTTCAAGCAGTGGGATGGGTGGGCATGAACTGGATTGAGCTGGCTCAAGATAGGGACAGGTGGCGGGCTCTTGTGAATGCGGTAATGAACCTTCGGGTTCCATTAAATGCGGGGAATTTCTTGACTAGCTGAGAAACTGTTAGCTTCTCAAGAAAGCCTCTGCTCCATGGAGTTAGTATGTTTTCTCTTTGTTTTGGTCTACAGAACACGTATCAAAAATATTGCCGCTTATTTCAGAAACACCCTGTATACAATCTGATACAGTAAACTGAATGAACTAAAAATGCTGTGTTAAAAAGAAATTATCACTCCAGCAATCATTACTGTAGGCAAGACATCACATAAACACACGCCAAAATATGTAACCGGCGGAGGGGTGGGGGACAGCGAGCGCGCCTTTCACCTCGTTGTGCATCCAAAAGTACGCAGTATGTCAGAAGGTGCATAACCAGCGCAGGTCCTTATATTCTGATTTATGAGAACAGGCATTCGTCCAGTTGCGGTGCGCCATTATTATCAGTTTTCAACGACGCAGTGAAACTTGGTGAAGTTGGTCATCTCAGAAAGTCGGACACGTGCATCAGCTAAATGCACTTTCACGGAACCACCGAAAGATTCATATCAACAGGCCTATACATAGACGGCCTGCCTTGAACTCTGCGCACTTATCATGCAGCACACTGCACTGCTCTGGGCACTGTTAGCACTACGATACTGTTGATGGGCTGTAAACATTCATTCCCTCGTGCGTGCGTGCTTTCGTTCGTTCGTTCGTTCGTTCGTTCGTTCATTCATTCATTCATTCAATCAATCATTCTACAGTCTGTCTTACGACAGGTCCGTAGCCTCTGCCAAAGCGAGTTCTCCAGACAGTGCGATCTAGTGCTTCCTCTTTCAACTTCCAGTATCATCTCTCTTCCTTAAGGTCATCCAGTAGCTGCTTACGTCTTCTTCTTCTTACAAGGAAGCGATTATCTTGTAAAATACTGTGACAGATTTAGCGTCTTCGTTACTGAATAGCGTGAGTTTATATAACTATGCTTGTTATTAATACTATTAACCTTTTAAAGCCTAGCGGTAACTTTACATACGACCAGGTTTAACATTAAAAAATTCTACGTGGTGCCCACATTGCGTTCATGTGTTTTGTGTGGATCTCAGAACAAACAGCAACTTTTGCCTTGTAAAACATTAAGAGATTGGTTTTTATAACCGAGGTGGAGAGTGTTTACTGCGCGGTACGCACTGAGTCCTTATATAAAACAGATACGCTTCGTCTTTAAAGGGTTAATAATCATTTACTAGTTGTTTCGTTTCGTAGTCCTTCCCTCTTCTACCTACTCACAGCAGGTGTCGAGGTTGTTTATTTTCGCTTGATCACACTCAGACACACACCACAGTCGGTAGGACTCCTCTGGACAAGGGATCGGCCCGTCGCAGAGACTTCTACTTCTACTTGACAACACAAACACTCACAAGAGACAAACATCCACGCCCCCGGTGGGATTCGAACCCACGATCCCAGCACAAGCGCTCGGCTGCAGATCTACGCCTTAGACCGCGCGGCCACTGGGTTCGACTATTTACTAGTCGTAAAAAAATGGTAAAGCAGTCCCATTACAAGCCTGGACAGGACCTGAGGGTTCCAGGAGGTCGAGGCTCCCTGATTTCTACACAATCGGCACATGAAGGTGGTAAGGTTGTCAGCCATACGCACCGGCCGCGTTTACCCCCCAGGAAATATTCCTGGTACTCATTTCTGCTAGAGGCTGAGTCGACCCCAGGGCCATAGCGCGACCGACAGGATTCTGCCAATGAAAAAATCCACTGACACCATTCACTAGTCGTACCCGTGCGAATAATTCGCACGTAGAACCGGTAAAATATTTAATCAACAAATATTACGGCACTCTAAGCGTAATAAACATTAAAAATTGTACTTACTAATGACTGACGCTGGGCAATTTATTTCGGATATCAACGGATCATAAGCAAAGTCTGAATAACAAACAAAAGCTTCACGCTGAAATCGACAGTCCTGTCTGAAGCGAAGGCGGATGGAAGTACACCAAATATGTTAGCTTATCTTGGTTTCCGCTTGAGGTAGCAACGTCAATTACCTTCTTTGTTAAAAGGCAGTTCTTTTAGAAGGAATTAATAAAAACAAAGGTGACTGCCATCAACGCCCAATCACAAGCTTTCTACAAACGTCTGTCGTGCGAAAATACTTTCGGTAGTTCAGTAGATCATGACGTTGCACACAGACGTTACCGCACTAATACACGTGACTTGTACAAGCTAATTTATAGAAGGTAGCAAGTCGGTTAAAATAATATTATACTACCCACTAATAACCTGTGCTGTAAAAAATATGTTGGCAGGAAACGTGCTCCATTTCCCAGACTTCCCCCCCCCCCCCCCCCCCCCCGCAGTTTGAACCGTATCAGTTTTTTTTTACCGATGATTCGCAGTCTTTGGGATCTGCAGACAAACGCTGAAATTTCAATGGTATTTAAACCAGCACAGGAATCATAAATTTTCCAAAAACCTACAAGCGATCTCAAACTACTAGACATTAGCATAACATAAAACAGAACGAATGATACAATGGTAAAATCTACGCAAAAATTCATTCTTAACCTTTTAAAGCCTTGCGGTAACTTTACATGCGACCAGGCTTAACATTAAAAAATTCTACGTGGTGCCCACATTGCGTGTATGTGTTTTGTATGGATCTCAGAAGAAACAGCAACTTTTGCCTTATAAAACATTAAGAGACTGGTTTTTATAACCGAAGTGGAAAGTGTTTACAGCGCGGTACGCACTGAGTCATTATATAAAACAGATAGGCTTCGTCTTTAATCTTTTAAAGCCTAGCGGTAACTTTACGTACCACCATGTTTAACATTAAAAAATTCTACGTGGTGCCCACATTGCGTTTATGTGTTTTGTACGGATCTCAGAACAAATAGCAACTTTTGCCTTATAAAACATTAAGAGACTGGTTTTTATAACCGAAGTGGAGAGTGTTTACAGCGCGGTACGCACTGAGTCCTTATACAAAACAGAAATTAATTGTTGCTTCCTGTTGGGGGGGTACACATACATTATTCAGCACTTAATACTATGCCTGTCTTTGACGGGATACGCCAAGTTACTTATGGCTTCAACCTGGCCTGAGTAGCTAACAGTCTCCGAACAGGTGTCTGTCGCATCATACAGGTGCCAGCCTCCACCTCGAGATGTGTGCATATAATTGACCGCCCAGTGTTGCTCAATAATTCATGTCGATGAAGTTCACAGACCTCAATAACCTATGGCAAGTCACATATAATACACAAGTCTTCAATGGTCCGAAGATTTTAACAGACAAGTTAAGAATCCTGTCACCTTATGAACGTACAATCCCCTAATGCAAACGATATACATTCCACTACAGATGAATTCGCCAGGAGGTACATGAAACCCGATGCAATACCTCTGACCGCGAAGGCACAAGATGGACGCCAAAACAGTCAACTAGCTGTACAGCAAATGAATACATTTAAATTTTAGATCTCTATTTCCAGATCCGTAGTTACATGTCAGTATTTTCACAGGTAAAACAAGTTCAGAATTTGAAATTCTGATTTTCACGGCGCTGTTTTCCACATTATTCATCCGAGTCGTGACAACACGTAAAAAGACTAAGTTTTCCCTGTCCAACACATGAAGGCATATAGGGGAAGCAGAGGTATAGCTCCACTCATTCTTAACCTCGGCGCTAGATGGATGCCAGCTTCACGCTCCAGCCACTTTACCCCTCGGAAAAAAAACCCGCTACAATTCAAAAGGACGGCCAGTGGACCTCACAGCTGGTCTGGACGCTTTGAAAAACAGAAAAAAATATCTTGCCCCTACCGGCATTCGAACACCGGATCGTCCAACCCCTACCGTAGTCACTATACTGACTGAGCTGTCCCTGTCGCATCATGTAGTTCTACAAATGCATGCCAGAGTTTCGGAGCAACATACTGCCTCCATTTTCAGGGTTAAATTGAGCAGGGTAAAGATGCGGTAATGTCACAGAGACGCAGGCTCAGCCCGAACCAGTAGGAAAGGTGGACATGAAACTGAGAGGAAATCGTCCATCTCAGGGCCACTGCAACCGCAAAGTGAAGACCACCCTTCGTGGTGGGAGGGAAAGAGGGGTACGGGCACAGCAGTATCACAACTGTCACATGCTTCTTCAGTACATCACTTTCCTAACTTGTATTCTTTCTCCAACAATTCACATCAGATGTCCCTCCACTTTACCTGGCTGTGTCGAAAATAATCACTTAGAAGACCTAATCGTAGATGGCAGAATATTATTAAAACTGATCTTAAAGAAATAAGTTGGAAAAACGAGGACTGGACTGATCTGGCCCACGATAGACACAACTGGCGGGCTCTTGTGAATGCGGTGACGAACCTTCGGGCGATACAAAACGCGGGGAATTACTTAACTAGCTGATGAACTGTTAGATTTACAGGAAGGGCCCGTGATGCATAGAGTCAGTGTCCCAAATAAGCACTTTTTCCCCTTTCTTCGCAAATATCCACCGTCTGAACCGGTAACAAAATGTCTGCACAAGTAAATGACAAACAGGGTTCATAAATACATGTAACGCACGTGCACAAGTTTGGTGCTGTTTCCAGAATCATGTGTAACGGGGAACGTGTAAAGAAGGGCGTAAAACTGCGAGACCCAGGAATCAGTGGCTGTTCATATATACAGTGTTACCATACACAAAGAACAGCGTACAAAATGTTGCTGTTTCGTATCTTATCAAGCCATAAAATGATTGAACAAATGAAAGCATTGACATTAGTACACGCAGTCACACAATCTGAACTACCACACACCTAACACTGGTGCCATTACGGTTATCTTGCCTAACTTTTTTAACATTTCTCGTAGTCTTCACGGTAGTTGGAACAGAAGCGGAGGAGCAGGACTCTATTCCAAACTTCTACGTCCGCATGGAGCAGTTCTTAAATGTTTATTTTTGCATTTCTTATACTGTCTTCAAAGTAGATGGCACAGCAGTGGGGAAAATTGTATTCCGAACTTGTTACATCCTTCTGACTTCTCACAATGTCATATTAACCCTTTAAAGACGAAGCGTATCTGTTTTATATAAGGACTCAGTGCGTATCGCGCTGTAAACACTCTCCACTTCGGTCATAAAAACCGATCTCTTGATGTTTTATAAGGCAAAAGTTGCTATTTGTTCTGAGATCCGTACAAAACACATAAACGCAATGTGGGCACCACGTAGAATTTTTTAATATTAAACCTGGTAGTATGTAAAGTTACCGCTAGGCTTTAAAAGGTTAAAATATATATGGCAATTGCCCACAGCCGCTTGAAGACAGCGTAAGAGAAGCGAAAAGTCCAGTTAATATCAGATTCGTCTCATAAACCATACGAATACCTTTAACTAACGTCAGTTTCTGAGCAACAAAGGGCGGGTTTCTACAAGTAGTGCAATGGCGTTGTAAAACATGCGAACGTGACCTACGTGGACAGGGGACAACAAGGTCAATGATGCACTCTTAACAGGCACCAAGGTTTTTTTTTAATAGAAAAGAAGGCGTTTTACGCGAATACTATGTAATCAGCTGCCTCTAAATCATGGCCAGTTTTAAAGGCTATCACAATTTATGTGGCTGCATGAGGTCCAACCGTTGGGCGGGGGCGAAAGGCTGGCTCTTTATCAGATTATGTGTCACACATTCTACACACTGTTCTGTCTGCACTGTTAGCTGGGGACTACGCGGATGAATGATTCCGGTGGTTGTGAAAGTCGGTACAAAGATGAAGCTGCTGCTTCCCCCGAGATCCTTCAACCCTTTAAAGACGGAACGTATCTGTTTTATATAAGGACTCAGTGCGTACCGCGCTGTAAACACTCTCCACTTCGGTTATAAAAACCAATCTCTTAACCCTTTAAAGACGAAGCGTATTTGTTTTATATTAGGACTCAGTCCGTACCGCGCTGTAAACACTCTCTACCTCGGTTATAAAAACCAATCTCTTAATGTTTTATAAGGCAAAAGTTGCTGTTTGTTCTGAGATCCGTACAAAACACATAAACGCAATGTGCGCACCACGTAAAATTTTTAATGTTACACCTGGTCTTATGTAAAGTTACCGCTAGGCTTTAAAAGGTTAATTCCAGTTTACTGACCGAACAACGCCGGCGGTAAACACCTACCACACTATTTTTGTTAACTGCGCAACAGCCCCCAGTGGGCCAGGGCCTCCTCATTATCGAGGCTTCACGATCACACTCAGACACAGAACACTCAGTAGGACTCATCTGCACGAGTGATCAGCCCGACGCAGAGACCTCCACCAGACAACACACAACACTCAAAAGAGACAGACATCTATGCCTCCGGCGGGATTCGAACCTGCAATCCCAGCAAGCGAACGGCCGCAGACCCACGCCTTTGACCGCGCGGCCACTGGCAACCTACCGTGCTATACCCTGTCAACAAACACATGACTACAATATGAATCTCCATTGCCATTAGCACCTCAAAACTTACATCCCGGCTCAGTACTTCTGATATACAGTAAACACATCTGCAGTTGCCAGTGTGGTTACAAAACGAAGACACAACGGTGCAAGCGCGGGAAATATATTCGCAGGTAAAGCTCCATGTATAACTTCGGTACCTAATAACAGCAATTCATAAATTTCTCGACACAATTTCAACGGTAAATGAATACTACCATGTACAGACTATTTGCAAAACCGACAGTCACAAAGTAATATCTGAGACAAACATCCCTGCATGCACAGTTTAACTACTGAAATCTTCAGCCATTAAATTACCGCTTTACAGAATCTGTTAAACAAGAGAGGCAATGTACGTAGAGAATAACATTAAGCGCGTTCGCGTAACCACTGTTCGTGGGAAAGTAGTTAAGGTGTTAAATATTATGTGTGTCTACATTCTTGCCTTAGTTATCCAGCATGCAAAGCGCATGCGCCGTATTATACTGGCCCCTGTGGCCTGTCTGGCTGTACCATATTTTTTCCACATTACCTCATGAAGGGCACGATTTTCGGAAAACAGAATTATTGAACATAAAATGCGTGTTTCGATTTTCTCTACAACTTTTATCTGAAACATTTCCCATTCTAAGAAGAATTCACCTAGATATCGTAAATGTACATAACTCTTCATGCGAAGTACATGTTTGTCTTGTGAGACTTTAATCAAACTTGAATTTTCTCGACAGATTTTCGAAAAAAAATTTTCAAATACTAAATTTCATAATAATCCGTCCAGGGGGAGCCGAGTTTTTCCATTCGGACAACTAGACGTGACGAAGCAAAGAGTCGCTTTTCGCAAATTTGCAAAGGCGCCTAAAATACATACGAATATAATCCCTTAAATTAATAATTCATCTGTACAGCCCTCTCGTCCTTGACTGAGTTTAGAGACGTATGCGTAACAGTGCATCAGAATACAAGACAACTTCCTCAATGCTATGAGTGAGTCATACCTAGCGCAGTAAATTATACTTCATACTAATTCAGAGCATATTTATACGGATATAAGCTATAAGCACGCCAGTGTCATATCAATGCATGATTCTTTTAATTATCATCCTCTTAAACCTTATTTACAATTTTGTCCCTCAACGTGTTGACTGTGATTTCCATAGCTGTGTATCTGCAAATTTACAAGGATAACGACACTGTTTATCAAATTACAACATTTCTACTTGTTTTCTTGAATTATTAAGCCTCCCGATGCTATTATTTTTTACTTGTTATGTACAATGTAAGCTTGTCAGAGGATTCAGGTTTCCTTCCTGCGTTTGATTCTGGAGGACCGACTCCACTTATAGTATGGGTGCACAAATCCGGGGGGACTGTATTTGTTACAGTACCTCGTAATATTTTCAGCGCAATTACTGCTGTGTTTGTGTCACAAATAAAATGTGTATCAGTGCACATGCACGGAGCAGGCAGGGCCAGGTTAACAGTGACGTTCACAGGTAACTATAGAAATGTGGATCCTCAGTATGGTCATTATGCCACCGTATCGGCGCACAAAACTTCGTGGTGGATTCTGGATTTGTGGAAAATCTGTAGACTTCTGATTTATAGTCAACGTCAGACCCTGCTGGTTATTCTAAGTGCAATCCCAAATTAAATGTGTTTCATTAAGCACCAGACCATGAAGGTATACGGAGGGAGCAGACGTACTGCTCCGTGCATTATTAACCTCAGAATTAGATGTACGTGAGCTGTTAGCTTCACGCCCCCGCCACTACACCGTGGGGAAACAGCCCCCGGAACTCCATGACCGGCAGACTTGATAAGACCCAACGCCGGTCTGGAGGCTTTGGTAAAGAAAGACGTTTTGTCTCTTCCGGGTGTTAAACTGAAATTCCTCGTCCTAGGCATATACGGAGACATTCCGGCTCCCCTTACCACCACCACCACCACACTACTACTACTACTACTACTACTACTACTACTACTACTACTACTACTACTACNNNNACTACTACTACTACTACTACTACTACTACTACTACTACTACTACTACTACTACGGCATCAGTCCACTTCAGCCCATTTTCGGGCCATGGACTCCCCGATCACCTTCCTCCAACCTTCTCTGTGCCTTGTTTCCGCCTTCCAGTTCAGTATCTGTAGTAAATCTATGACATCCCTCCAAACAGCGTCCTCCCATCTAATTCCAGGCTTTCCCATGGCGTTTTTTCTTCGAAACATCCACACCAGCGTATAATTTGCAGATCTTCCATTCTATCCAATTCTCCACAATCTTCTTGGCCTATATAAGTCCGAGTATTTTTTCTGAGAATTTCGGCTTCCCTCAAGTACAGATAAAAATCGGACCAAATGTAAAGAACATCACAGAGCCAGAACATGATAATTGTTTTCAACAATGCCCATCGCCTTGGGCTTTTACAGACAGGACGTTTCGTAAACAGGATTCTGCTTCCGTAATCACGTTAACGGCATAACTGAGCTCCTCGAGAACGACTCTGATCCCTGCAGTTAGTTACTTGCCTGCGTATTCAGGCATTATTAGTAACGAGACAAATACACTAAATCGCGTATTTCGTGTGCATATATATATATATATATATAAGGTAAAGGTAAAGGTTCACCCTATAACAGACCCTGAGGGCCCAAGAGGGGGAGTAGAGGTATAGCTCTACCCGTTAGTGAGCCTCGACACGAGGAGGGGATGGGGTGGCTAGCCCCACGCCCCGGCCGCTTTACCCCCGGGAAAGAGACCCGGTACCCATTGTACAGGAGGCTGGGTGGGCCCCAGGGCCGGTCTGGACGGCTGCGGAGAATCTCGCCCCCCACCGGGATTCGATCCCCGGACCGTCCAGGCCGTAGCGAGTCGCTACACCGACTACGCTATCCCGGCCCACGCATATGCATATATATATATATGTATATTTTAGAATGACGAACAGTACTGTACAGTGTACACAACAGCATAATTTGCAATCAGCGGACTGGGGTGCGGTGTTCTCTTTGCGCCACACAAATATTTGAACACGCGAAAACAGGCTGTCGTATCAGTACATATATCATCCGCCATCCGTGTCGAAGTACACCACGTAACAAACTCAATTACATACGAGTCATATCAAGTTCGAAAGTATAGCGGTATATACAGGGTGTGCGAAAAGTTTTTGTTCACCTGTACATACAGGGCGCTACAAAGAGCTGAAAGTAGGAAGTTCCCATACATGAAACACTATAGCTAGCATACGTGACCTCTTTGAGGGTCACTTCCAACCCTTATTCGAACAAGAAGTGCTGTAGATTCACTCTGACTCCCACTCTAACCTATATCCTACTTAAGGTGCACAGAGACTTTTCCCTCACCCTGTCGATGGATCTGAGGTTCGAACACAGAGATCCTACGTGCACATCCTGTAACATACGACATACCCGCAGGCTGTATAGCATACTGATAAATATGGAATGTTACCGTTTGCTCTTCCATTCTTAGTAAAACGTTACAGCCTACTGTCAAATGGCAGTTTTAAAAATGGGCGGATACGACAAGAAACTGATACACTCAAACGAGTAGATAAATGGCAACAACGCACTCAAATCATCCTCAACGAACCTATGTGACGTAAACATCCGAAAGAAGATCGGCAAATAAACTGGTGTGGATTTAGACGTAACATGTCCACTAGTGATCCCAATCCGCATTGGTAAAATATTTTGGAAAAAAATGTGAATACAATCGGGCGGTGCAGGTATTTACAAACTTCAACAAAGCCTATGATTCAGTCAAGCGAGAGGTTTTGTATAATATTCTCATTATGCTGACTAGCTACGTTAATTGAAGCATGTTTGAACAAAACCTACAGGAATTTCCAGACGGGCACACATTCGCCTGATAAAATTTCTACTCACAATTATCTCAAAAAAGGAGACGCTTTGTCGTCATTGCTTTTCTGACTTGACTAGAATATGCCACAACACAGGTTTAGGCAAACCGGGCGTTGAAACTGGATGAGACACGCCAACTTCTGGTTTACGGTGATTATGTTAATATACTGGGTGAAAACATACATATTACGAAGAAAAACAAAGAAGCTCTACTAATCGCTAGTAAGAAGACTGGTCTAGAAGTAACTGCTGAGAAAACTAAGTATATGCTTACGTCTTATGAACAGAATGCAGGACAAAATCGCAACACGAAAATACGTAATAAGTCCTTTGAAGGTGTGGCAAAGTTCACATATCTGATAACAACCCTAACAAATCAAAACTGAATTCATGAAAAAATTAGCGGACTGAACTCAGGACAGAATGCCTGATGGTATTCGGTACAGAATCCTGTGTCTGTCTGTAGTACAGAAATATCAGGATTAAAATATACAGAACTATTTCTATCGTTTTTGATGGGCGGGAAAGGGAAGGTCACACGCTAAGGACGTTAGAGAAGAGGGTATTAAAAGACGAAGCGTATCTGTTTTATATAAGGACTCAGTGCGTACCGCGCTGTAAACACTATCCACTTCGGTTATAAAAACCAGTCTCTTAATGTTTTATAAGGCAAAAGTTGCTGTTTGTTCTGAGATCCGTACAAAACACATAAACGCAATGTGGACACCACGTAGAATTTTTTAATGTTAAACCTGGTGGTATGTATAAGTTACCGCTAGGCTTTAAAATGTTAAGACGTGTGTGCCTAACAGCGAGAAAGTAACAGAGGCTGGAGAAAACTGTATAGTGCGCAGCCTTAAAAGTCCGCAATCCGCAACAAATATCATTCGGGTGGTCAAATCGAGGGGGATGAGACGCACGGGGCATGTAGAACGTATGGAGATGAAACGTATACGGGGTTTTCGTGGGGAAATCTGAAGGAAGTGATCACATGGGAGACCTGGATATAGATGACAGGATAATACTGAAGAGGGCGTTAAAGAAACAAGGAGAGCGGGGGCTCGATTAATTTGGTTCAGGACATAGAGAAGTGGTGGGCTATTGTGAACACGGCAATGAACCTTTGGGTTCCATCAAATGCGGGGTATTTCCCGAACAGCGCAGGAACTATTAAGGGTCGTCCATGCAATGAGGGACATGATAGATATTTAGCACGTTAACAATTAACCCTGTAAAGACGAAGCGTATCTGTTTTATATAAGGACTCAGTGCGTACCGCGCTGTAAACACTCTCCACTTCGGTTATAAAAACCAGTCTCTTAATGTTTTATAAGGCAAAAGTTGCTGTTTGTTCTGAGATCTGTACAAAACACATAAACGCAATGTGGGCACCATGCAGAATTTTTTAATGTTAAAGCTGGTGGTACGTAAAGTTACCGCTAGGCTTTAAAATGTTAATTAAGATCAATTTTAAATACTGTGTTAATTATGGAAGATCCATTTACTGAAGGAAACGAAACCCCACCCACCTCATACAACTCCGAATTCACAGCCTTTCTACTTTACTTCCAGGTTAATCAGCTACGAGAACTGTACAGTAACAATTCTAAATTTAATTACATTATAATTAAATATGTCCCCATGCACGCCATGAAAGCATATGGCGCCAGGGCTGTGGACTCAGAGTCAGAGTCGTGGCGTCGCAGTCGGAAGGAATTTTAGGTGGAGTCGGAGTCGGTAAAATCGTACCGACTCTGACTCCGACCTCAATTTAAAATCTTAACTAGATACTCCAACTCCAGAGCCCTGATAGCTACAATACCCATAGACTTATACTTAAATATAGGTTATAAGTTAAAAAAGTAGTCCGACGATTCACGTAGTGGTGATGAAATGTCTTATAGGCTAACCATTATTAAAGCATATTCAGCTTTTACGAAGGAGTCGGAGTCGGAGTTTTAAAAATTGAGGAATCGGAGTCGAAAGTTTTGTGTACCTACCCCACAGCCCTGTATGGGGGGAGTGGTGATATAGGTCCACTCATTCTTAAGCTACAGCACTACATGCTGAGTGGTCAGCTACACACCCTGGCCGCTTTACTGGCAAGGAAAACTGGCCCTGGTGCCCACTGAATACGAGGCTGGGTGGACACCAGAGCGGATACGAGCGCGATGGGGAGAAAATTTTCCCGATTACGCCAACAAATAAAATCCAATGAATGGCGTTAGGGCCTAAGCAATATTCTCAGACATACTTATTTACAGCTCCTTCGTTTTATCTCGTATATATTATCATCTCAATATCGGAGGTAAAAAAAAACCCCGACAGCTATTATCGACACGGCCAAGACACTGTTTCATTACACATTTACAGCAGCAGGAAAAGGTAACGTAATCACGGTGGAATGATTTTGCAGAGGGGAGAGGGGGAGGGGGGGGTGCATTCGCTGTCAGAAGATTGCAGGCCTGAGCAAAGCAGGCAAGAGAAAGTTGGTTGGACCTGTTTCAAGCCAAGCAACGGTTGAACGTTAACATCATAGAGACGAAGTCCGTACACGCCTGCTTACAACCCAAAACTAAACAAGAAAATGTAGCCTACGTGCAACTTTAGAAGCGCGTTCGCGTTACCATTGTTGCAGTGGAAAAGCAATAAGTATTAAATATTATGTTTGGGTCTGCATTCTTGCCTTAGTTATCTGGCGTGAAGATCGCATATTTTCTGCGTCGTATTCTACTGCCCTCTGTGGCCTGTCTCTATAACATTTTTCCACATTGCCACATAAACGGCACGACTTTCGATAAAAAGAATTATTGAACATAAAATATGCTTTTTGATTTTCTCTACAATTTTTGTCTGAAACATTTCTCACTCTGAAAAAAATTCCGCGACATATCATGAATGTAAATAGGTGTTCATATAAAGTCAATTTTAATCAAACTTGAATTTTCCCCGACAGACTTTCGAAGAATCCATATATACCAAATTTCATAAAAATCCGTCCAGTGGGGGACTGAGCTGTTCCATGCGGACAGACAGACATGACGGAATTAATAGTCGCTTTTCGCAATTTTGCGAACGCGCCTAAAAAACAGTCGGTCAGTTCGAGAAAAATGTAAATATTTCCACAACACACACCGATAATGTCTAACGAGCCAGGCCTAGTTCACAAACATTTCGTCATCTGCGGGCACCTCACGCATTCTGTCAAAATAAATATTTATTTATTGCTCCATTACTGCATTACCGACGTCACTACGTCAATTAATTGCGTTCGTGAACACATAACCTGCACATAAAACCGTAAAGCCGGTACTCAGTGACAGCCTTTTTTCCGGCTCCTATTACATGAACACGAATAACTACCCACAAATAATGGATTTATCTCCATTCATAACACTGACCCTTCTAAGACTAAAATTAACCTGAATGACACGTACTTAAAGATTCAGTTCGTACCGCGCAGTAAACTTTCTGGTCCGGTTCGCTCAGTTAATGCTGTATAGGGAAATTATCGCTGTTTGTTCTGAGATCCACACAAAACACATAAATACACTGTGTGGGCAGAATGTAGAATTTATGATGGATGAAACCTGACGGTACATATAGTAACCACTCAACTTCATAGGGTTAAAAGGAATTGTTACTAGAACAGCACCCGAAAACTTGTCAGCCGGATGAATAAAATTACCCATGCAGACATACATGACAGCTTTAAAAAGTGCTGTTTTTCAGATTTTAACAAATTTGACATTGAGTACGAATGCAATATATTCGTTACACAATTCAGTGCCCGGCATAGCTTCCTGACACTCTTTACTGGCCACAACACTGAAGCAGCTGTCAAAACGCATTTTAACCTTTTAAAGCCTAGCGGTAACTTTACATACCACCAGATTTAACATTAAAAAATTCTACGTGGTGCCCACACTGCATTTATGTGTTTTGTACGGATCTCAGAACAAACAGAAACTTTTGCCTTATAAAACATTAAGAGTTGGTTTTTATAACTTAAGTGGAGAGTGTTTACAGCGCGGTACGCACTGAGTCCTTATATAAAACAGATACGCTTCGTCTGTAAAGAGTTAATGCACATCGTGGCTGAATCACGTTTGTTCTCTCCATATTGTCACCCTGTTTACAATTATCTTTTAATGTTTCAATACCAATTATCTTAGTCGATACAAAAATGGCTTTATACACAACAGTTCCCTTAGTTCAACACACTGCTCACTATTAGCGACATCAAATGCCTCATGTCACAGATATTTCAATACAATTTATTACACAAAAGCACAAATTAGGTCGCCACTCCACGCGGACTGAAGGACATGCTACATATATATATATATATACCTCACAAATGGAGAATTTTGATCCAACTAAGCAGAACACTAGAATTATAACAGAAATGGAAAATGGAGTATTCGCATACAGCATGAACGCTTTTGAATTCTGGTACGCTGCAATGAATTCCCTATAAAGATAATGATATGTGTTTTAGTGATGCATTCTCAAATGTGCGAATTTTTGGCAATCACTTTACTTAAAGTGTCTAAATATGTTTAGCAGTTCTTAAAATTTCAATAAATTTGTCCATCTCCGACACAGAACGCCAGCAGCAGTAAAATGAAACACAGAAATGAATCCACGCACAATAAACTGTATTTAAGCCTATAGCGTTCATTCATATGGATAGAGTAACAGTCACGTTAAAGCATAAAACACCACGCTTTAGCATCATGTCAGCAATTTCAACGTAACCCAGGGGTGTACAATAAAATTTCGTGCAGTGACGCCTAATATTCCCAGCATAAATACTGTAGTTTTTTTTTCTTACATAAAAATGTGTATCAGTTTACACGCACCCTGCAGAAAGCGCCAGATAACAGTGGAGTTCACAGGTCACCACGCAATTGTGGGTCCTCAGTACGGAACCTGCTATAGGCGATACTTCTGGAGCTTAGAATACGGAAGCGGCTTCTAGGTTTTTGGAAAATGTGGACCCTTGTGTAAACTATCCTGACATAAAACATCCTTATTATAAGCCCCTCCAAAAATTGTTTCCATAACCACACTATTCATATAAATAAAGACAGAACCAGGCTTGGTCTAATCAGGAATGGGTACTCAACCGGCGTGAATACGAAACCTACGTTAACAGTCATTACTCACGTCAACTTATCAGATAAATTTCACAGTAATATGCTGCAGTGTGACTCTTATTGTCAAGTATGTCTACGAAGTAAAAATTAATTAACTGTGTGGCACTAATTAGTACTTTGCTGGCCAAGCACATGAGATTCTATCACGATAAAGTTGCTCACTTTTTAAGTAACGCCTGACAGCACCTCCTTTAGCAACAGCATACCAAGCAAAATGGATTACAGGATTATAAACTACAATAATCAGGCGACAAATCTCTTTAGGCGCTACAACATTTTGTCTGCAGATCACAACCCACTGAGTACCTTTCACCATCTACCAATCCCTTCAACAGATAAGACCAATCTTGTATCAACAACACAAACATTTCTGCTGCACATATCTGCCAATGTGATCAATTTTTAACTTCCATATTCATGACAGTCAGCCTGTAGATGACAACAGGGTAACTGCAAAGGCTACAAAAATTAAAGGAGGCACCTTTTAAACAACACCAATCTCAATCACAACCACGTGACAGTTAACAGTTGCGAGGCTAAAGAATCCAGCTTTTCCGACTGTTACCCCACACCAAATGGTAACTAATTACCACTGTTTCAAACAATTGTCACATCACTGAAATGTCAGTAACTATTTAACCAACAATTCAATACGACTGCTTCACCATGAAGATGGAAACACTGTAATCCTTCCACATGTCTGTACTGACCTACAGGCCAAAGCAGCACAACAACCAAGAAGACTTGAATCTTCACAACAAACAACATTTAACAGATTTTGCTACACAGAATGGAAGACAGTTAATACTGTCTGCTGTTTCAAGCTGCTTTTACCCTTCTTAAACCAGGGGGCAGCAAATATGGTACTGTAAGAAGCTCATTGACAAATGACTCGTGACTGGACGATTCCATAAGTGTGATACGAGAGAACACATTCAAGCGCTTACATGGCATAAAATGTACCATCTTTAATGCCGTCAATACAACATTTATTTTATGAATTTTCAGCAAATTGTGCTATTCAAGCAACAAGTTTTCCACAGATTTTGGTCATCTTCAGGCCTTTACTGTAATAAAAGATGAAACTATACAATCGCATTCAATGTGTTAAATGACTGATCTCTCAGCTGTACATTCAATATTGTACATGATGATCATAACTCCCACTCTAACAATTGTTAAGAATGTGACATACTGTTTATAACATTAAAATATTTGTTAGCATTAAAACTTTTAGTTGTATTATATATTCCTGAGATTTTTACAATCTGTTGATGTGCGATATACAGGCTAAAATTTTTAATCCTTATAAATATTTTAATATTACAAACACTGTGTCACATTTTTAACAATGCCTAATTAGAGGAAATAATAAGCAAATAGGCAACATGTACCACACAAAGTGTAAAACTGAGATTTAAGTTACTTAACACACTGAATGCAATTGTATATTTTCAACTTTTTCAACAATGAAGGACTGAAGATGACCAAAATCAGTCGAAACACATCGTGTGACTGACATAATTTGCTGAAAATGCATGAGACAAAAGTTGTATTGACAGTGTTAATTTCCCTTATATGTCTATATCACAACACGATGCTTAACATCTGTAATGCTAAACAGGGCAATTACAGAAGTAACTGAAGGGACCAACAAAAGGTTACCCCTGTACTTTGTTAACAAGCATGCCACGAAGATACAATGTGTAAAGGAGTAACTACACGAATTCTTGAGGGAATGACTTGTCAATATCATGCCAAAGTCAGTCCCCAGTGAAAAGAATCCCCAGAACACACTGCATATGATGCTAGGTGTCCCCAGTGCCCAATACGGATGGATGTTTGTTGGGTCAGAAATACTCTCGAATTTACAAAAACATATTTATGTTGTAAGTCAGCTGTGCAGCATATTCATTTATGCTAAAACCTCCAATTATTGTTCGATTTCAATTGTTTATGATAAGAAACAGGGCTTACATGAATAAGTTTTTTTTTAAATATGCATTATTAACTACCATCAGCAACATTAGAACGGTTACACATCATTATACAAGGCATTTACGAGAAAAGTGCTCTCTGTATCACTGAATGAAAGAAAGAAATGAACTGCACTAATCCCCGTCTTCTTTTCTCAAGAAATCCTCTCCTTCAACGCAGAAAAGGGTATGTTGTCCTTGATGCAGCTTGAGGTAACAAGTCTTAATGAAGCCAAAGAATTCTAGTTTAACCTGAATGCCATACATTTACAAAACAGTGCATTTTTCACTACTGAATCAGTCCAGGGAAACCGTACCACACTTGTAATTTACACACATATGGAGGCCAGACATATTTTAAAGTGAGGTGTGTCACGCTCACAGCTGCATACATTTATTAAAACTTCTACGTTCAACCTAAAGTCTGACACATTTCCACCACTACAAATAAATTACAGGTTACAAAATTACACCATTCATTCATCTGAATCACATTGTAACTTGAAACAAGGGAGAAGTATCAAAGGATCCCCAGTGTCTGGCAGACATTTTGAAGCCAGGTCGTGTGAGGCGGAAGAAATTTTAAGTCATTTACTACACCACCACCTGTGTATTTCACAGAATAAATGACAAATAAAATGTTTAACAACCTCAAATTTTTCATACTGACCATCGCAAACCTCAAACACAAAAGTCACAATATGCAGTCATTCTTGAAATAAAACTGCTGAAAGCAAATCAATTACTGTGTCTCATAGATGGGCAGTTGTTTTGGTCTGTTTGAAATATCAGACACAGAGGAGCACTGAACAAATAAAAAAGATAAAATGAAAGAAAGAAAATCACAAACCAACTAACGCAGAAATAACGAACCAAACATATGCAAACTAGATACTGATAATGCATAACTAATACTGCATATTTAATGTTGTACTGATAATGCATGTAAAGGCGATGAAACATGTGCGTCTAAAATATGACAAATAATGTAAAAAGGCAGTTGGTGTTCTCAAGGAAGCAGCTACACTGCAGCCACACAATGCAAAGACAAAGGTACATATACACCACTACCAGCCAACTAAAAGAAGTACCATACACTGCTTCAAACAGAAGCTTCAAACAAAATCCAAAGCAATGGACAGTCCTTAACTCCCAACCCAATGTTATGCTCCTAGTAAACTGGCACAAACAATACTGGAATTCTATACATACATGCATGATAGCTACACAGCTGCACTTACAGTGTCATTCATAATGTGGACTCTACAAACATAAAGCACGTTAAGCTCTTGTCCAATGCATGTCTGTACAATGCACATTTCCTTTTAAGCACAAAAGTAAATGTGAAGAATAGTTCTCAAAACACCCATAATATCAAAACATGCAGTCTGCCAAACGCACACTAGTTCTGTGCATGCCAATATACACCTTGCTCCTGCATTGCCTTCAGCTTCCAAATGCATCAGTATCATCAAAACCTTCATCATCTTCATCTCTATCATCTTTACCATCACCACCACTTACAGGTGCGTAACTCGCAATAAAGCAGTTTCAACATCTTTTTTACATATCAAGCCTAAATGGATCTCTTTTTATTTCATGTAAGTGTAAGTATTGCCACTTATTTGCATTACGTCTAAAAATTTATGGATTTAGGTATTAATGATACACTTCATATGGCTGGTTTCATGTATGATCATTTAACGCACAACATGTTCATCCCAAGCTGATGCACCTAACACACGGTTTTTGAGCAACCAAACCCCTGCAGTGTATGATGCGTTACCATACAATGAACTGTATATTACTTATTTTATAAACAACAAATTGAAAAGATAACGTACAATTGCTACAACATGCTGCAAGTGTAAGTAGCACTTCACTGTCAAGAGTTAACTACCTCTTTCAAAATAAAGTACAGGCCTAACTGAACTGCAAAAACCTTTCGGCGTCACGAAAATCTCAGTGAAAAACACAGTTCCAATCGCTCTACTTTACTTATTCATAACAATATACAGTTTTAAGTTGGAAGGTTGGGATCATTGTTTATAAAATATATATGAATGTAGTATCATATATGCAACTGATCTAATGCACTAGCCACTAATGTCATCACATATTTCCCCCATCCTGTTACTAAAAAAGGCATGTGTAAATTGTGAATAAAATCACGATACTTCAAAACAGACATGTTTCACTTCCATCATTTAAAATTTTTTAATTCAGACATCATTTCTTAAATTCCGATACTGAACAATTTAAAAAAGGACGGAAAAATAGTAAAATACAATAAAACACGATAAGAACAATTTTCAGTCCAAACAGAATACACCTATCCATATGCTTGAGTTACTGATATGAATAAAAGCACGAAAGATTTGATGCCAATATCGAACTTTCATTAATACACAGAACAGATTTGTGGCGCATACGAAGAATTGCACACTAGGCGTAATATGGAAGTAAACGAATGATAACTGGTTCCCAAACTGTGCACATTTTGCTTCCCAAAACCAATCAGTGTTCAAGATCCCAACCTAATTTTCGTACCGAGTTGTTGACGTGGCGCTAGGTCATCAGGTAAATCACTTCTTACACACTACACTCACTTAAAAATACCATAACCACCCTCCAAGCGCCATTCAATAATCCGCAACGCTGAGAAATATTCGTAAGATCTTCACAGACCTCAATACTAACTTAAAATATGGCGACCACATAACGTCTTGCAGACGATTATTACACAAATCACAATTACTAATTTAGCCCCAAATCGTATCATTATATGCCTTACCTTCTTCCTCAAGAAGTCTTCTATTGCACGGTAAGCAGAATCCGTAAGTCTCACAAATATCAACGACTTATTTTCATGAAAATGTCCATGCGATGACAAAACATACTGTACACCTTCCACCAGACCCGCCATTTCTGTCTTCTCGCTTGCTCTTGAACACCAGCTGACGTTGGGTAGTCAAGTGAGTAATTATATTGTGAAAAGTTCCGGACTCTGTTGACCAATTATTCAAAATAATATTATTAGTTTAAGCTATTATCAAGAATTAATCATTTATTTATCTGCATAAATAATATAGCTAGCTATTTGATGTACTATATTGATATGGTAAAACTAAACACTAGAGGTCACTAAAATCAGTGTCTCAGCGCCTGTACCGCGCGAGAACATGACAGTACATTCGCCGGATGGTCATTGTACCGCCATCTGTTGGCTGGAATGCAAATTATGTGGCCTGCTACGCTCGTGAACCCCCCCCCCCCCCCCGCCAGCATATTTAAGTTCCCAAAATCGTCCACATATGACGCATACCTAAATAACTCCGTGTAGTATAATACCCTTTGAGAAGCTAATAACTTTACAGCTGAATCCCCTCCCACCTCTCAATACCACCATTTACAGAGTTCCAATTTAACTCTCATGTAAGATGCACACAGTCCTATCCATACTGGGGAAGATTACACATCATTAAGTTACTCATTATGTGGCGTTCTCTAGCGTTATTCCTCACTATCTCTTGAGTCCACATATCTTCTTCAACATCCCATTCTCAAACACACTTAGTCTGTGTTCGTCCTTTACCATGACAGACCCAGTTTCACCTGCATTCAAAGTGAGAGGTGAAGTTAGTTACAGCTTAGCATCTTAATTGTATTCATCATTTGCTGTCTACAAGCTGTCGACAACATCAAATGTACACTGAGCACAGACAAGATTACATTTTCACATCAACATTTCCTGCATTATTGTGCATAATTGTTGGGTTGTTTATAATTAACTTTTAATATGCATGGTGTACAACATATAAAATTTACTGCATTTTTTTGCTGAGTTCAGCTATCTTCATGGAATAAGTAAACATATTCAGCATGGTGTGAAATAAAGAACAAAGAAAATAGACACAATAACAATTCAAGAGTTTAAGCTTTTTCAGTGGTCTTTGAACTTCTGGGATCCCAGGAGTTCAAAGATCGACTCAGTTTAACCTTTTAAAGTGTAGTGGTAACTTTATGTACCACCAGCTTTAACATTAAAAAATTCTACGTGGTGCCCACATTGCTCTTATGTGTTTTGTATGGATCTCAGAACAAACAGCAACTTTTGCCTTATAAAACATTAAGAGGTTGGTTTTTATAACCGAAGTGGAGAGTGTTTACAGCGCGGTACGCGCTGAGTTCTTATATAAAACAGATACGCTTCGTCTTTAAAGGGTTAACCGGGGTTGGCCTAAGATAGACATGAGTAAGCCAAGGTTGGCCCTGAGCGTTACTATCAGGCAACACATACACATCTTAATAAATTTAATTGGATAAGAAGAATGAAGACGTGACACAAAGGAATATAAAATTAAAAATTAACAGAAAATAAACTTCAAGGCATATAAATATGTATGGGTGTGTGTATCTGCACACTAACAGAGTGTATGTGAAGAAAGGATAGGTGAAGTCTTGTCTCACAGTATGGTGCTGACTGGCAGTGTTAGGAATGAAAAAAAAAAATCATCAATTTTTGTAAATAAAAATTCATAATGAAAAATATATTTACGATAACCTGAATAGTGCAGTCGTTATACTAACTAGTCTATGGGCTGGGTGATTTGGTGTTTGGATCACAACAGGTCAACAGAACATCAAGACCAGCTCTTGGGCCCACCCACCCCCCTAATCTGTGGGTACTGCATTTCTTTTGCAGGGTAAAATGGGAGGGCCAGAATTTGACTACTCATCTCCACCCACTGCTGACATTAAGAATCAGTGGATCTATATCTAGACAGACACCCTCTGACTTATGCAACGGTTAGATTCTGGAAGGTCCAGTGTAAGGCCAATTTCATGTAAGTCCGAACTGAGTATTCATGCAGTCAAATATAAACGCATACGCAAGAAACCACAGTTGCAATCCAAACTGCAACACATTGAAACCTGATTGGTAGCATCTTGACCATACAGAACATGTATTATCATCCAGCAGTAGTCTTCTGCCACCTCTGACTTGTGCTTTCATTTCAGCAAAGAAAAAAACTTTGTTTCAATTTTTTATACTTCTTTTAAAACTGAATACGTCTGAAATTATGTAACTTTCATCTGCATAAGTTGGGGTGTGTCTGTACCATGTTCATGATGCAGAAAGGGATAACTTCACCTTTACACTGTAAGTACTCAAATTTATCAATTATAGCAATGGAAAGAGATTTAACTTCCATATCACAAGTGCTGAAACAAATAATTTTTATTAATATGCCTAAGATTCTACATTAACTTGTGAACACACCTGGTGATATCTGTCATGCACAGCTACATTTTTAATCAAATAACAATGTATCTTTTAATTTACTTTAAAGTAAGGAATATGGTACTAACTTCTGACCAACTAAGATATTTTAAGAAATTAAATATTCTTTGAAACACTATTTTTTTTGGAAGTTATAACACTCAATTCTGTAAACTTCAAGACAACAATCAGGTTTTTTTCAGAACAGTTACAATCTGTCAACATCTGCGGATGTTACATGCCATTGGGTCTCTTTGTTCCCAAGTATTTGTGTGGATCCAACCTCATAACACAGGGGTGCTATAATCCGAAGATATTTTAAACATCTGCACCAATCATTCCCAGTTTATAACTGGTACAGCACTGCTGCCCTCAAAAAACTGCGCAGTCCAAGGCAAGGGTACCGTGGAATGGGCAGAGGCTTCTTGCAATTCATCACATATGATCATGGCTTTTGCACAGTCTTCATTGACATGCTCTTCAGGCAAATTCTGTCCTTCAGTGTGAAAATTGCACTTTAGTTCTTTGCTGTCAAATATTTCAGTCTGTTTCGTTTTTGGGAACATACCACATGGACCTTCCTCATTAGCAGCAAATGGTAATAATGTTCCTCTGACATCTGATATGAACTGTGTACTATCTTCGTTACAGCTGTTTATGTCAGCCACTTTCTGAACATCATTTCTTACATCTTCCCATACAACAGGACAATCCAGTTCATAACTACGGATGTTTGATATGATGCCTGAGCTCTCACAGAAATAATCATTCAAGCTGCTAGTTGGAGAGACTATGTTAAACTCTTTTACAAAACCATCAATGCCAAAAATTTCTTTTGTTTTTGGGAACATATCACATGGACCATCCTCATAAGCAGCAAATGGTGTTAATGTTGCTCTGGCATCTGATATGAAATGTGCACTGTCTTGGTTACAGCTATTTATGTCGGCTGCTTTCTGAACTTCAGCTCCTGCATCTTCCAATAAAACAGAACAATCCAGTTCATAACTAGGGATGTTTTCTACAATGTCTGAGCTCTCACAGAAAGAATCATCCAAGCTGCTAATTGGAGAGACTGTTTTAAACTCTTTTACAATGGCATCAACTTCACAGTCCATGTTCATGCTGTAGTTGCTTGTACCTTCTAATGCAGATTCTGCAAGGTTTCCATCATCTCGCTCATATGAACGTGAAAAGTAAAAATGATTTTCTTTCCCTTGTTTGCTGGTTACATGCTCACTTGTACAATTAAGCACTGACTTATCCCTTAAGATATAAGGGCACTGTGTACCCTTTCTAGCAGACGGCCTATACTTTCTTGAATCATGTAAAATAGGAGAGGTACATCTGTAACTTTTTGTTTCATTTTTCTTACATATATAGCACGTGCACTTTGAACAGTTAGCAAATTCTAAGTTCTTTGTCTTAGAATTTGTGCTGTTTATTTCTTTGTGCTTAAAGTTGTTGTCAATAACACTGAACTGATTACTTTTACCACTTCTGACATCAATATTAAGAGCCAAATTTCCTGCTTGTGTTTTTGAATCATTATTTGGAGTGTGTAAACAATCCAGAGTACTTTGCACATCACTCTTCTTCATTTCTGAACATTCCTGGGGAAAGTGCAATTTCATTATGTCCCATGTTGGAGTTACCTGTTCATAAAAAATCTCTTTTAGTTTGAAAGATTTATTTCTGTATACAACACTGACTCACTACGTGTCATGAGGTTCTACTACAAACGTTTTGTTGCTTTTTGTAGTGGGTGTGACTCAACTGCTGTGCTTCTAAGAGTTGCTGGGAAATGATGTACCCACAGACACTGCTCAAATTTTCTTTATACGTCACACACAAACCATAACAACTAATAACTAACAAACAATTGTTTCAATTTTACGTGTTTGTTGGTCTTTACTGTAATTGTTGTAAAGGTAAAGGTAAAACAGTCCCATTACAGGCCTGGACAGGCCCACAGGGTTCCAGGAGGTCGAGGCTCCCAGATTTCGAGACAATCGGCACATGAAGGTGGTAGGTTGTCAGCCATACACACCGGCCGCCTTTACCCACCAGGAAAGATTCCTGGTACTCATTTCTGTTAGAGGCTGAGTCCACCCCAGGGCCATAGTGCGACCGACAGGATTATGTCAATGAAAAATTCCAATGGCATAATCGGGAATCAAACCCGCGACCTGTCGGTTTGTAGCGCAGTGCCTCAACCAACTACGACACCACGACCCCATAATTATTGTAAATGATTGTAATTAATCTCTGGACGTGTCCAACAGCCAATCCCAGTGGCCATGCAGTCTAAGGCGTAGGTCTGTGGCCGAGCGCTTGCTGGGATTGTGGGTTCGAATCCCACCAGGGACACGGATGTTTGTCTATTGTACAGTGCTTGTGTTGTCAGGTAGAGGTCTCTGCGACGGGCCGATACCTCGTCCAGAGGAGTCCTACCGACTGTGGTGTGTGTCTGAGTGTGATCAAGTGAAAATAAAGAAACCTCTACACCTACTGTGAACAAGAAGGTAGAAGAGGGAAGGATTACAAAACAAAATGAAACGTGTCCAGCATCATTCTGTAATGATTTTTAGGATGAAATACAAATTAAACTACACTAAATTAAACTAGACTAAACTTAACTTAACTTAGTTTCACTAAACTAATCTAAACTAAACTAAACTAGTCTAAACTAAACTAAACTAAACTAAACCAAACTAACTAGCTAGCTAATTACTTAATTAATTAATTAATTAATTAATTTTCATGTTTTAATCTTTTAAAACCATGAACCATGTTAACCATGAACAGCTGTGAAAGCCAGAGATCACCTACGCAGCGCGATAGAGAATTTGTAGTAGTACTGCTGTTATTTCATGTTTATAGAGATATGAATATTTCATTATTTACTGACAGCTCTTCCAAGATATCTCCAGGACAATACAAATTCTGACTTACATCATTACATCTACAGGCAGTTACATCTGTATGTGACAATAATAGAGGATAGAAATTTCTTTACATCATCACTGGGCACATTAAGTCGAATGTCAAATGAGAAACTGCATTTGTGGAGGCCTGTACAGTTTGTTTACACGTAGTTCATCAAATACTTACTTTTGAAAACCAATGTGTAATGATACTTTGGTTGGATTCTAGGAAATTCATTGTGTCACATAGTGCTTTCTTCAGAGCTGTTATTTCTTGTTTGATGCTTGATATCTTCTGGAAACCTTTGGAAAGTACTCTTATGTCATCCAGCAGTTTGAATACCTGAACAGAAAGTAAAACAGTAAAAAAGACACTACACTGGAACTGATGAGTACACAGTATCAGTTTGTTTCTGTGAATACCTGTTTGTGGACTGCAAAAGCTTCTTGACACCAGAGAGGTGATGCATGATTCAGCCAACGGTTGAAGGCAGTGCGTCTGCATTTTACACCTTTCAGCACATCTTGAAGAGGAAGCCCTTTTGAACAATGACATTTATATTTGTAAATAAAGTAATAGGCATAGTAAGCAATTGTCCGTGTCTTTCTCCAGCACACTTTTTGTACCAAATTTATGATTTTCATAATCACAACGTTTGTACTCAGTCATGACATTTATGCATCGTGTGGTCATATCTAGACACCTAAAGGGCACAACGAAGAGGCTAAGGTCCACCAAGGACTGCAATGCCAGAAGAATACGAAAGAGCACAACATTTTGTAAGCCCCAGGAGAAAACACCGCCGCTCCCCCCCCACCCCCGCCCACATTCACAAGACTAAAGCAGACAAAAACCATGATGGTCACAACAGTGACAAGATAGACAGGCACAATCACACGTGACCACTGTTGTCAGTGAACCAATGCCAAGAAAAGACCTGAAAGGAACAAACTGTATCTAAGCAAATGCCATGAGAAAAAAAAGAAGAAATCAGTTTAGCACCAAGAAATAAAGCAATTCAACATACAGCTTACAGAATTATCACCTCACACAAGTGAAAACATACAAAAAAATGCAGGCCACAAAACCAAAATCCACTCAACAAAACACCATATTCATGAACTTTCTGTCTCATATTAAGGAAGTTTCACCTAAAAATGGTAAAGTAAAGACAGAACTAGATATTGCACTGAACGTTGTTGTATATGACATTAATACATGGGTAAATAATTACTACATGATGCTGCATAATATTCAAGAAAAGTGCAGATCTCATGTATAAAGACATAATCCCTTGAAATTTAACTCTGTCGTACTTCACTTATTAATTACAGTACCCAAACAAACATCCATTAACTTTGCAAACAATTAATGCTATTGGTCCAACACAGCATGGCAGTCATGTGCATGTATAATGTTCATTATTTTTCAAGATTTGAGGCGACCATGTTTACTTTTCAATAATAGGTGTTTGGTGATAGGACTGAAGGGTATTTCATACTTCTCAGCTATAGAGAACATGTCATGCAATGTTATAATATATTGTGCCATAAACATTTACAAAATATGGATTTTTTTTTTGCTGGGGTGGGGGTATTTTTTCTAAAATGAGACCATATAGTATGGCAGGCTTGCTATATAGGTTGAGACAAAATAAAAAATAATAATAAGGCACTCTGAAGTTTTGAAGTGAACAAAAGAATATAAAACTGCATCCATTCTTCACCTAAGCAAAAAACCATGCACTGCACTATAAAAGATATGACACACACAACACCACAAAAAGTGCAGAGTAAGAGTTTGGATAACAGTACGTTTTATCTTGGCAGTACTAGGTGGATACAATGTCGTTGGCTTCACAGTCCAGATGCTGTACCAATGGGTAAGGACAATGGTACTCACTTGATAGAACAGAGCTGTCTTTGTGTCTATGATAGCCACCTGTCATGCAGACAGAAAAGGTGCCAAATTAGCCTGAGCCTCTAATGATGCTGGCCGATCAGGTGCAGTGCAGTGATGTCAAAGGAATGATGTCTCACTGCAGGAAAACTGAAATGCCTGGAAAATACCTTGCCCAAGTGCAAGTTTCTCCAATACAAATTCTATGTTAATGCCTTGGCAACAAAGCCAAGTTTCTGTGGTGAAAAGCCAGAAAATGGCTGAAGGTATGGTATTGCGTCTTTCTACACTTGATGGGGCTATGAAAGAAATACTGTGGATTAGCCCCCTCCATATTTCTCTCTAGCTGTTAACATTGCTTCCTGCAGTGTAATCCCCTACATTTCCCAAGCCTTTTTGTTCACATGACTGTTGACAGCGATAAACTATACTAGAAACAAGCACTTTGGGCTGGTTGACACATGCTAGGAAGAAACACACAGTGGGCAGATGGGTTGAAGCCTTGAATGCCACAACCTTTAGTATGTATAGGCCTGCTCTCCACAACCTCAGCATAACAAAGAATGCACTGTAATTATATCACCACCACCACCACCACCACCACCACCACCATCATCATCATCATCATCATCATCATCATTCTGCAGCAGGCTCATGTTATAAAATTCACACATAATCAGAAATCACAGACACTCCATACTAACAGCTCATGTTTCCCTTCCCTAGAGTTCATTACCATAAATGTGACAATTATAATACATTGGTAAATGGTAGTTTTAATAGTAAGTTTTACCTTTAGATGTATAGCTTGGAATTTGTGTTAGTTTCCTGGCTGCTCTTCTCTTCTGCATAATGTAAGCCTTTAATTTAACTCTGAATTGTTTTATTTTGCTGCGACATTCTATAGAATTGCTCACAGCAAGCGACCGTAATATGTGCTCTTTTGTAAGCCACTGGTCCTTTAACCTTTCTAATTCTGCCTCCATATCTGCTCCAGCATCAACAGCAGTTTGCAGTGCATAGGCTTCTTCTTGAAGAAGCAAAACCTGCAAAGAGAACAAAATATATGTAAACTATTACCCACTTTTAGATGAAAGCTGGAAGGATGTGGAATATGCATTAATGTAGCATAATCGTAAATGAAAAAAGTATGTGAGTATTGACTGGATTGTCATGTTCTCTTACGGGAATAATCGAAATTGTTCTCATTGATAACAAGAAATTGCTGTGCAGCTCAGGTGACCTGCAGTAGCAGGCACACTTATCCTTGTGTAAATAAGGCAATGTGACTCGTTCAGAAGTTATCATCCCAAACAATGTAGATGGGAGAGTTTCTGAACGCCTGTCACCCATTAACTGTCCTGCAGATGATCAGGGTTCTGAAGACTGCATTTTGAGCATTATTTTCTAGTGCTTCAAAAATCCACACTTTCCACCCCACGCAACCAGAAAAGACACTGCCATACCAAAACTGCTATTGTGAAGATGGGAACAAATTGAACAAAGCCCAGCTTCAACATTTTCCAACCAAACCTTCTTCCTAATCATCGGGGGCATGTGATGATACAGCTGGTTGAGGCACTGCAATATAAGCTGGAAGGTTGCGGGTATGATTTGCGATGGAGTGACTGGAATTTTTCATTGACATAATTCTTCTGGCCGCACTATGGTTCTGGGGTCGACTCAGCCTATAACAGAAATGACTACCAGGAATATTTCCTGGGTGGTAAAGGCAGCCAGTGTGTAGGGCTGACAACCTTACCACTTTCTTGTGCCAATTTTCTAGAAATATGGGAGCCTCAACCTCCTGGTACCCTCAGGACCTGTCCAGTCTTGTACGGGGATTGCTTTATATGGTCTTTTGCTTTCATGGCACTATGCTTCATCCCACTCAATGACGTCCATTTGAACGCCTGCATATTCATAAATTTCACCTTTTCTTCCCCAAACATACCCTGGAGATGAGGACTGCAAAGTACCCCAAAAACGAAACAGCTTCAACATACAATAAGACCAAACCTCAAAAGCCAAAGGTACAACCTCAGTTCTGTTCTGACCTCAGGATGGAAGACAAAATTTTACACCCATACAAAACCACTGGTTATATTGTTATGTTGTGTATTTTAGCCTTTACACCTTTTGCTGAAAGATGTGATTAAAAGACTGGTGAACTGAATGGCACCAAGCAGTTCTCAGTTTTAATCTGCTCTTAATTTCTCTGTCAACAACATTATGAATTGTTACAGTCATACCCAAGTATCCAGACTTCCCCACATTTCTGAAGGCTTTGTCAGCTACGAGTATCTTTTATTATTACTTCTACAGCATGCGAAATTCCTGTTGTGGTATTCTGGGATATGACACAGTGTAGTCCGGCAGGTGAGTACGAACGTTTCTGTAGAACATGTCTCCATCTACGATGCGCACAGCCACAAGACTGTTCATGAAGAGTGTGACAATGTGTTCAACACAAATGCTGCTACCCACTAACAACACAACACTGTTTCAAAAACACATGGGACAATACATACATTATTGTCAGCTTTTATTCGAATTTGCATTTGGATTTATTTACATTCTATGTATCCAAAACAGGTTAATACCTTGGGTGTAGAATATGTCAAGAAAATACTATATCCATACAGTAGGTATTGGTAAAATTCAGTTAGCTTAAAATTGATTTAACTCAGTTTATCATTCTCTATTTACATTAAAGTATTTGTCCACAACATGGAAGGAACAAGCACATAAATGATTCTATAGAGCTGATCTAAACGTTTTGGCTTTATCGCTTGAGTCTTTGATACTTTGTGGGAGACTGTTAAACCCTTTTATGCCAGTTTGGTAGACTCCTTTTTGCTTTAGTGACAAATTTGATAAAGGTTTGTGAAAGTTGTCTAGTATTTTATGTTATATACATGAGAATTTAATAAGAATTTATTTTTGTTGTTAACCACAAGTAAAAGAAGTGATAGTACACACTGTGATTGAAGAGGTAGAATTTTTAAATTGTTAAATAAATCTCTACATGAGTCTCCAATTCCGCATCCTGTAATAATTCTAATTGTACATTTTTGCGCTATATGAAGCATTTCCTAAACATATTGAGCCATGGTTCATTAGAATGCAAACAGGCATAGTAAACCATCTTCAGTGTTTCATGTAACATAAAGAACTTAACTGATCTCACTGCATAGTAAGCTGCACTTATATTATTCACCTGCATGTACTGACAATAATTTATAATTGAAACCAACTAAATGCGCAATTATAATATATAATCAATCAGTCTATTTAGTTAGTTCTTAATTATAAAATAAGCCGCACTTAATTTATGTGCAATTTGTTTATTATGTGTTTTTCAAGACATGTCTGCATATACTCCAAGAAATTTTGTATCATATGTTTTATAAATTAATTTGGTAGCACAACTAATGTCCAGATCAGTTTCAGCACTATTTTTAGTTGTGAATTGTGTGAAATGGGTCTTACCAAAATTTAAAGAGAGTCTATTGGCTTTGAACCATTTATTTAAGGATTCAAATTCAATTTTTATATGATTTTTAAAATCTTCAAAACTATAACTGGTAAATATTGTACTAGTATTATGTGCTAATAAAATTGGTTTAGATTTTCCATTAATAGTTTTTGATAGCTCATTTATGTAGAGAATAAAAAGTAAAGGACCCGAAACTGATCCTTGTGGAACACCATATTTTATAACTCCCCAGTTTAAAAATGTACTATGACCGAAATTTTTATCTTTTATCTCCACTCTTTCATACCCGTCACTAAGGTGTGATTTGATCCGTTCATTAGCTTTACCAGTTATTCCATAGAAATTCAATTTGGACAGTAAAATATCATTGTTAACACAATCAAAGGCTTTTGATAAATCAAAGAAAATCCTTCCCACAATTAATTTCTCATTAACAGCACTTAAAAGTTCATTAATAGATTCATAGGTTGCTGTTTTGGTTGTTAAGTTTTCCGACATCCATATTGTTCTTCAACTAGAATGCTGTTATTACTTAAGTGGCCAAGTAGTCTGCTACAAATAGCCCTATTATTATTATTATTATTATTATTATTATTATTATTGACATATTTTTTCTCAACCAGTGAGAGGAAATATTAATTAAATGCACTTGATGTCGTGATTTTCTTATTTGACTTTTTTTTATTGACTACCAGTATGGCTACACGTAAACTTCACCACAGAACAGGCCATGAAGGCCTTGACGGGGAGCAGAGATATAGCTCATCTTTTTCTTTAACCCCGGCGCTAGGTTGGAGTGGGTACTGAACGCCACGCTGTGGCCGCTTTACCTCCAGGAAAGACCCAGTACCCACTGGACAGGAGTCTGGAGGGTTACGGAAAATCTCGACCCCAACAGGATTCGATCCCCGGACCATCGAGGCCGTAGCCAGTCGCCATACCGACTACTCAATCCCGTCCCACACTATCAGTATACTGGCAAAACACAAGAAATTGCTCAAAGAGCCGGCGATGCTTACATCATTGTTTGCTTCTTCCAGAAGCTGTCGAAATACCTCTTCCCCCATCTTCACCCCGCGGGTGAATTTCGACCAGAGTTTAATACCCGTCACAGATTGGAAACTCCGCGCCAACAATGCACTGCACCGCCATTTGCGTCGCCTTCATGCGTTACTATAGCCGGCGTGGCACACGGGTATAGCATGCTCCTGGTGGTGACTTATGGAACTGTGTAACATGACATAGGCAAAGCACCGTCCCGCGGCGCCACACTCCCTCCTTCCCCCACCCCCCCCCCCCCCCCGATAAATTTATACCAGCGCTAAAAATAGCCAACTTCGAAATTATTACAAACCAATTAAACACACTTATTAGGAAATATTATTTTACATTATATTATCTCTGATATACTTAGCACACATCAAAATATAATGTCAAATAATAAGATATATTTATTGCTTAATACATGCATTCAGTTCTTTTGCAGTAGCGATAAACTAGATGGAAAATTAAGAATATTAAGATTCAAAATTATAGTCTTCCGAGTCATGTGACTATGTAGTCTGACTGGAGGGCAATGAGGTTCCAGTCAGGACATACCGCCTCCATCTTCCGACTGCCTGCGAAGACAAACCCAGAATGCTCCTCCAAAACATTCATAACCATGTAGCAGACTACACGGTGTCCTAACCCACATCGTATTATGAACCCTCACCACTGTGAGCACCTCAAATCCTGTACTAGAGAATGTAAAGAACAAGTGATGTGTTGTTGGAAAAGTCACGTTGAGAAAACTGAATTACAGGAAGTGCAGTCTTTTTTAAAACCCCGTTTTTAATACCACATTCCATTTCCATCAACTGTGTACACTTTTCTCATGTTCTGCCTCTCGAACAAACTGAGGAAGCGAGATCCGGAACACTTCCCGGCTACAAACATTACCAACATAAATACACATTTTAGGGTGGGGACTACATACGATGAAATTCAAAGTTCTGCTAAGATGATGTCACAAGGACAGTCACACACTCAGAACCACTTACATTGTTGAACGCTCCTGAAGTAGAAACAACTGCCTCCATATGCATTCAATACATGTGCCATAACCATGATTACATGAATAAAGAACTTCATTTCTGATGGTGATAATTTCTTCACAGTACACACAACACCAGTACAAGAAAGCTGCAGCACTGCCCAGCGTTACGCAGCAGTCAACACACAAAACAAAAAAAAACAAAACAAAAACAACAACAACATCAACAACAACACAAAGTGTAATACTCAGTACACGTTCAATATGAAGTCACTGAGGTCCCAGACGAGAGTGTGCACCGACAACGGCCACATGGCAATCCTTCATTAATAACTAACTAACTAACTAACTAACTAACTAGCTAACTAACTAGCTAGCTAGCTAGCTAACTAACTAACTAACCAGCCAACCAACCAACCAACCAACCAACTAACTAACTAAATAAGTAACTAACTAACCAATCGACCAACCAACCAACCAACCAACCAACCAACCAACCAACCAACCAACTAACTAACTAACTAACTAACTAACTAACTAACTAACTAACTAACTAACTCCATGGAACAGAGGCCTTCTTGAGAAGCTAACAGTTTCTCAGCTAGGCAAGAAATCCCCCTATTTTATGGAGCCCGGAGGTTCATTACCGCATTCACAACAGCCCGCCACCTGTCCCTGTCCTGAGCCAGTTCAATCCAGTCCATGGCCCCATCCCATATCTTGAAGATTCATTTTAATATTATCCTCCCACATACGCCTGGGTCTCCCAAGCGGTCGCCTTCCCTCGGGTCTCCCCACCAAAATCCTGTGTGCACCTCTCTTTTCCCCCGTACGTGCCACATGCCCCGCCCATCTCATTCTTCTCGATTCATTCGTCATCACTTGGAACAGAATTCTGTCACTTTTGCCTGTGAACAAGTACGTGATTTTAAATGGCAATCCATCTCCTATTTTTCACACAAAAGTCTGCGCTACGAGCAACACAACTGATTAACATGAAAACACTTCATATAAAGCAAAGCTGTCTCCATGTTTCATTGAACACCACACAGTGAAGGTACTGGGGTGTGTGGAGGTACAGCACATACGGCTCCATACATTCTTCCTCAAGCACTAGAGAGCAATAAGTGGTTTCTTTCCTGGTCCAGCCACTTTACCCGGACCATGGACTGAATATGAGGCTGTGCTGGCCTCAGAGGTTTTCTGGATGTTATGAAGATGAGAGAAACATTTCTCCTGCCTTACATTGACAGTTGATTGCTTGGTCATCCAGCCCACAGCGCTGCCTTCTTTTAAAGCAAGCAGTTGCCCAACAAATACAGAATCTCCCCCACATTACATAGAGCACGGGCATCCATTCTGGGTTTACAAGCACCCTGAGCCACCTCAATCCCATCAGGAATATCACACCTTATATAACATTATGTTAATGTCTTCCATCTATGTCTAGGCCCACCAAATAACCTCGTCCACTGAGCTGCAAACAATGGTCAGTCATATACGTCCAACCAGGAACAATGACGTAATGTCTCCGCCTACTAACTCCTATTGGTCCGGAGCGCTGAGCTGGTCCCCGGCCACAGCATATATAAGCGGCAGTTTTGGTCTGAGTAGCCAGATCACTTTCCCTGGTGATGGAGACTGAGTGTGTCTTCGAAACGTCGAAGGTTTTTAAACAATTGACACGGCTATCAGCCCGAGAAGAGTTCATAGAATGGTCAGTCAACTGCTTTCTCTTCCATTCAATTTCTCTAATCTAGAAAGCACATAATTTATGAAACCTTCCAAGCTTGCTACGTGCCTTGCCAATCCCTTCCTTCTTAATTTTGTAATCTTGACATTACTCGGTGAACATTACATTTTATTATGCAGCGTGGTGCATTATATCATCTGTAATAACATAATGTGTATACTTCACAAAGTGTCTGCTATTTTGAACTATAAAAATTACACTTGCACACTAACTTGTGCCAGGGTAGTGCTGACGTAGGTATCACTTAGTTCCTGTGGGAAAAGGTTCACCATGACAGCAAGAGTGCCTTCTAAAGCCTGTGTTCTCTCTTTCTTCTCTGCTGCCTTTACTACAGAAATATATAGTACAGAGAAGAATAAGTTACGCCAAAAGTAGGCATACAGAAAAATCCTGTACATTTTTAAAGTCAAAAAAATGAAACTACAAGGTTAGCTAGTACATACAAGTACGTTTATGGATTGTTCCCCCCCCCCCCCAACCCCCGGTCGTTCCCCAGAGATACACACCCTAACCTCAGGGTCCCACCTTAGACTGCAGACACAAAGCCCAAAGCCAATCTTTACTCTACTCTTAGTGGGCTGCTATCCCTGTTCCGTTTATGTGTACTGGCAACAGTAACTTACACTCTTACGAACGTTACAGAATACACCCAACCATTGTTTTACGCCTGTTTTGCTTTAATGACCCTAGCAAAATTACGCCACTTCTTAGTTTGCACTCTCACTTTCTGTTAACGCCCTTTGGTTGACTGTGACCTATTATACTAACCCTTTCTTTCTGAATGCAATATAAATTCTGATTTTCGCCCCATTTATTTATGCCCACCTTTTCAGGAACACAACTTGGACGTAAAACAACGGTTGGGTGTACAATATATGCGGAATTGTGGAATGTGCAGGATCGAAAACTACACAAGCATTAAAGTCTGCATGATAACACCTGCATTAGAACTCGCAAATACTCTTTTAATTGAATAGTGTGTGTGCGCAGACATGATAGTGCGATATGCACATCACGACTGAACAACAAAAACTGGCCTGACAACCAAGTGAAGCAGGCAACAGGTACCAACTGCTCCAATCTGCGGTACCAACATGAAAACATACTTTACCAAAGAAACGAATAAAAGAGTATGAAATTTCAGGCTTCTGCCGCGATGTAGTGTTATGCCTTCGCTCTTCTGGGCTGTCACACAGAGTAGGCCGGTAGCTGGTTACCGGTCTTTCAGAAGAGCCTGTCGATCCCATCTTTAAAGGTCAAGCAGTCTTCTGGGATGTTAAACTTTTAAAGCCTAGCGGTAACTTTACATACCACCAGGTTTAACATTAAAAAATTCTACGTGGTGCCCACATTGCGTTTATGTGTTTTGTACAGATCTCAGAACAAACAGCAACTTTTGCCTTATAAAACATTAAGAGACTGGTTTTTATAGCCGAAGTGGAGAGTGTTTACAGCGCGGTACGCACTGAGTCCTTATATAAAACAGATATGCTTCGTCTTTAAAGGGTTGTGCCGTAGGTTGGTGGCTGGTTATCGACGTTTCGGGACAGCTTATCACTTTCCACTTAAAGAGTCAGGCGGTCGACTTGTTGACCCTTGACATTCCAGACGAGTGAAGACATGAATAACACAGCTTCCTCCTGTCCTGTTTTGTTTCTGTCGTTCATGTCCTATTCCATTCCATAACCTTTCTGCTCACACCTTTATTGCTGCTAAAGTACCTACATCTGAACTGACCCATCCGACATACGCAAAGCAGAGTGAAATACAACCCAAACAGACATGAGCCACCCGTACCTGACTTAATGTTATTCTCATCGTGCATTTTCTTACACTTTTTACATCAACCAGCTCATGCACTGAATAAAATACATTCACGAGTTATTATAGAACCCCTACAAGTTTCGGCACCGAGGTGCTATCATCAGGGGGCCGTTCAGTACAAAGAAATGTAGACCCAACACACCAGTCTAGCTATCATGTCGCCCTTATAGGGGTGATCAAAATATTAAACATTAAAATTATAAAATACATAAAATTAAAGACCATAAATTTACAAAATATAATATTAACGGTATTAAAATTATTAACAAGAAGCCTTCCAGGCACTGCAGTTGTTTACAGCTGTATGGATCATGCATACACACATCCATATCGATCGTACGTACGGATCTTGTCCTGGAGAAGCGCGTGCAGTGTGACATGTCGGCTGGTGATGTATACCTCACCACCCGACAGGATATTTTTACTCTACTTTATACTTCATATTGTTGAGAGAGACGTATATATGTATACATGAATTGTGAAACAAAAACTCATTGCTGAGTTGTGTTGGCTCTGTAGACGTTTCTTACGTGTTTGTGTAAACTGTCGTTTCGAACGTGTCGAGAAGAGCGGACTGACAAACCCTAACCCCTGTGACATGTTCAGTGTTTTGGCGCCTATCACACAAAACTTGTACTTCGAGAATAGAGGCATTTATTACTTGACGGATAAATGAAACTGTTTTCATCCTTACAGCGCCTTGCAAATATATTTCTTCAGTGAACAGTATGTGTTTAGTAAAGCTATGTAATGTTGCTTTGACGAGTGAGTTATGAAACCATCTATTGTATACAGCACTGGGCAACACGGTATAACTTAATAGAACGGCTAGGTTCTCTTTCCTTCCTACCTAACCAACCAACCAACCAACCAACCAACCAACCAACCAACCAACCAACCAACCAACCAACCAACCAACCAACCAACCAACTAACTAACTAACCAACTAACTAACTAACTAACTAACTAACTAACTAACTAACTAACTAAGTAAGTAATTAACTAACTAAATTAACTAATTATCTTTTTAGGAAATGTGTCCAATTCGTGCATTTCTTAGAACAATATTTTCAATTTATTGTACCAAACAAAGGCACGTTATTATTTACGTACGAATGTTAAACACATAGCTCGGACATGTTTCGATGCCAGTGTAGCACCCTCAGGGAGCGCAATATACCAGGTTTAAACCAACTGCCAGTGATTTAGTTTATGAGGTTTCAGTTTGTGTAGTGTTTAACACTCATACGTAATTAATAATGGGCGTTTGGTTCTTTTAATAAATTGAAAAACTAACTAACCAACTGGCTAAATAACTGAGTGAGTAACACATTAACTAACAAGATAACGACAAAAATAAGTATGCGAACGAAAATCAACCAACAAACGAAACAACAGACCAAATAAATAACCACCTAGCCAACCAACGAACTAAATCCCTGACCAGATACCTAACTTAACCAATGAAGTTCTGTTTTTCTTGATAAGAAAATATTTCCCCAGCTACATAACAAACGCCCCGCACTTTAAAAACTTCAAATTTTACTATCGTGTTCAAAATGGTCGTCAGTACCCCCTGTTCTAAATCACATTAGTTCGTTCTACACTTTTCCATCACATTTCTTTTAAGCTCCAGTTTAATATTATGAACTGACCTAAGCCTCGATCCCCGAAACCTTCCGAGGGTTTCCGATGTGTTGCTGCTACAGTACACAGTTCTTCCTACGTCATTTTAATGTCTGAGAAGCCTTTCTTTCCACAAGGCTGTTCGCATCCTTCACGACTAAGACAATTTTATATGAAATACGTCAATAATACAAATTTTCAAGTTTTGTTTTCCCTACTTTGAAAAATATAACAGCTTTGTCAACAAAAGGTATATCACAAAACACTGGAAAACATTCTTTTTTGTTAACAGAAAGAAGCATAGATTTCGTTGTGTTCTCTTGGGACAAATGTTTTCTATGTGATTTGAAGTGAAGCAAAGAAGGCAGGTGTGATACGAATTTTAACAAGTATTGAGGCGAATGATCCTGCCTTCTGTCCTTTCATCCTTGATTGTGAGCTGAGTTCTCAGATCGCTTCTTCTTCTTCTCGTCTCTAGGGAGCCATGCCTCTCCGGCCATTCACCACCCCGTGCCCGGTAGCCTCAAACTACAGTGTACAAATAGCCAGCAAATTGTTGGCTGTTGTTTCCAGCTCAGCCATGCAGAAAAAACCCGAGTTTGTATTTTGACTGGGCAGGGGTTTATTCCAGAGAACCCTGAGGCTTCTGACAAGAATTTTAAAACACTTTCAAATAAAAGTTTTTCTTCTTAGATAAAGAAAAATCTTTTCATCATTATTACATTTGTTTCTGCCGCATGTCAACCGTGTAGATCTGTTATCAACTTCCACATAAAATGACCCAAGTACTACTTCATCGATCATTTGTGGAAATGGAGGAAAGATGGTTATGTATTTATTGAGAGGAAACAGCACCAAGTAGAACACTAACACAAATGACACTTAGAATTGTAATATTTCGTGCCACAGAAAAAAGGGAGGGTTTCAGAATGCAAGCGTGTGGCCGACACATATTTCATGGTTTGTTGAGCGTCCTATATTTCACGAATGTCGATAAAAATACTATGGAAAATAAGGAAGAATTCAGCAAACGGAGGAAAGAAAACTGCAAGTCGCCAAACTTACTCTTCCAAGGAGAGTGGTTATTAACCTTTTAAAGCATAGCGGTTACTTTAGATACGACCAGGTTTAACATTAAAAAATTCTACGTGGTGCCCACATTGCATTTATGTGTTTTGTACGGATCTCAGAACAAACAGCAACTTTTGCCTTATAAAACATTAAGAGACTGGTTTTTATAACCGAAGTGGAGAGTGTTTACAGCGCGGTACGCACTGAGTCCTTATATAAAACAGATACGCTTCGTATTTAAAGGGTTAATGTGTCAACTACGTCTTACATTTCTCAGACGATACAAGAATAATCTCTCGAACTGCATTAAGAGACGGGGCCTTTACGTTGTTCATTTCCGTGCATGTAATTACATTTTAACATCAGAATTAAATAAAAAATAGACAATATTTAGTTTTATTTTATTTTGTTTTTTCTTTCAACTTTTCCCCCACATGTTTTGGCATTTTTATTGCCATTTTCAAGGGGGTTACCTTAATTACATGAAACTTCTTCAACGTGCGCTAACATGTGACTCTTAAAATGCCATTTTACGAGTCACATGTTAGTGCACGCTGAGGAAGTTTTGTGTAATTAAGGTAACCCCCCCCCTTGAAAATGACAATAAAAATGCCGAAACATGTGGGTGAAAAGTTGAAATAAAAACGAAGGGAAATAAAACTAAATATTGTCCATTTGTTTGTTTAATTCTGTTATAAATTTGTCCTTGTTAAATGGAGACTGGCAGAATTTACTGCGACGTAAGAATTCATTTATTAAGAACTTGTTGCTCGAAATTTGAAACCAGTGCTTCAGAACACATTTTACAGTAACGTGTAACGGATTTCAATATTTTTTTCTGCCGCACTGTTGGTTAGAAGTCAGTGTACAACAGGAAGTTTCTGCGACCGGCCATCTCAACGCAGGTTTTCTCGGACTTCCTGCCTTCAAGCACACACCGAGATGGTTCCCAGTGTTACAGGTTGCTGTTGCAGTCTTCTGCAGCTCTTCCTATTCAGATTCACCAAAACTGACCCACTTGTTTTAAGCTGAAATTAATTTTCCTAATTATGCACTTTATCTGTAAAAAAAAGTCAAAATTACACGGCCCTTATTTTAAATTAATACTGTCATAATTCTAAAGTATACATCGTGCTTTTCACTTTAATATTAGTCCTACTGGAAGGACGAGCGGGTTCTAAGTGACCCTCTTGTCAGTCCAAGAGGAAGAGACTCACAACTCCCGTTTGTCTCTCTCTCTCTCTTGATTCTAAGTGTTAACGGAGCTTCTTCTTGAAACCTATATATATTGATCCAAATTATTTCCGAGATACGCACCATATGTCTAGATTAAAGCCCTGACATCATATTATGGATACATTCCATAACCAACATAACTCCCTGAACCACATTCCAATAGCCAGAATTATTTTTAGTTTCTTAAGAATACGAACTTTATGTCCATGTTCAATGCTCTATCCTAACAGTTTATTTAATAAGGACTATTCAGGTACCGCGAGTGACAAAGGTAACCCTATTTTATACCTGCGTATTATTACTAATTCAGCAGCTAATCAGCTTTGTTTTGCATAACATTGTGATAAACAAACTATCTTTCCTCTACTTTGGTGATTAATTTTATACATATTCCGATCTTCTGTGTAGATAAAGATGACGGATTGCCCTATGATTGCATCGCGTGACGTAACAACAACTACAGTCGCCATCTTGTCTCTGCACACGGGACACGGCTCGCATGTCACAGCCATTTTGTCGTCCCATGCAACACGAAGACACAGAAAGATTCGACCTTTAAACTTGCACTGTTACACACGCACACACGCACACGCGCACACACACACAGACACACACACACACAGAGTTCTCAAGTCGCTTTGATTCTTGGTCTGTTTGCGGTAAGGCATAAATCACGTAAAAAAGTAACAAGAAGGCGAAGCAAACGCTGGACAGGTCCTGAGGGTTCCAGGAGGTTGAGGCTTCCAGGTTTCAATACAGTCGGCACATGAAGGTGGTAAGGTTGTCAGTCCTACGCACCGATCCCCTTTACCCTCCAGGAACTATTCCTGGTACACGTTTGAGTCAGAGGTTGAGTCGACCCCAGGGCCATAGTGCGACCGGAAGGATTATTAATGAAAAATTCCGATGACACCCTCGGAAATCGAAACCGCGCCCTTCCGGTTGGTAACGCAGTGCCGTAACCAACTGCATATTTTAATATTGAGGTGTTCCGTTCTCCAAATACAATAAAGTGACGGAGATTGAGTGCATTTCTTTCGCTGATTTAACAACGTTTTCTCAATTGCAAAATTTATCAGTTCAGAGTACGAATTTTAACCGCAGGCCGAAACATTCTGACCTCTTCTAAAGCGCTATCCAAGTATATCTGTGAACGAACTGAAAAAAAATCCACGAGACTTCTTAGTCCCGGTAGGGGGGAGGGGAGATTTTCCGCAGCCGTCCAGACCGGCCCTGGGGCCCACCCAGCCTCCTGTACAATGGGCACAGGGTCTCTTTCCCGGGGGTAAAGCGGCCGGGGCGTGGGGCTAGCCACCCCATCCCCTCCTCGTGCCGAGGCTCACGAAGGGGTAGAGCTATAACTCTACTCCCCCACTTGGGCCCTCAGGGGTTGTCATAGGGTGAACCTTTACCTTTACCTACCTCGTACAATAAGCAGAAGACTAATAACCACTGCAGTGTGAGGTTCATTTGTGAAGTTAGCACGGCCCTGTCAGCTGTGATTTTTCTGCTCAAAATATCTATGTAAGAAATTAAAACCTCTAACATTACGTAGCCCATATGAAGCGTACCAGAGCGCACCAAACCAACAAATGCAGGTTTAGGCCAAAGTGTAAATTGAATGATGATGACAATGACACTAATAATAATGTTTCAATTAACGTAAAAGCATTAAGGTGTGGACTACAGTGAAATGAAATTTGTTAATGCGGTAATGAACTTTTTGATTCCATAAAATACGGAGGATTTATTTACAATATGAGCAGATACTAGCTGGTTAAAAATGGCTCGTTCACTGTGTTGGGCACCCCAAACTCTACAGCATTGCGCGTTCAATATTAGAATTTTTTTTTGTCCGTTTGTTTCTCTGAAACCTTGTTTGCCAGTTTGCACTCTCAACACTTTGCGAAAATGCACCCTTAAAGTTACTGCTAGGGTGTCACTCTTGCAGATAGTGATTCGATTATCTCCTTCCTGATGGAGCGCCTCTACCACTGCTGATCTAATTTCTGCAGGGCAGCAGCACTGAGCGGCGGGCAGGTAAGTGCCGACTGACCGTCACTAAGAGACTGACCCCGCCACCTGCAGACGTCTTCAAGGCATGAATTTTGAAGTCACACAATTACGAACAGTACGTAGAGCAAAGCTCAACGTGTTGGTATGTATCATACATTGAAGTAACTGGCCACGGGTTCGATATCTGGCAGACAAGTTTCTTGTCGCAACAAACAAACTAAATAAATAAATAAATAAATAAATAAATAAATAACTGACTGACTGACTGGCTGACTGACTGACTGACTGACTGACTCCATGGAGCAGAGGCCTTCTTGAGAAGATAACAGTTTCTCAGCTAGTCAAGAAATTCCCTGCATTTTATGGAACCCGGAAGTTCATTACCCCATTCACAAGATCCCGCCACCTGTCCCTATCCTGAGCCAGCTCAATCCAGTCCATGCCCCCATCCCACTTCTTGTAGATCCTACTGGGTCACCGAATTGGGTCCCTTTCTTGTCGCCATTATGTTTATAATATATTTGGGACACAACCAAGCTATTCATTCTGAACTGAGTCACATCCATCTCTCTTCGATATAAAGAATATATGGATCTTTACCTCCATTAGACCGATGCCCACCGTCGTTGTGGTCACGCACAGGGATAATATTACATTTAGAGTGCGTCAACTCGTGTAAGACGAAGTTGGACGAGATAGCAAGCACAGAGACCCGCTTGTGATAAGAAATACCCGTATATAACAGATTTGATAGAAATTCCTGAAAGAAAGAGACCGCTTTGAAGATCTAGACTAGATGGGAAGATAATATTGCAATAAATATAAATCATTGGGAGTGAAATACTTTCTCTGCCAACTATTAATATTTTGTAAATATTCTAACGAAGCTTCAAACACATTTGATTATTAGCCTTTTAAAGCCTAGCGGTAAGTTTACGTACCACCAGGTTTAACATTAAAAAATTCTACGTGGTGCCCACATTGCGTTTATGTGTTTTGTACGGATCTCAGAACAAACAGCAACTTTTGCCTTATAAAACATTAAGAGACTGGTTTTTATAACCGAAGTGGAGAGTGTTTACAGCGCGGCACGCACTGAGTCCTTATATAAAACAGATACGCTTCGTTTGTAAAGGGTTAATGTATGACAATTTTATGGCAAAGGAAGTTCTACGGATTGAAACTTAGTGTACTTACATCAGAAGGCATTCGGTGCGAAACTTAACAGTCTATTGCCTGTCCTAAGTAACGCCTTCCATGTGTTCCCACTGCTGAGATTTTTGCTGCACTCAATTTTGCACCACACTACAAACAATTGTAGTGGAGTGAGGTAGAGCTCCCCTCATTCTTAATCTCGACACTAGATGGATGTAAGTGGTCAAACTCACTCCCAGGTCGCTTTACCCCTGTAACGATGACCCATATAACCATTCGATGACAGGCTACGTTTAGCAAAATGTGTTTCAGGTTGCGGCGAGGAAGAAATAGATTGTACCTGCGCCAAGAGTCGAAAGGCGGGCTGCTGTCCAGTAGGCTAGTCACTAAACTAACTGAGCTGTCAAAAAATTAGGTTCGGGTACCTCGCCCAAACTTAATTTCCGTTATGTAACGGCCTCTGCAGAAGATATCATCATTGACTTACCTTTCAATCATTGAACGTTATGCCAGAAACTTCTTACGTACTCGAGCCCTATTTTGCCTACATATATATATGTATAAGTATATAATAGGATATTGTTAAAATGAAGCCGTCTGCTATAAAAAAACCTGTACTGATCACCAAATATTATTTGGGTAATCAAACCAAGGAGAATGAGATGGGAGGGGCATGTAGTACGTATGGGGAAAAGATAGATGCATACAGGATTTTGGTGGGGGAGACCTGAGGGAAGGCGACCACTTGGGAGACCCCGGCATAGATAGGAGGATAATATTAAATGGATCTTCAAGAAGTGGGATGGGGCATGGACTGGATTGAGCTGGCTCGGAATAGGGACAGGTGGCGGGCTCTTGTGAATGCGGTAATTAACCTCCGGGTTCCATAAACTGCGGGTAATTTCTTGACTAGCTGAGAAACTGTTAGCTTCTCAAGAAGGCCTCTGCTCCATGGAGTTAATTAGTTGGTTGGTTAATTAGTCTGCTATAAAGGAAATTTGTCATATTTGGGAAATATCGTTCCAAACGATAAGCTACCAGACAGGAACATGTCAAAATTCGAGAAATATTACGAACTTCATAAGAAATTAAATATTAAACCCTGTCTGCGTCTCTCGCAACGTAAGACGGGTACAGATTACGTACGATTTCTTCTTCTGGCTTGATCCACACGGAGTAAAGCTGAAAACAAATTACTCTTACGTCCTGTGCCGTGGAGCCAGGCAGGATTGTGAACATTGCGCGATAGACGGAGCGAAGAACAAAGGTGTGTGTGTGTGCGTGCGTGCATATGTGTGCATTTTATTTTCGCATTTAAGGCGGTTTTAAGATTTTAATATGCACTTCCAATAGTGGATAGATTTTTAACTTTCGTTCGAACATTTTGCTTCTGTACAATATGTGTCATTTTTACGAGCAAGATGAAAATTAAAGCGAATAATATGTATGGACAGAGGAAATGTGACAACAAATTTTGTTAAATTTTATGTGAACTGTCAACATTCACATCTGAACATTTCAAATCGAACAGAGTTGTACAGCGTGTTCTTGTGTGTGTTGGGGGGTGGGGGGGTGCCACTTTGCAAGCACTTCACGTATTCTGTTGGTGCCTACGTCCTCCGGGACCACATGTCAACACATGGGACCCCCTCCTGACGTGTCGTAGACCCCGGGTTCTGTTACTGTTCTCTATGGGCAAAATATGTCAATGCGTTAAAGGAAACAGCCTTAATGAATGTTCGATATATTATCTTATCTTGAGACATAATCAGCAGTCATTTCCGTAATCCCAATTCTACACTGATATAAAAGCTGGAGATCTCATACCTGCGCTAATTAGGTTTTCCAGGTTACAGTTTTTGTTGCTGCCTCATGATGGCTGTTGCCGGTTCCAGTGGTCGCGCAGTCTAATGCCCAGGTCTGCGGCCGAGCGCTTGCTGGGATCGTGGGTTCGAATCCCACCGAGGGCATGGATGCTTGTCTCTTGTACAGTGCTTGTGTTGCCAGGTAGAGGTCTCTGTGACGGGCCGATCCTCATCCAGAGGAGTCCTACCGACTGTGGTGTGTGTCTGAGTGTGGATCAAGTGAAAGTAAATAACCTCGACACCTACTGTGAACAAGTAGGTAGAAGAGGGAAGGACTGCGAAAAGAAACGATGATTCTGTTATGAGCCGAAACTAATTGCCAATAAAACGTGTGTTAATCGGTTTGTTGGGTCTGAATGTAGACGTGAACAAGGCACGTACTTATACTTCACATCATCAGATTCCCACCACTGCTAAAGAACGTTACATTTCATACGCATTCTTTTGGAGGAGATATGTCACATTTTTAATTTATTTTCTTCATCTGCTGTTTTTTGTCACTCCGTGATTCGTATTTCAATATTCTGTGAAAAAATGCAATTTTGGGGGTTTTAACTTATTTATTACATTTTAATTCTACACATGCACATCTTTGACAAAACTTGCTGTACTTGTATGGCTTTGTGTATACCTTGTATGGGTCGAGGCATTTAGGAGAAACATGTGACAAATTATTATTATTATTATTATTATTATTATTATTGAGTGTGGTAAATGCCACAGTGGATCACTGAGCACCTGAATTGAAAATACTGTATTTTAACTCTACATGCACACATCTTTGACAGAACTTGCTCTACTTCTATGCCTTTTTATATACCACCCTGATGAAGACCTTGTAGAGGTCGAAAAATGTAGAAGGAACATAAATGACACGTGATTATTTATTACTAATTGTGCAATTTGTTGTATTAAATATTTTACACGCAATTTTATGAGATACCACACCTGTGTCCAATTTTTACAGAATGTGACTGTACTATTATTGAATTAAGTTTCCAAAGTGCCAAAAATTACATTTTCCTGTGAGCAAGAGACAGGGATAGAGAGAGAAGGGCACATTGTTGTTGAAAAGGCTAAAAGCACAGCACCATCACACTCCGTCATCAAAAGGCTGCGTTATAAAGAACGGTGCTGCCTCCACTACTTCAAATATGATAAAATAAGGGAGAAATTCGATTTTACCCCACCCTCATCCCTTTACGGGTGCGAGAGGCAAATTGTGTCAAAACGTCGCTAGAAGCATAGCGTTGCACCAGTTACGTACATTTTTGGTGTACTGTACCATCTAATAGTGTTTCAGAGGCACCGTGCTTTCAAAACTCTATATTTAGCCACAGGGAAAGAGACATCCAGCAAAGCTTGAGTGCTTCATAACGAACTAACTAACTAACTAACTAACTAACTAACTAACTAACTAACTAACTAACTAACTAACTAACTAACTAACTAACTAACTAACTAACCAACCAACCAACCAACCAACCAACCAACCAACCAACCAACCAACCAACCAACCAACTAACTAACTAACTGACTGACTGACTGGCTGACTGACTAAATGACTGGCTGACTGACTAAATGACCGACTGACTGACTGACTAACTAACTAACTAACTAATTAACTAACTAACTAACTAACTAACCGACCGACCAACTGACTAACTAACTGACTGAACAGCTGACTGACAGACAGACAGGCAGACAAACAGACAGACTGACTGACTAACTAACTAACTAACTAACTAACTAACTAACTAACTAACTAACTAACTAATCATCTGACTGACTAAATAAATAACTAACCTATTTAGGTATTTATTTAATAATGTATTAACTCACTAACCACCCATCTCTTTAACGTATTAACCAACCAGGTAAACGACAAACTAATTTACTTATTAAGTTACTCAATTACTCACTTAAACACACTAACTTACTAACTAAGTACCAACTCATAAACTAAATAACTTAATAAGCAATTAATTAAATTAAAAACTCATTAACTTACTAATGACTACAGCCACCCCCCGACTTACGACCAATAGAAGTTAATACCACAGCTTCCGTAAGAAATCAAATCAAATCAAATCAAGCTACTGTACGTATGTTATTAAAATTTAGTTTCGAAACTTACGATAAAGCTTATGACCTCCAGGTGTGTTTCCTCCTCTCAGCTTCCTTTCCTATTTAAAAAAGATCATCACCGAAAGGGGCAAGGGTGTATGAAGGTAAAGCTGTCCCTTGTACAGGCCTGGAGAAGTCCTGAGGGTTCCAGGAGGTCGAGGCTCCCAGATTTTTAGACAATCGACATATGAAGGTGAAAAAGATGTCAGCTGTACGCACCGACCGCCTTTACTTCCCAGGTGATACCCCCGTTACTCATTTCTGTTACAGACTGGGTCGACCCCAGGGCCATAGTGCTGCCGGAAGGGTTATGTCAATAACTCCATCTGGAATCGAACCCGCAACCTTCCGGCTTGCAATGCAGTGCCTCGATCATCGAATATTGCACAGGAATATTACACACGAGCACACACGGAGCGCAGATAGCCACATTGCACATGGATAGTCAGCGCCACAAGTCTCCTTTGTTCAGTTACTTTACCCTCTCTGCAGGCAATTAGCTTTGTCAGAGCAGAAAATTCTCTTAGCATGTTGTCGCTAAATATTTTACGTTTTATTAAATATATGCCCTTATATTTCCCACCGTATAATTTCTAGTACAGTCTAAGCGTGTGATGTTAGAGAACCAAGACATTTTGAAGGAAATCAAGGAACTGCACGTGAATAGTGACAACGAAGTTTAACATTACAGTGCAAGCACACTATACAAACACTAGAATAAGATACACGTATTGTTTAAAGGTTTATATAAAAGATGAAGTCTTTTAGGAGAGATGATGATACATGATACCGTTTTGTAAACTGTTTATATTATTTTACACTGTAAAAATTGGGTGTGTGTGTGTGTGTGTGTGTGTGTGTGTGTGTGTGTGTGTAGGTATGGTTAGGTTTACATCCTATTGTCTTTGTGACAAACTTATGGATCTATTCTATGTATGTATGTATGTATGTATGTATGTATGTATGTGTATGTATGTATGTATGTGTGTGTGTGTATGTATGTATGTATGTATGTATGTTTGTATGTATGTATGTATGTATGTGTATGTATGTATGTATGTATGTATGTTTGTATGTATGTTTGTATGTATGTATGTATGTATGTATGTATGTACTATGTGTGTATGTTATGTATTGTAGATAATCAAGACTGTAAAAAAGGAAAAAATGTAATTTTTAAATCAAACTCACTTATAAAATTTAAAACATTTTTCTAAATTTTATATTTCTTTGAACTTACAAAATGAGAACATTTTAGAGGAATAATGTTTTAAAAACAAACGGAAACTGGAGTTTGAACGGATACGTTATGAGAAAATTTAAGTTTTTGCAGAGGTGTGAATGAGCTACCCTTTCTCCTGCGATATGAATTTTCGTCGCTAGATATTTGCTTCTCAACTGTCCGAGGCCAAACAACGGTCCCTTCTTCAAAAGTACAAACATCCGAGACATTAAGAACACAGGTGAGAATACTACGTCTTCTTGAAACGTCAGGCGCAAAGCCATTGGCCGGACGGACAGGTACGGCAGCGTATTTTTAACCTACCCACTTTATCTTTGAATATACAGGCAGCAGGTTCATCCTAAACGTCGGTATACACCGTCATAATCCAGAAAGCCATGTCCGGTTAATTCTAGCACCGCAATTAGAGTCTGCCGTTTGTAGCTAATACAGATGCCACGAAACAAAGCCGGGCCGCCAGTTGGTTGTGTTGCTGTATAATTAATCCGCGTACATTTCATTGTATGCCTGCAGGCAATTATCGGGCAGCGTCCAATCGACGCTTCATGGGTACACGCGTCTCCGTACAGATTTCACAATGGGGACTGCTGATCGATGCCTGAACTACTGCAGCCAATCAGCATTCACTTCATGGCTGGCAACACTGCGGTTGTGATATTGTTCTACAGAAGGAGATCCCCGCTGATTAGCTCTGTCTACGCCGGTTTTATTTAGACTACCGATTATTTGATTGACTGACCGCCTGTAATAAGTCTACGCGAAAACAAGGAAAATTTTGTGACTCAGTTGAAAGAAATTTATTATTAAATAAGTTCCTTTTGTTTACAGTAAATAGCTACATGTTTCGGCTGTTACCCCAAAGTGTTCGTCAGGCTAAATTACTAAAAATTTATATTGAGGAAAAATACTGGTGTACTGGTATAGAATCTGAAAAATTTTGCCAAGTGCGCACCCAGAATTTTTCATCGGGCAGGGCGGAGGGTGATGCTCAGTATATAGGATATATAATTTACGTTTCATTTTAAAAATTGTGTTATAACCTTCCTGTGTTAAGCGTAACTGCAACTGCATTTATACACATACAAATATAAGTACGCATTCCATGAAACACTCACCTAATTGCATCAAAATGTATCATCTTCTGGGTTCTCTAATTTCATCTGAGACAACATAAGCAGTTTTATTTTATTTTTAAAAATTCTGATATAGTTGTCATCGGCTGATTTCAGTGGCCGATTTCAGTGGCCGATTTCAGTTCAAGATCAAATCAAGTATATCACCTTGTCGACAAAATCCGTGTCTTTTTTTTTTTAATTTCGATTTAAATGGGGGCTACGTTCCGGCAGCCCCCTTCCATGTGCCACTGCATGTAGCTGCTTAATGTAAACAAAATAAAAGTTTTACCAAATACATTTTGTAGACCGAGTAAAGAAAAATATGTTCTCGGTTTCACACCAGAAAAAAAAACGGTATACCGTGCGCTAACTTTGCAGTGCTTTTGTCACTGCTTCATTTACGTTTTTACATTGTTCGTGTGTAGATATTTTGAGAGGACAAAATTGCTTCGTATTTTTATGGCTGAAAGACTCACACGTGTGTACGAGATATCAGGTTTTCAAGGCCGTAATTATTGAGGCCGCCGATCCCTGTGGCCGCGCGATCTAAGGCATAGGTCTGCGGCCACTCACATGCTGGGATTGCGGGTTCGAATGCCGCTGGTCTTCTGCTGGCTACAATACACGACATATCATAAAAACAGAGAGCCCATCCACCTTGGATTGAGATGCGCACTGGAGACCTGAACACATAATGCCACAAACTGACTAGCCCATCAAAACAATTTGAATTTGTGTAAATAATATTTACTCTGTAAGAAATGTTTTAATCATATTTTAACCTAAGATTTTAAAAACAGCACAAGTTGTACTTTTACACATAAACTGTATCAACAGCGGATCCTACTGCAGGCTGTGGAACCGTGTAAAGAGAGGCTTGTCACTGGCAACTGGTTTTAAACCTGGCACATTGCTCTCCCTGAAGGTGATACGCTTGTACCGAAACATGTCGCAGCTACGTGTTTAACACTCATATGTAACTAATAATGTTCATTTGGTTGGTGTGATAAATTGAATACAGAGAACTCAAAATGCACGGATTGGACAGCCCAAAAATATCCAATTATCTTTTCGGAATTTACCGCACGCGTACTGTGAAATATTTACAGGACCGGTTAAAAGCCTGCAGAAGTGTCTAGTTAAAAAGTGTCGAGATACACGGAAAAGTGTGTCACTTCAGGTGTCATTTATACTTTCACAAAATCTATGCTTTTCCTATTATGCAAGGCCAAATTCATTTGGAAAGTTTGTCAAAACGCAAACGCCATCGCAGCAGAAGTTGACAGAAGTCGGCCGGAGGTGTGAGAGAGACAATTAAGACGAGGCGGTGTTGTAAATAATCAGGGGGCCGCTTTCATAAGACCTGCCCTGTAGCCAGTCATTAATGAGTTGTTGTAATGCCTCTCAATTAGAAAGCTTTTAGAAAGACAGATCAATACTGCTTGCCTCTACCAGTGTTCCCATGGAAACACAACCCTAAGTACTATCGGCCAGGGGCCGCACAACGTGTTTCGACAGTGGACCGTTGGTTCTAGCAGACCAAAATCAGTCAAATTTTTTTCAGGATTCTGTTGGTTAGTTCTTATTTTTAGGTAGGTCCAGGGTTAGACTCGCAGCTGGAAAGTGTTTAACGCGTTAATGGTTTTTTTTTTAAAAATACTAATATATAAAATTTTGGCAGTTGACATCCTGCCGTGTCTCCTAATATTAAACCAAAAGCACTTTTTTAAATATTATAAATCATGTAAAAAATCGATATTAACAAAAATTCATACTAATCAAGAGCTGTTATGTTTGCGACAAGAGGTTAAGTGAGACCGTGTTTCTGTGAGGTGAATTTGAAGAAACGGTTAAGCATTTACTTTTGTTCTGTAAAGTACAACTTATCATAGAGAAATAGTTGAGAATTCAGTGTGTAATGCAAAACACCACAACCAGTTTGCACCTCTCAGATAGCTGAAATTAACAGTTAGATTACTCTATGAATAAAATATGAACAATAAAATAGGCCGTGGATCAGCGCGTTATTACTCGTGCGTATTTGTTTATACATTAAGATAATAGGTAAAACGTAGGTGGAGTATCTTTGGAATTCATATAGCTGCATATCGCGTTCAACAGCCATCGTCAGTTCGAACTTCCTGTGTCATGAAAACCAATAGATAACACCGGTATGGTGTGGAAATTATTAGCCTCAAAATGGCTCTTGAAGCCGAAGGCCTTACCTAATTAAAAGAGCAATATATAAGCACATTTTGTGCCAAATGCGTTCATTTGTGGCTTACGAATATATGTATACATATATAAATTCTACACAAGCACAACAGGACATATATTTAAAAATAATATCAAAAGTTGCATCATTTTCGTCAAAGTGCTTTTTACTGTCTTTAATTTTTTGAATTCTTCCCCTCTGTGCCATTCCATGGTCTCAGAATTATTTGTGAATTGGAGGGTATTACAGGTTTTTAAAGGGGGGGAGGTGTTCAGAACTTGTGTAAAAAAGGACAATATTTTTACTAACTGATCGTAACGTGTTGCCATAGACGTGGCTAATATTTCGTACTTCATATTACGAATCTTGTGCCAGTTAAAAAAAAAACAGAAACCGGACCACAAAGTAGTGTATAAGAACTCATTCTAAAGGCCAGTCTGAGGACATCCCTTCCCTCTTTTTAACCCAACGTTAGCACCAGACACAGCGCTACAAGCGCTTGTCTTTAAAATTTTAAACATTTAACCCTTTAAAGATGCAGCGTATCTGTTTTACATAAGGACTCAGTGCGTACCGTGCTGTAAACACTCTCCACTTCGGTTATAAAAACCAATCTCTTAATATTTTATAAGGCAAAAGTTGCTGTTTGTTCTGAGATCCGTACAAAACACATAAACGCAATGTGGGCACCACGTAGAATTTTTTAATGTTAAACCTGGTGGTACGTAAAGTTACCGCTAGGCTATAAAAGGTTAAATAATACACACATTAGTAATTGTATTTAACGTAATATTTCTTGGCAGTTCCGCAACACTATACGATCTGAACCTCCAGTTTGTACATCCCTTTGCAACATTTTCAGGGAATGAAATCAAAAGGAAACAATTAAATATTTGTGCTTCAGTTGGTACATTTACTTACACTTCACGTCACACTTGATCTCCTACGGCGTGTGCGTCATATTTATTTAATGATGTCTTAAATACGACGCATTCTTCCCTGCATCTGCTCGGTGCTGACATTTTGCCCTTCGAAGGAAATCTTCCTTAGCTGTCAGCTAATAACACCGAATCGCCCTGAGTCAACTTAAGGCCTTGGTTCAGTTATTGACACATCTTGTATGGCGTCAAATAGAATGGTGATGCTGGACTATGCAGTGGAACAAACAACGTTCTTCGAATTTTTTTTACAGCTTGCCGGACCTGCTACTGCTCTGAGCAGAAAATGTTTACACGGCCTGACAACTGCGTGGCACTTTAAAAATTCTTTTTATTATTCATAATAAGAATATTTACAATGATAACTGAAAAATTCCAGCTGCGCGGCAACAATTCAGTGTGCGCGGCAGCACTTCACATACTGTGAGGGGGCGCACCCGCGCAGCTTAGAAGGAACATTGGGAAGAAATGTTTGGAAAGCTGATAACTCATAATATTTCTGCAATAACAAAAATATTGCTAGAAATCTCAGCTGGGATGCAAGATTTGAGTTTTCTAGAGTAGGTTATATTCACGTTGTGGTATTATGGGTTGTGGCCTTCTGTATGCTTCTAAGATGATACCAGTAATTTAAAGGACGATAGGACCTGCTGCCTCCACCTTCAGAAAAGACTGGAGATATTGGCACCAACACCTTTATTATAGGCTGGCATCTAAGTAGCAGATTACGTTGAGCCATAAGTAAGGCTATCCAGATAAGACTGAAAGACTGAGATGAGATTCGAACCCGAAACCTCCCGATTATAGATCAGTGTTGCTAAACTGTGACCTTTGTTCTGTGTCGTTCATAGTTTATGTTTACCTAACTGTGAGCGAAAGTGAAAAAGGGGAAAAAATTCATGGCGAAAATAGGAGAAAAAATACTTCTGTAGAGGTCACACCTCTGGGTACACGTGACAGTAATTTTGTTATCTGTATTATTTAGCTCTGCAATCCGGTACCTTACAGGGGACTGAATACATTACAGTCGTTACGTTCAAGAGGTGTGTAGTAATTCGGTAAACTACGGTATTATACTGGTATTACTCTATTTACTTAATCCACACAATGCAAAAATGTGCTATATTATGCATTTAGCATTCAGTTTTAAACCATACTCTTTTCGAATTCATACGAAAAAACACATAAAATTTCTGATTACTTTTATCATTTGGTTAAATAAATTATACATTTCTTCTTCCGAATTAGAGACATTTAAGGTCAAGGTGTACATATTTATTTTTTAAATAAAACATTAATCTTTTATTTTGATGTTTTATTTTCGTAGACTATATTAATCGATTGGTGTTTTTAAGAAAAGGAGCCACTGGGTCACTGGCCTGGCCGTGTGGCACTCGGACAGGCCTTACTCTGAAGACTTCTGTTTTCCCCTCCGACTGTCTTCACACTAATGACCCACAATCATCCTCACCTCAATGTTACTCTTATTACAAGGAAAAAGGTGCGATGTAATGAACCTTGAAATAACGCAATATTCTTTCTATATCAACGGCTTTTGACAGGAAGGTGTTTTCACATTTAGTCTTCAGAGAGTAAATACGTTTTACTTGGCTGTATAATTACAAGAAAACATTCAAAGGAACAGAACAGACATAAGTTTTCCTTTAAACCACCAGTTTATTAAAGAGTGCATCTCTACATTTCCCTGAGGATCAGCTCCAGTCTCTTTGTGTTTGACCCTCAGCGTACTACCAATCTCCAAATTATCACCGTCTTATTCTAATATATTCGCTTATTGTTACGTCATGTGACGACCAGAGATCGTATCATCTCATCTCTGGTTTACCGACGCGCTAAGGATTCACTCACGACCGGGAGTATTAGAGAGGCTATTAGCTTAGATTGTACCAACCAAGCATAGGATCTACTCTCAATGCGGGAAAATGATGTTCTGATTCAGCTGGGACGGCGATTACACCAAATATTTCTGTCCGAGGCAGCTAGCGTCGTATCAATGGGCTTAGAAAAACTGATTTTCCAATGGATTAGCGGTGAATCGAGACCCAACTGTAAGGCTGCCTTGTAGGGAGAGAAACCCTGTAAAGCCAACCCCTGGCATATAAGAGAAGAGGGGGTTGGGTGCTCCCAAGGGATGCAAGCGCACGGCAATTTTGTAAGGGATGTGAAGGATAGGGGCCTGTGCCCGGGCGACAGCAAGAGCCTAAAATATATATCATATACAGGGTGTTCATATTATTAACGTGACATCAATACAAAGGAGTAAAATTACAAATATTATATACGTTTCTTTCTATTGATCTTTGACTGAGGATGGCGATTTATCGCCGAAACATTAGCAATTTCGTGTATATGTATAAGATGTAATTATATTGTGTGCATATTTGGCTTATATAACAATTTAGAATATACATTTGTATCCTCTGCTCCGTAATAATTCACTAGATTAAGCATTTACCTTTACGGAAAAGAACATTAAGTGTACTAACATTACAAAAACACTAATCACCAGCAAATGCACAAAGAGTTTTATCATCAATTGTAACACACTCCTACATATTTCGACCCTGCTGGGTCATCTTCAGGGAGAACTTTCCGTTACCGTTACACTAAGGTTGCGCTTTATAGTTGAGTGAGAATGTGCTGTTGACTGTGTACTGCGTTGGTTTTGGAGGCGTGAACTCTCTGCGGTCCGGGCCTGCAGGCCCGGACCGCAGAGAGTTCACGCCTACAGTACACAGTCAACAGCACATTCTCACTCAACTATAAAGTGCAACCTTAGTGTAACGATAACAAAAATTTCTCCCTGAAGATGACCCAGCAGGGTCGAAATATGTAGGAGTGTGTTACAATTGATGATAAAACTCTCTTTGTGCATTTGTTGGTGATTAGCGTTTTTGTATAATATAATGCACGGACATGGAACACATTAAATTTGTACTAGCTTTGTACGTTTTTACTTCAAGCTACAACATTTCGCACTTTATGAACCCATATGTGTGCCTTACTAACACAAACAGTCTGCTGTAATTAGGGTGCAGCCAAATTCTTGCTCAAAGGCTAAAACATCATTTGTTTCTTAAAAGGAACTGGTTGGCTTGTGAAACCATGTACACTCATGTAAAAAGGAAATTAACAGTTTTTCCTACTTGTTCATCTTAAAATCAAAAATTTTTTGTTCCCACTTCCTCCATCTTTTCATTAGTTAGCGAAAACCACTGCAGAACAAACAGATGGACTGACACTGTGAATTGGGGGATGTATAAAAGAATAAACAGACCCCAGTGGCCGCGCTGTCTAAGGCATAGGTCTGCGGCCCAGCGTTTGCTGGGATCGTGGGTTCGAATCCCACCGGGGGCATGGATGTTTGTCTCTTGTACAGTGTTTGTGTTGTCAGGTAGAGGTCTCTGCGACGGGCCGATCCCTCGTCCAGAGGAGTCCTACCGAATGTGGTGTGTGTCTGGGTGTGATCAAGTGAAAATAAACAACCTCGACACCTACTGTGAACAAGCAGGTAGAAGAGGGAAGGACTCCGAAAGGAAACGATGAAAGAATAAAGTAACTAAACATTTGAAGCGTTAGAGAAATATAAAAGTACCTACTGACTACCTAATTTAAATAATTAACCACCTAAACTAACGAAATAGCTAATTAATTCCATGCAGCAGAGTCCTTTTTGGGAAGCTACTAGATTCTTATGTAGCCAAGTCCGCATTTCATGGACCCCGAAGGTTCATTATCACATTAAAAAGGGCCCGACACGTGTCCCTATCACAAGACAGATCCATCTAGTCCATGCCACCTTCTAACTTCTTGAAGATCCATTTCAATATTATCCCAAAAATTTTTTAAAACAATTCCGTCTTTCACTCAGATTACGTCATTTTCAGTGTCTTCTTTCAAACACAAGCAGCTATTAGTGGCTCACAGACATGTCTAAAAAATTGGTAGAAATTGGCACGTTGTTATTGCAATCTCAGTACCTCCAAATAAGGAATATGTTGACATTTGATAAAAATAAAAAATTACATAAAAACATTTTCTAAACTCACGTCATTGTGTAACACAAAATAATGACATTATAAACCTGATGCCAACTCTCAGCTGCACTAAATCAAAGCCTCCGGCTGAGGGTAGGCCACGACTTACAGATTGCTTTCTTCTGCATCTCAGTTCCCAAGGCTCTCCATATGGTTTCATCTTTTACTTCTTTACGCAGTAAGCATTTCTTACCCTAGAGAATTCCGCTCCTTTCTGCATTCAATTTCCCCCACGTAAAATGTATAAACCATATTACAACTGTGTTTGAGCAGGTCAGATCCCCTTCTTATTTAACATTTAGTACATGACTCTGTGTTACCAAAAAGCCAAACGTTTGAGCGAAATCCAATCACCACGAAACTACGAAATATTCCATCTGTTAAAATTCAGAGTGGCCTGAAAATCACATTATCTCTTTACGAGGCCTGGACCTGTCATTTTAGTGCCTGAAGCTTAGTGCCTTCTGTGATGTGACATAGATAATTTGGTAAATATCTACCAACTTCTAAGAGCAAAATCCCCTGTTTATCTTCAGGATAAATGAGGCACAGAGTTTTCACATTTCTACCCTAAATCTATAGGCAGCAGATCCATAATGTTTGGCGTGTTTTATCATATATTATGTGACGTAAATATATATATTCGAGTATATGCATTAGTACTGAAAATGCGTGAATTCTATGTGTGCCATAAACTGTACCTTTTACCAAATAAAAATCGAGTGACAAAAGCAAGAAGAATGCCATGGGCGGGGCGTGTGGCAGGTATGGGGTAGAAGAGAAATTTACAGTGCGGGGATTTTGTGTGGAAACCTGAAGCAAAGAGACAGCTTGGAAGACCTAGCAAGAAACGGGCACAAAATGAAAATTAATCTTAAACAAATAGGAGGGAAGGGCGTGATCTGGACTAATCTGGCTTAGGATAGGAACAAATGGCGGGTAGTTGTGAACACGATAAGTAACCTGTGAGTTTCATAAAATGCAGGGAATATCTGTAGCAGTTAGCCATTCTTTTGTACTAAAAGTAGACTTTATACTACACTATACTACACTACACTGTAATTTATACTTATACTGTACTTTGTATTAAAATTGTTTCTTTGTTTTAGATACATTTGCGGCCACGTACACGGTTGAGTACTATGACACTTAACTACACAATCTTGCTACTGATTTATTAAAAGCATAAAATTCTAATTTTTGAAAAGTAACAAAGCAGTGCAGATGGATACGTCGCCCTGTGCCCCTCACCCACAGCATCTCTTTCGAGAAACAAATGAGATGGGAAGAACAATTAGTTTATTAAAGTTGGCAGTGCACAATGGAAGGTACCTCTCAAATGATTGGCTTGTTTCATTGTCAGCAAGGCAGACGGTGCTAATGCCTCAAGAATCCCATCAGCGGCAACGAAATTACAGGACCAGAGGTGCTCGCGCAAAACACAATGTCTACAACAACATCACCAAGTTAGGGTGCTCCAAAGTGACTCTTACGCACCGTGCTTTTAGGAGTATGCAGCTGTCTTACTAAACTAACTAACTAACTAACTAACTAACTAACTAACTAACTAACTAACTAACTAACTAACTAACTAACCAACCAACCAACCAACCAACCAACCAACCAACCAACCAACCAACCAACCAACCAACCAACCAACCAACCAACCAACCAACTAACTAACCAAACAACCAACCAACCAACTAACCAACCAACTAACTAACTAACCAACCAACTAACCAACCAACTAACTAACCAATCAACCAACCAACCAACCAACCAACCAACCGACTAACTAAAGAAAAAAGAATAAATAAACAGCAAACCAACTAACCAACTAAATAACTACCTGACTGACTACTGATTATTTAACTAGACGAATCCTTTAAAAAAGGTCCTTCTTGAAAAGCTGACAGTTCCACAGCCACTCAAATTTCCAGGATTTTATGGAATCCGAAGCTTCAGTACTGCCTTCACAAATGCCGCTCTCCTGTCTCTTTCCTGTGACAGACAAACATAATGCAGGCCCCCATCCTGAGTCTTTAAGGCTCACTTCAATATTTTCCTCCCATCTACTCCTACGTCTTCTAAGGAGTTCCTTTCCTCAAGGTAACTTCGATAAAGTCATGTGCGAATTTATTTCTGTTTGCTTGCCACACGCCCCGCACATTTTGATTTGATTGCCCGAAAAATGTTTAGTGGGGCCAACAATTTACGAGATTGCTAACTATGCTGTATTTTTCAGCATTCTGTTACTTCTGCCCGTTTTAGCACCTAATTTCTTCCTCAGCCCTCTAGAAGCACGACGTAGTAGACTTCATTAGTAGAAATAAATGTCAGCAAGCCGTGTCCAAAAATATTACGTCACGCAATTCAAAGGGGTTTAATGAATTAAAAATACGAGCTCTTCCTGAAAGTTGTGAATATTGATATCACAAACATTTCGCACGGAGAATATTCTGATGACTATTTTATATTTGATGTTGGATGATTTTCTGTCACATATGATTTTACAAACATTTACTGTTCCTCTTAACAATTTTTATAACGTTGTTTACTTCTGTGTAAAAACCACCAACTGTAACAGAAAAACTTCATTTTATATTATATATGCATAATTGCTAAAATACAAAACTTTTTTTAAATAAATAGTTTAAAAGAATGGTGTTTGTAACGATAACATGTTTATTGAAAAATAGAAATTTAAATTTCATATAGAGGATCAATTTCATACTTCAAAATATTAAAGGACAAACACGAAATCCAACTAAATTTGGTTGCACAGGAGAACTATTTTGGCCTTGGTAGTGATTTTGCAGAGGAAAGTCAGATATTTGTGGCCAGTGGCCGATGTGTTGCCTTTAAAAAACACTTTGCACCAAAGTGAACTCACATTTGTGAGGGAGAGTTCATTCTTTCTTTTAAAATAGAGGTTTCTGTTCTGTTCTTTATAGTGTGTGTGTGTGTAAACGTGACTCTAGGTTTGCTGTAAGCTTAAAGTGTAAAAAATGGTGACCAGCGGAAAATGATAGAGACGTTTTTGACAATATCTAGGATGTCTACTATAAATAGCTTGCGCACGCTTCGCCCGCAGATCGGGGAAACCCACTAACAACCTCAAGGCCGAAGTTACGCTCGTGAGTAACGGTCAGTACTAGAAGTGATAGCGAGATACACTATGTCGACAGTGATTTTAGTACCCCTGGAGTTTGTAGCTGGCAGCACAGTAGCCAGTGCGGTAAAACAACTGCATACCTACCGGCGTGACACTGCAGGATCCAAGTCTATTAATCGGGACCCGGGCCGCCCGATGATAAAATCGGCGCTCCTCTGAGTGGGCTAATACACCTTCCGAGAAACCTCCTGCTTAATAACACGTAGTGCAGCCCAGAGTAACAACCTGGCACTAACCAAGCGCCTTGTTTTTAACGGCCTCAATTTAAGAGGAATATACCCTATTAACAAGATCCAGGTACAATTTTTGTTTGGTGGACAAATTTCATCAAAAACTTTGAATTTATTTTGGGGCTTTTGCACCGTATGGCAGTGGGGTGTATTACTGACGTTTCGGATTAAATTTCTGCCTACGTCTTCAAGATATACCCTATACCAGTACAGACTGAAACTTTGTATTAAAACACTTTGGCAAAGAGCTACTTGGCATTCCATCTTTAATAACAGGAAGTGCGTATATAAGATCATTTCCTCTCTTAACTTTTGTTAAAATTTTAAGGGTATAATTTCTTCTTCCGATTTTAGCCACTTGTCAATGTTGAAGTAGCATTTCAAATAACAAATAAATGCAAGTGATGTGCCAGTGAAGTTCAATTAGCGTGTTTTCCCTAGTGTCAAGTGCTCTTATTCGTACAGGGAACAACGTGGCACAAAAGAAAAAGGCACAAGGTTTGAAAAACTTTCAGATCCATGAATTTTAAGAAAATCCAACGCTATCCAAAATCACGTCCCGGTTTGTGTAGGTTTCGTATAAAAAAGGTACAGAGTAAGAACGAAAATTTAGGGTACGCATAAGCAAATTTTATTGTATTTTTTACCTAATGCTGTGGCAACTTTAAAATACTTATACACTGAAATTTTTGCCATTTTGTAGAGCATCGAGAGCTGAGTACTAAAGGCAACTCTGTACTTATCCTATTTTTGCGGTCAGCCTGGTGTTGACCACACATGTTTTAAGCACGTAGCTTACATGAATTAATAACAGCTGTTTTAAACTAAATTAATGCTTTTGTCTGAACTTCTTACAAAAATTCTAAATACTTTTTACATTTTCGTTAGAACACAACTTATTCTAACTAATTTACAATAGGAATGTTCCATTTTCTTTTTGATTGTTCAGGAGACTTAAATGAAGTCTTGAAAATCTACGCTTCTTTTAATGAGGTTCGACAAAACGTGCTCATTAACAGATTCAAGAAAAATCTTACAAATACTGTTACAGAAGGTCATTTATACTGCAACCCACTCGGTCAAACCAAACAATATACTTAGTCTAGCGCAAATTTCAGACATAATGAGGAAGACACGACCACTTTATCTAGAGACAATGTGTCTTGGGGGTTGGAGAACAAAAACTTACGATAGAGTCTTACATGAGAATTGAGGGGTTGGGTAGAGGCTAAGATACAGAAGCACAAAAAGTATATCAAGAAAAGTCCATGGGGACTGCAAATTACCGGTCTCCACTCTGTGGTGTGCCTATAAGTTGCTCAGAGGCAACAGGGGGCTAGGATGACGCAGCAACCACAGCGCGGGATGGTCTGCCTCTTACAGGTGAGAAGAAAACTGACACAAAGTGGCAGAGTTCATAGTGGGGCCAGGTCGTTTCTTTCACGGGGTCTAGGTGTCTATTTGCTTGTGAGAAGGTACGAAGTCTGAACTCAAATCACGCAATATTCAGTCCAACAAAATACACTGTATTGTTTCCAGATATTCTATATCACAATATCCTGCCAATCAATCCAACACGTTTCGATCACTCGTGGGATAATCATCAGGGATTCATATCAAAGTAACACTTCATAAAACTGAGCTAGCGATCCATGTAAAAAAGGTAAAGCAGTCCCATTACAGGCTCCAGGATTTCTAGACAATCGGCACATGAAGGTGGTAAGGTTGTCAGCCCTACGCACCGGCCGCCTTTACCCCCCAGGAAATATTCCTGGTACTCATTTCTGCTACAGGCTGAGTCGACCTTATGCCAGTGAAAAAAATCCACTGACACCATCGGGAATCGAACCCGCGACCTGCCAGTTTGTAGAGCAGTGCCTCAACCAGCGATCCATCTACATGTCAAAAAGACATAAACATCTCTGAATTCCTAAAGGTGACAAGCCAAGTTCCAGAAAAGTGACAAAGAAGGGAAAAAGAAGAATACAGACATTAAATAAAAATTATTCGATTCGAAAAAATTATCCAAACCGAAATCTGTGCCACAAAAACAAGAGCCAGTACTGCCGAGTGACGCACAAATTTCTTTTATCGGAATTAAAGCCCGTAAGTCCAGATTAGAAACAATGGCGGGTTTTACATGACACTGCTTACAAGCACAAGGCTAAGGATTTTATATCCAAAAATGGGGTTGCAATTCTCATTTATCCTCCAGAACCCCTGAATGACTATCTTCAGTTTCCAGATTTCAAATTGAAATTGAGGTGTCGCCGATGTGACACGTTGGTTGACGTAAGCATACAGGACGGCGAAACTGAACACTTGCACTGGTGACGAGGTTTCGCAGCGTTTCGATTATTCATATTTATGAACATTCTAATAAAATTATTTTTTCTGTCGCGGAATGTTTTGAGGGAAAATTTTAATGAGCATTTTGTTCTCTTTACGTTATTTTTCACTATATGTCATTTTTACTAATTTTCTTTCCAGTGTGTAGACCCGATATATATATATATATATATATACAAAGTAAACACACGTCATGTAGAAATTTTCTCCAATAGCGAATGAAGCGCACTGGGCGGAGCCCCTCTACAGACCCCAGCATCACGTCACGTGCTCACAAAACTATCTGCTTCTTATGGCACCAAAATATTCACTGAACCCCCCCATTTGTCAACATCTCCAAACTACATGACCTCGCTACTGCGGCGTGCTTTTGTTATATAACCACAACAGGCTTCAAACGCTGTAAATTTTCGAAGATTTCGCAAAAAAAAAATCAAAATTGCACCTACTACGTCCATACACATACGTATGTTTATTTCAACTGCTGTCCGATGAGCTATGAATCAACCTAAGGTATGAATGAACCTTAGCTATGAATCAACCTGAGACACACCTTGAGCTATGATACAACCTGAGCTAGGAATCAACCTGAGCTATGAATAAACCTGAGCTATGACACAATCTGAGCTATAGCACAACCTGAGCTATGACATAAGCTGAGTTACGAATCAACCTGAGCTACAACACAGTCTGAGCTACAGCGCAACCTGAGACGCGACACAACCTGAGCTATGAATCAACCTGGGCTATGACACAACCTGAGCTACAAATCAACCTCAGCTACGACACAATCCGAGCTATGGCGCAACCTGAGACGCGACACAACCTGAGCTATGAATCAACCTGAGCTATGAATCAACCTGAGCTATGAATCAACCTGAGATATGAATCAACCTGAGCTATGAATCAACCTGAAGTATGACACAACCTGGGCCATGATACAATCTCAGCTGTGACATAACCTGAGCTATGACACAACCTGAGCTACGAATCAACCTGATCTATGAATCAACCTGAGCTACGACACAATCCGAGCTATGGCGCAACCTGAGACACGACACAATCTGAGCTACGAATCTACCTGAGGTATGAATGAACCTGAATTATGACACAGCCTGGTCCATTATACAATCTCAGCTGTGACAACCTGAGCTATGAACCAACCTACCTTTTGTTTCGTTGTATGAATAATAAACATTTTCTGCGTTCAGAACAGTGACAGGTCAGTACGCAGCTAATGTTAGAATACCAACATGAAGACTGTATTTACTGTTTAAGGTTCGATTGCTCCTTCAAACGCTGTCAGACCTTCAAGCATTTAACACTGTAGATACTTCAGACAGGCGCAAACAACTGTGTATGCTGTCATGGCTCCAAATAAAACAAAAACACACATCAGTCTGTGTAAAGTTGTAAACTTTTATTCAGGAGCTGTCCGGTTTGTAAATCTGACGGGACAATTGTTCTGACGTACTTTTCACGTGGCCTTTCTCAGTGCTTCCAATCCAATACCGCTGCCGCTGTAATACTTCACAGGCCCCACCGCTTCGTACTACTTTAACCTTTTAAATCCTAGCGGTAACTTTACATACGACCAAGTTTAACATTAAAAAATTCTACGTGGTGCCCACATTGCGTTTATGTGTTTTGTACGGATCTCAGAACAAACAGCAACTTTTGCCTTATAAAACATTAAGAGACTGGTTTTTATAACCGAAGTGGAGAGTGTTTACAGCGCGGTACGCACTGAGTCCTTATATAAAACAGATACGCTTCGTCTTTAAAGGGTTAAGATTAAAAATTCTACGTGGTACCCACATTGCGTTTATGTGTTTTGTACGGATCTCAGAACAAACAGCAACTTTTGCCTTATAAAACATTAACAGACTGGTTTTTATAACCGAAGTGGAGAGTGTTTACAGCGCGGTACGCACTGAGTCCTTATATAAAACAGATACGCTTCGTCTTTAAAGGGTTAAAGTTTATTGCTCGTCAAGACTAGGGGAGACAGTGTTCGATGCCCTGCACGGAGGTGACTGATCAGCTGAAGGCTTCCGTGATTTTAAACAGAATAAGAGGGCCTCTGGCACAGCCTGAGTGCACCCCACAAACACTGGTAGGCACTGGGTGGAAAGGTCCTGAGTCACCCGTACCCATCACGTGGATAGGTCTTACAGCCCCTCGCACGTATTGCGTGGATAGGCCCCAGTGTCCTCTGCTAATAATTGCCAGGATAGGCCCCACAGCTAAATTGAATGGGAGGAAAAGAATAAATATCTTCACCCGTAGGGACGAGAACCCTAGCTATCTCGCCTGGAATCTGACGTCACAGGCTTCACAGCTTGGATAAGATCCTGTATGAATCCCACATCTGATCCTATGTGCCATCATGTTCAGCTGTTCAATTCGGATACGTATTTGATTTTAAATGTCTGTGGAACTGGGGCCTCTAATTGGGCCATAACGTACTTCTAATGATATGTGAACGAATTTGAAACATTTGCGGGACGATAACTAACACTAGGAGTCGAAGATGGACTAAATCCAAACCCAGAGCCCCTGTGCCTAGCACCAATTACTGTCCTGGGACGCAAACCGGCCCTCTGATTTGAAAAGTCGAAGCGTAGCCGCCTTGAGCTGTGACACTGCATCTTTTCTGTGCTCACTGGATTATCAAAATAACCTGCCATTGCCTATATAAACAATTACATAATCATGTACGAATGAACAACGCAGTGCTGTCACCTTGTAGACATCTCCGTAACTAGGTGCGGGGAATAACCGGTCGCGCTCGCGGCAACTGTCACCTGTTTCGCCGTTACACCGGTCGCGAGAATCGCCGCGATATCACGTGACCCCAGAATATTTACTGTTTTAATGAATAATAAATAAAAATTATGTGCACATAATTAAAACCTCTGTATGTCGCAGAGGTTTTTTTTTCTGAGAAACTGATATTCGTCAGTTTTTCAACAAATTGCTCGCCTTTTATAGAAACGGAGGATTCACTGCCACTTGATAACAGCACGCCACTATCCACTATAATAATTCAATGCCCCCCCCCGCCACAATCATTACGATCCATTTTAATATCATCTGCTATTTGCACTTAGCCTTTTTATGTGGTCTACTCTTGTCAGGTTCTGCAGCTTCAGACTTATATATTTATCATTTCCGTCATGCATGCTACATGCCCAGTTTGAGTTTAGTTTTATAATAAATTAATTTTTATTGAAAATAAAGAAATATTAGGCTTCCTGTTGTACTTTTTCTGCTTTATCTTCCTATTAGACTGGTATCTCCTAACACAGTTACATTATCGGGAATATTGCATAAACAGGGGGCATGTTAATGTAAGACACTTCTTTGTCTTAACGTAACGTAACTGTTATGTTGCAACATTACTCACCGCCTTCTCTGCCAAGTGCATGCCCCTTGAAGATAAAACAGAGGAGAATCCTGAAATGGGAAAGTAACCTAAAATAAAAATCACAATAGAAAAATAACGTCACAGAATTCACTGTTTGTATTACTAAAAGGCAGAGACCAGTAGTACAGTGTGCAAAATAAACAGTCCATAGGTCTAAGGTCTGGCTACAAAAATGCAGGAGTCTCCATTTCTTTTGTCCACCTGAGAGAGATCCAGCAGATATTTCCTACACAAAGACTTCAGCCAGAGGGCGGGGAGGCTTAGAAAATGGTTCAGGATTTCCTTTGAAATGACAACACGAGCTGCTGAGCCACCTGGAATTTTAACGAAAGTGTTTGAATAATTTAAAGTCACTGACATTTAGACTTTGCTACTGACTGTAAAGAAATGTTATTCTGAAATTTGATGAGAGAAGGTTATTATTATCGCTATGTCACTGCAATTTTACCTTATTCATTGTCTTATTAAAATACAGTTGAACCCGGTTATAACAATATCGGTTTATATGACACCTCGCCTACAGAGTCAGACTTAGTGTGGCACGAATTAATTCGTCACTGTTAACCATAACATTATACTCCTCGCTTAAAACGACACTCTTTTGTAACGATATAAAGTATTCAGTCTCCTTTATGACGTTATAACCGAGTTCGACTCTATAACATTCTAAGGACAGGACGTTTCGGCGACTTGTTTTGTTTATGTCTTCAAGCACGTAGGAAGAAGAAGAATATTCAGGGAGACACACCGGATAAAGTAATTGTTTACCCTAAGAATACAGTCAGTTAAGGTGGATGAGAAAACAAATTACAAACATTGATCGAATCTGTTGCAACAACCAGCAAACAATTTCTTGCTTGTCAAATACTCCAATCATTAAAACACTGAAGGATAAGGATTCTTTTGCAGGAAAGCAGAGGAAATAAAACCCAGCAAGATGTAAGTCCAAATGTATGACCCCATCAAGGACGATAAAGGCAGACTGGCAGAGGATAAAGGGATTTGAATATCTCGTACTGCATCATTATTTCATCTGAAGAAATCGTTTGCCACTTCCCGCTGAAACTCCGCTGCTCGTGTGGGCGGTAGTTAGAGTGAGCTAGGAGAGTACGACAGACGAGAGACAGGAAGTGTCGCTTGATACTTGTCAGATAAAATTAGGGCCCTGTATTACTTGTTGTTTCTAAAATACTTTCCACAGTATAAGGAGACGCCGACTTACAAGGACTGTAGGCAAAATATATGCGCTGTTCTTGATACTTCCACTTTGACATATTTCGGTATTTCGATATTCCATGCGTGTATTATCAGCGGTTAGTAGGTTAACCATTTGAAGACTGGCATAAGGGACAAACTGAAAACGCTTTTATGTAACGTTCCCTAGTATCCGAAACATAGTTTCTTTGTTTGAAATTTTCCGGAATAGGCCTGCTTGTACTTACGGTAATATTATTAAAATGAAGAAGGTAAGACAGGAGTATTGGTAAGAAGACAAAGAGATGGGAAAACGGAAGTACATAACCTTCGCAGGTTCTAATTTCCAGAACAATTTAAGTTTTATTTTTTGCATGATTATTTTATTGTTGTTGTCGTCGTCTTTTTGTGCTTCCTATGTTGTTTAACGAATTTTCTGAACAATTAGTTAACGACACAAATATATGTCTATCTTGCTTAATAGTGTGTAAAATATATACGGAGATTTACGTTCTTATGCTTATTTTAACCTTTTAAAGTCTAGCGGTAACTTTACGTACCACCAGGTTTAACATTAAAAAATTCTACGTGGTGCCCACATTGCGTTTATGTGTTTTGTACGGATCTCAGAACAAACAGCAACTTTTGCCTTATAAAACATTAAGAGATTGGTTTTTATAACCGAAGTGGAGAGTGTTTACAGCGCGGTACGCACTGAGTCCTTATATAAAACAGATAGGCTTCGTCTTTAACGGGTTAATGCAGTTGTAAAGATGCAAATAATTGGCCCGTAAAGTATGCAATATTTAATCAACAAAAATTTATTTATATTGTTGAAACTTTAAAGCACTTTGTGATATAAAATGTTCGATGTTATCAATCTATAATTTCCTGTAAGTTGTCGATGATGATGATAGTATTGCTTACAGCATCTGAATTTTAATAAATAAACACTAAGCATTATACTAATTGCTTGATGCTGGTTAATTTCTTTCGAAGTTCAACGGATCAAAAGCGACGTGTAAGTAATAAACGAAACATTGACGCTGAATGTGCTGTCACAACCGGAGGCCAAGGGAAGCTAACATAATTCATGTACTTCCCTTGGCTTTCGGTGGAGGCAGCTCAGTCCGTTTTTAAAATTAAGGTTTTTGTTATAAAACAATTTTGAAAAGACATCAATAAAAACAGGAAACTGCCATCAATACAGAATCAAAAGCTTTATAAACGTTCCTGTCTTGAAACGATTCAGTCGGTAGTTCAGTAGATTATGAAGTTGCAACAGGCCTTGCTGTATTAATACACATGGTGACAAAACATCAAAATCACAGGAAATATGCAATTGTCGCAAATCTAATTTTGTATGAAGTCCGTCCCGGTCTGTAGTTTATGGTGATTGTGCCCCATCCCTTCAGCGATATAACAGCTTCCTAAAACAGACCAATAAAAATTCCTGTCATGTTCATAGATTTCAATGTTCTATTAAGAAAAAGGAAGAAATAAAGCCCGCAACTGAGTAGGTGCTTCCCCCTAATTTTTCATGAGGATAGACACCCCATCATGTCCCCGAAAGTTGTTTTCATTTTCATTTGAAACATGGTATGGTGCATTAATTCCAAAGATAGAATAATTCCAAAAGGGATAAAACCGCGAGTCATTTACCGGCTTCTCCGACGTATACAGCAAACATCTGAATAGGAACTGGCCGAATCCAGACACTTTATTAACACACGTTACTATGTACAAACTGCTCTGTAACAACTGACGTCACTCTTGCACTTTAAAGGCACCGCTAAACAGGAACTGCTGTTGTATTTAATGTCTTTAGTTGTGTTGATTTCTTACAGATGTTAGCACACAGTACGTTCTGTCGGCTCGTCTCTGTGAAACAATCCCAGCTGCCGCTGTCATATCGATGTCGGGCCCAGTACAATTAGCCCCCATTCCTCAGCCCACCTGAATGACAACTAATTTTACTCGTCATGCTACGTGGCTATAAAACAGCGGATACGAAATTTGGTGTCTGGAGTTTAGACGAACAGTGACGTAACTCTTCCACGGGATCGTTCAATATCGCGAATGTTAGACCGAAGTGTCTGTTGTGCCACCCTTACTGGATGTCAAAATTATTCTTTCAATTCTTCCACACACTAAAGATCTTTTCACCCTTCGGTGTGTACTGAAGTATGATGAAAAGGCTTTTAAGAGACATATTTCTTTTGTGTAACTGAGAAATTTATGAAAAAATATAATCTTATCTAATATTACACTATTTTACATGAGTGTGACACGTAATTTGTTAACATAAACTGTATTTCTCAAAATTTCTGGTACTGCGTACCCCTTATAAAATGTTATTAGTTTTACTGACCCTCTCCACAAAATTATTTCAACACGCAGACTTCAAAGGTACAAATCGCTATAACATTTACATTTCGAAGAATTAAAAAAGATATATAATTGAATTCTAAAACTTTATTACACTAGTTTACATATTCATTACAAAAACTGTAATGTCCGTAATAGCAAATACAAAGAAAGTAATATTAGAAGAAACCTAAGGCAAAATTTTATGTTCCACTGAACAGGAAATACTCAAATTTTGGTCCCCTTAGGGCGTTAGAGTTTAGTCAAATTCCACCACCCAATGGACTTCCTTCTGGAGCCCCGCTGTTGTAAGCTGCATGCGAACTTTAGGGACTGAGAATGTAAACATGTAAAAGGATCCCGTAGAACCAATTCTTTGAAAGGCCGCATAACTGAGTCCAAAAGAGTGACGTTTAGTCATCAGTCATAACGATATCATCATTACAGCCGAAAGTGCCTCGTCGAACACAAGGGATGATGGCACCAAACGCCTACGTAACATGCACACAAGACGGTATTGTTTTCATTGTTCTGCTGCTTGTGTGGAATGCGCTTGTATGTGAGTGTGCGTGTGTGTGTGTGTGTGTGTGTGTGTGTGTGTGACTGACACCTGAACAAGGAAGCACTGTGCGACCGTGACTTTTCAAACTGGTCCTTCTCCTTTCGATACAGCACTGTGTATAAAACGGCATTCCAGGAATTTTCACTGCTGTTTCCGCCGGACATATGCAATCACCTTGCACTGCGCCCTTAATTCAAAACTCTCGCACATTTTTGTAAGTTTATCAACTCTTTAAAGAAATAAATTAAATGGAATTACATTTAAAGATTTAGTCCGTACCGCGCAGTAAACACTCTCTATATCGGTTATGAAACCCTATCCGCTAGTGCTGTTTAAAGAGAGAAATTGTTAATCTTTCTGAGATTTTTCTGAAATCTGCCTTTTGCCCAACCTTCTTTTTGGTGCATTCCGTGTGGCTCACATAGCAACCTTTGTTGTTACACAGTACTGCCAACTGCCATTATAAAAAGTTTTGTTTTGCTTTGGGCAAACATATTTCAATGCTTATATTGGCATCATCGTCAGTACATTCTGCAAATGTAGATTATGTTTGCTACATGCCTGGGCTTGTGACGAACATAACATTGTGTGCAGAAGGCACTGACATGCCAACGTTAAGTGTCGAAATTCTTTTGTTCCAAATAAACAAGAATTGTTAGTAGAGGTAGTTGCTAATCTTTAACAAAATAAATAAAATTTCTTAATGTTAATGTTAATGTTAATTCTTGTGGTACGTACAGTAAACACAAGGCTTCACAGCTAACATTAAATGAGGGATACATACTTCATTTGAAATGAGCTTTTGAAGCTAGTTTCTAGATGATTATTTCGTTAACCTTTTAAAGCCTAGCGGTAACTAGCAATCTGAAAATGCGACGAATCGTAATAGGGGGAACGCGAATGCCAGGCATTCCTCCAATTACATGTAAATCTCCTTTTTATAATGTGAATGAAAAATTCATAGACGTTTCGAAAGGAATTATTTCATCCATATTTTACCATGAAGAAGCCAGTACGTTCCTCTGAAACGTCTGTTAATTTCTACCACCGCATACTGTCTAACATCACAATCTCTACAGTGAAAAAACAGTTACAAATTGAAAGGTTACAATGTCGTTTGCATAAACAGCTTCAGTTATATTTTTTCCATGTAAAGGATCTATCGAAAAATTTTATTTCAATATAAATGAACGCGGACATTAAGGCTTGGTCGCATATTTTTGCAGTATAAAATGTACTGCTTATTCACGGAACTAAATAATACAGTACTGGTATTTATTTGACGCATCATACGAACTTCAAATGAAAATAAATTTTACGAATATATAAAGTTGAAAACATTTCTCTCTCTGCCTAACAAAAATGCGAGGTAATTTCCATTTTGCCAATAAGAATGGAAAGTTTCGGCATTACAGAGTTCGTCTTGTTTTCGCTGTTGCTGCTCTGTCATTACAGTTTACAGTCAAGACAACTTATAAACTACGTCACTGTATTATAACCTCGTTTACACGAAGCCGCGCCGCTACGGGACTTGCCCGGAATAATAAGCACGTCAAGGAATGTCGCGAAATTCAGTGCCTTCGGCAAAGTCGAGAGGCAATCTTTGGGTCGAACAAGCAGATAAAAATGTCCCTGGCGCATCCGTCAATCCGCTATCGTATATAGCGTCTTCTTTTGGTGTCAGAATTTAGAGATGACGCTTCGGATTCAATACAAATTTTTGACTTAGGGAGATAGTTCAAAGGGTAACATTTCTGACTTTCATACAGGGACTGTTTGGTTACTCCGAAACGTCAGTACCGATCATACGGAAATACACAAAACATCACATTCCAGAGAACGGGGATTTTCCTCCAAGTACTTTCCTGTAGCCGATCCCAGTGGCCGCGCGGTCTAACGCGTGGGTCTGCGGCCGTTCGCTTGCTGGGATTGTGGGTTCGAATCCCGCCAGAGGCACGGATGTCTGTCTCTTGTGAGTGTTGTGTGTTGTCAGGTAGAGGTCTGTGCGTCGGGCTGATCACTGATCCAGAGCAGTCCTGCCGAGTGTGGTGTGTGTCTGAGTGTGATCGTGAAGCGTCGATAATGAGGAGACCCTGGCCTGCTGGGGGCTGTTGCGCCCTTGGAAGAAGAAGAAGAAGAAGAAGAAGAAGAAGAAGAAGAAGAAGAAGACAAGAGAAGAAGAAGAGAGAAGAAAAAGAAGAGAGGAGAAGGAGAAAAACAAGGAGAATAAGAGAGGAGAAGAAGACAAGAGAAGAAGAAGAAGAAGAAGAAGAAGAAGAAGAAGAAGAAGCAGAGAAGAAGGAGGAGAGGAAGGAGAAGAAGAGAGAAGAAGGAAGAGGAGGAGAAGGAGAAGAAGAAGAAGAGAGAAGAAAAAGAAGAGAGGAGAAGGAGAAAAACAAGGAGAATAAGAGAGAAGAAGAAAAGAGAAGAAGAAGAAGCAGAGAAGAAGGAGGAGAGGAAGAAGAAGAAGACAAGAGAAGAAGAAGAAGAAGCAGAGAAGAAAGAGGAGAGGAAGAAGAAGAAAAGAGACGAAGAAGAAGACGAGAGAAGAAAAAGGAGAAGAGAGAAGAAGAAAAACAAGAAGAATGGGAGAGAAGAAGAAGACAAGAGAAGATGAAGAAGAAGAAGAGAGAAGGAGGAGAAGGAGAGGAAGAAGAAGAAAAGAGAAGAAGAAGAAGAGATAAGAAGAAGAAGAAGAGAGGAGAAGGAGAAGAAGAAGAGAGAAGAAGATTTTCATGCCGAAGTATCGGAACAATTCTGTAAGTGCAAGAAACTGTCTGTAAGAATGACCGATATTTCTCAGGGCGCCTTTGGTTGTTTATAACACATATTTACTGATGTACAGGGTGTTTCTTTTTACTTGACCGACAAGCTCCGGCCCGACGGTCTAGTGACTTTTTATTGTACTTTCTAAAGGTTGTTATCACTGCAATCGTCTTTCTGACACATGTCTGGGCGTCAGAAGTGCTGTCTGCTGGCCCGCTTGAAGGGTCTGTAGGTACCTGTGTTACAAGGTGGCCTGTATTCACAGTAGCTCAGTTGTCTGGTGTTAGAACACAACAACTGTATATAACAAATGTTGGCAGAGCGTGGAACATAACACACACACACACACAGTAGCTGGCGTCTTCATTTGAATAATTCAATAAAGGCGTCGCAGCGCTCGAGGGATGAACACAATTAGCATGCTGCTGCATCCGCTTTGACTTTTGTTTCGCACAAAGAATTGCAAATATCCTGCTGGCGTTACAGTCGTGCGGTTGGCACAATGTGGTTCGCATCTTTGTTGTATGCAGGAGACTGGAAATTTGTACGCCAACACCATAGATCTTTAACCCGTTAAAGACGAAGCGTATCTGTTTCATGTAAGGACTCAGTGCGTACCGCGCTGTAAACACTCTCCACTTCGGTTATAAAAACCAGTCTCTTAATGTTTTATAAGGCAAAAGTTGCTGTTTGTTCTGAGATCCGTACAAAACACATAAACGCAATGTCGGCACCACGTAGGATTTTTTAATATTAAACCTGTTGGTATGTAAAGTTACCGCTAGGCTTTAAAAGGTTAGTGTGATAATATTAAAAACGCCTCATTGAAAATAGTGCAAAATCAGTTATTTATTCTGTGTTTATAAGCGTCATTGTCTTTTCCCTATTCTTAGCGTTGCTTATTTCTTTTTGTATCCACACACGGTCGTTCTTCCACCACTTTCACCGTCATTATATCAAACATTCCCTTTATCCAAATAATTCTCTGCATTCGCTTCTTTCTCCATTCGTTCGGGCACTTGATTAGTCCATGTGTGACGTAGCCAGATGGACAGCAGGTGGAAGAATGTAGCGCTGTTATCAATTCTCCTTTTGAGCGTGGACCGCCAGCTCAAACGTCCTGATTGCCGGCAGGACCGCTACGGATGAACTAACTGACAGACTGACAAAATAACTAATTAAGAAACTAAATTTATTGAGTACACTCCTTCCTGAGGAATCGAAATTCCTCTTTTAGTCAAAAAATACTCAGCATTTTATGGAAAGCGGATGTTCATTACCGTGTTCACAAAATTCCGCCACCTGTCTCCATACTGAGCCACATCAAGAATTCTCCAGTCCCCCATCCTATTTCTTAAAGATCCACTTTAATATTATCTTCCCATCTACTTCTAGGTTTTCTAAGTTTCCTCTTTCTTCATGTTTCCCCACCATATTCTTTCACCCATCTTTCCTCTCTCGCATACGCACCACATGCCCAGCCCACCACAGTGTTTTTGACTTGTTCACCCCAAATAACACTTGGTATGGAGTACAGATCAAAAAGCTCCCCTTTATGTATTCCTCTCCATTTCCTATTTACCTCGTCCGTCTTAGGTCCAAATATCTTCCTCAGCGTCGCACTCTCCTACACACTCAGCCTATGTTCGTCTCTCATTGTGACAGAACAGAAATTGCCATCAAATCTTACGGATGGAACAGCGCCTGGTCAAAACTTGGCTATGACCAATAATGTTCTGTGGCAGCCGGCGCTGTTACGTCGTAAATTAAACCTTGAATATCCAAGGGAGAAATGTGTATAGTCGTAGCGTTAGGATATGCCAGAAGCTGTCAGGACTTCTTCCGACTTTGGACTTAGCAGGGGAATGCTTTGTGGTTGTTGATGCTGAAGATGGTGATAATAGCGATTAAAAAGCAGGACGTCTTTGGCTGATGAAAGCTGATTCAGATGCGAGTGGATGAATCCATGAATGAATGGGCGAACAGACACAGGGCAGATCGTACTTAGAAGCAGTGACTGCGCTGTGCTGTTCAGCTGACACATTTTCGAAGCTTGCAAAGCGGCTAAATGCTGCATTCCAACATCGTTGGCTTTGCTCCATACTGCAGAATACGTTACGAAGGCTACACAGAATTAATCAAACTGTATGATTTTAAACTTTTAAGGCCTAGCGGTAACTTTACATACCGCCAGGTTTAACATTAAAAAATTCTACGTGGTGCCCACATTGCGTTTATGTGTTTTGTACGGATCTCAGAACAAACAGCAACTTTTGCCTTATAAAACATTAAGAGGTTAGTTTTTATAACCGAAGTGGAGAGTGTTTGCAGCGCGGTACGCACTGAATCCTTATATAAAACAGAGACGCTCCGTCTTTAACCTTTTAAAGCCTAGAGGTAACTTTACGTACCACCAGGTTTAACATTAAAAAAGTCTACGTGGTGCCCACATTGCGTTTATGTATTTTGTACGGATCTCAGAACAAACAGCAACTTTGCCTCATAAAACATCAAGAGACTGGTTTTTATAACCGAAGTGGAGAGTGTTTACAGCGCGGTACGCACTGAGGCCTTATATAAAACAGATAAGGTTCGTCTTTAAAGGGTTAAAGGGTTAATATGGTACTACAATTGTAATTCCTACACTATTGCTCTCCCACATACACATTTGTAAGTAAAAGCACTGCGTAATATATTACACGTTCTCAACTGCTTATACCTAACTCAATAAATTTCTCAATTCCAATTTATTTTTGCGCAGACTGAGGCGTTGGATCCACAGATATGGAATGCAGAAGTTTCCTCGTCCTTTATTCTCGGTCCCTTGTCTTTAAGTATTCCCGCCCTTGAATCTCGATCCCCTTCCTTAATCTCCACATTTTCCCCTTAATCTCGGTCCCTCTCTTCTTCTTGATGGTGTGGTATATTCACAAAAACTAATCGTGGACAATTCTGCTTTGGTCAAACACCTCTGAAATATCTACGAATAAAAAGACACACAACGTGAGGTCGAAACATATAAAAGGACATCCCATTTATGGACTTCGTAAGTGTAGCACTGTTCAGTGAGCGAGTACACGTGATTCAGACGGGCAATATATAGAATTCCGTCAGGATTGAATGATTCTTGGCTCTCTGATGTATGATTTAGGGAGGATGGCAGAATGTAGCGCTGTTGATGAAATCTTCTATCGAATGGCAGTAAATATCTTCGCATATTTAAACATTCAGTCCAGAATACCGTCCAGGAATACGGCGATAAGTGGAAGTGTTAACTAGCAAAGTGCCTGTCCAGCATCTAATTTTTGTCAGATATTGTCTCGAAGCTGACAGCACTACGATCTGTCACGAGGAATGAAATCTCTTTGGCACTGTAATGTCAAACGCTGCAAAAGCAGGAACCGTGTGCTCTGTGCAGCGTGTAACATGGGCGAAGCTTTAGTTCCGCACTGTGAAAGTGTAATATTTTATAAAACATATTTCCATGTATTTCTTCCAAAAGCTCAGCCACTTTACAAATAAAGCCAAATGCAATCACAGAAGAATTGCAGTAAGATTTGTGCTTCTTTTTTACCTATTTATTTTTCTCTCTTGCTTACGTTTGTATAGCGCTTGACAGCGTTTGTTAAACTAAAAAAGGTGACAGGTTAATGATATACGTCTATTGAGGCTTTGCACCAACGCCCGTCCCTGATGCCTCTGAATTAATTTAAATCTTTAATTTCTTTAGTGTATATTAAGCATTTACATATAATATTATACAGGGTCTTCCTTGTATGATGACGTGTAGAATCTAAAATAATCTCGTCTTTCTTGCCTTTACAAGAACGTCTCAAATTGAAAATATAGCAATGGGAAATAAACCTTTGAAAAACTAATTAATTCTTATCAAATATGAAATGCCTTAGACAACGCTTAATATTCCTCTAAATTTACACTTTTCATTTCCCTGTAAATTTTAATACCAACGTTACGAAAATGCAGACTTTCAATTCGCACTCAAAGGAAGTGCAATTTCGTGTAAGATCTTCAGATCTCATATGTTGATGGAACTTAAAAATGAATATGAGTTTTTTGAAAAATTTGCTTTGTTAGTGTAAACAAATATGGCTGCCGCGCGAGTGCTATACTAACTCTCTCTAGTGAATGACCGAAGTTAGGCGTGTGACGTCAAAACATATAGGCCACTACTCGCATTCTATTTGAGATATTTGTCGTAGTAACGTGGCTGCTGAAAAAATGTCTGTGTTTCTTGTGTTAGAATCATAAGAAGTAGAGAAAGATCGATCAAAAGGATCTACACTTATGTCTAGTTTCTCACCGTATAGATTGAAACACTCTGAAGTGGGAACCGCTGTAGTTCAGTCAATATAGTGACTGGGCTACGGGCGGGACCATCCGGGGTTTAAATTCCCGCAGAGTCAAAAGGTTCTATCTCCTCACAACACTCCAGACCCTGCCTGGAGTTCCATTCAGTGGGCACTGGAAGCTCTTTCCCAAGGGGTAAAGCGGCAGGAGCGTGAACTTGACCATTAACCTGCATCTAATAAGGAAGTTAATAATGAATGGAGCTACACATCCATTCCCCCTATACGCCTTCATGACATGTGTTGGGAAAACTTTATCTTTTATTTTTTAAAGAAAATAGCTGTCGTATTTTCACAGAATTTCTGCTTTGCTGCTCATGGTTTCCAACGCACTGCATTCTTCTTCAGAACCCCCTTTAGCCAGTTGACAGGGTACGGAATTCTTTCGGCTTAACAGTCGCTTTTTTCCGTTGCTCGCAGGAATTTCTGCAACGGGAGGTTCCTGCATGCCTGATCTGAAGCCGTGCCTGGGGGTGGAGGAGCTAGGAAGGGGGTGGTTTGCAAATTTCAACAGTCGCGTTAAAGCATCCCAACTGAAGGGGTGGGGGTGGTGGTGGTGTGAAGGCAGCCTTACGCTGTACCAATTCTCCCAATTTGTGAAGAACGTTCATTGCTCCGCCTGTCAGAACAGATATATGTAGCATTTGCTGGTGCTGGCGGTTTGGTCGAGTAGTAGTTAACTTGCGAGGTGTCACTGATGTGTGTTTGGACTATTTCCATCGTCACTGTGTATCCAAACACGACGTTTCGAAAGCAGTCTGCTGTCGTCTTCATTTGAACTACAATCTTAAGAATAACTAACAATATGAAATAACCAAAAACCTACAAATTCATACGTGAGAGACAAAATAATTCAAACCTCTAAATATTATACAGAACTCGATATACAAATTGTAATAAAATGAACAGAATTATGCCTTATTAAAAGTTAAAGTCACAGGACCTGAACAAGCAACAAAAAAATAAATTTTTTTCAGTAAAATAAAAAGTGAAATAGCAAAAATCCAACCAGCACCCTGTGTTGCTGAAGCACAAGTAGGTAACGTGACACCTCTAAACAGTGTCTGAGCTAGGCAAGACCTTAAATTTATTTATTCCCTTCCAGTGGGGTGAGAGTAGGTCTTCTGGAACTGATACTGCGTGTGGTCGGTTTTCCATCTTTGGGATTATAGAAGAATAAATATGTGACGCTGGTGGACTGAAAATTGTCATCAGGCGGAGATCTTAGCACATGGAGAAAATCCTGACCCAGTTGTCTTTCTGTCCAGCAGTACCCAGTTGTCATTCTGTCCAGCAGTACCCAGTTGTCATTCTGTCCAGCAGTACGACAACGTATAAGAAAAGTCACAACTCGTGTTAGAGACGTAGGCCGTGTCAGATAAATAAACCGGCAAAGCGCAGTGACTACGCATCGCGGGCATGACTACCGAGAAACAGTGGTTCGATTCCGGTAGGAGTAATCAAAATTTTATCTTCTCTAGAGGGTCCAGATGTAATCCGATTCCACCTATCCTCCTGTTTAACGGGCACCGCGGTTAACAGAATTGAGAATACTTTCTTCTGGGATGTAAGTCAGTGAATTTTAGTAACATTCCCCTACCTGTAGAAGGAGGCAGCATGTTCGGCCGAAACATATGCGCCTATCAGTCAAAATAGAAGCAAACCGTACCCCCTGCAGACAGTAATGTGAGCTACAAAATGTCAAACGTAGCAAAACCAAATCTGAGGAAATCAGTGACAGGCCTTTGGCAGATCAACAATTCACTACTGACCTCGGTGCAGTGTACAGACCTTTAATTCTTCACATTCTGCCAACCTCGATGCACTTTGTGGATGTGAACGCATTTAAAGATCCTATAAATTTAAACTCCCTCCTTATAATAATCTTAATTTGGTTCAGCCCGGTGTGTTATTCTAAATACAGTAATAATAAACACAGACAGACACACCAACGTATATATTTATTTTGCACACTACGTCATTTTACTTTAAAGTTGTGCCAATGTACTACATGTTTCGACTTTTATTATCACTCTATTTAAATTCCCTCCGTTTCGCGCAGTAGTTGGAATTCAAATACCAAAATCATATAAAGGTTAAACATGTCTTCCTTTCCAGAAATTCTTTGAAGATTTCAAGTTGAGTTCGTTCCGACTATGTCGACTGTGAATTTGGAGGTGTGGAAGAGAAAAGAAGAGAAAAATCATGCAAATACTGCAGCTACGCCGTTCCTTCAATGCTGCACCATACATGAAGTATATTCCCGCGTGTCCTGCTGTTGTCGGTACACCGGCACATCGCATTTCAACATTTTACATTCACTTTCATTCACATGTTAAACGCATGCCAAAGCCACACAGTACAATGGATAAATCAAAGTGAATTGCTTCTTAGGAAATGTTGAGTTTGCATAACTTGAGTCTGTAACATCAGTGTCGATGAAGATTCAAGCCTGCTGGGACATGACGCCGTGTCTATTGATGCATTTCAATATTATCCTGCCCTCAGCGTCTAGGTCTTCCAGTATTTTGAAATGTTGTATTAACATTTTGCACTGAACACCTGGACATGAGGGCCATATGTTATGTTATTTGTATTATTATTTACAGTATTTTATATTATTTTCATATATATTTATTTATATTTATTTATATTATATTTATACATACTATATTTGTATTTATTATATTTATAATACTATATTTGTATTTATTATATTTATACATGCTATATTTGTATTTATTATATTTATATATATTTATATTTATTTATATCTATGTACACTTATATTTATTTATATTATATTTATACATATTTGTATTTATTATATTTATATATATTTATATATTTACACTTATTTATTTACATTATATTTATTTATGTTTATATATATTTATATTATATGTATTTGTACTTATATTTATTTATATTATATTTATACATATTGTATTTGTATTTATTATATTTATATTTATTTATATATATTCATACGTTATTTATATCATATTCATTTATATTTATATATACTTACATTTATTACATTATATTGTTGTTATTTGTGTTATTTTGCGTATGAAGGCCATACTTTACTTTGCTTTTCGAACGTCTGCTGCAAGGCGGGTCACAATTTTCACCGCCTAATATGATAGTTTCAGTCAGCACTGAGAAACAGTCGACTTGCTGTCTTCAGTGTGTGTCTGTGTACTCTAGACAAGGTGTGTTGTTGGGATGGTTCTACAGAGTGCAGTGCAAACACCGAGGTGCCGAGATTCTTGTCATACAAACATTGTTCTTAGGGGCCTCCGGCTGTATTCTTACCTCCATCTACCTGACTACCAAACTGCCCACAGTTTCCAGGTGCGCTACGCAATGAGGTTCAAGTACTTGTTTGCCCCGTGAAAATGTCGGGTCTGTCTGTCTGTCAGTAGAGGTAAATGAGCTTTGTTGATTGACTACACCATGCATCTGTACACCTATACAGCTATAAAGCTATACAGCTGTACATCTCAAATGGAAAAAAAATCACGAAATTTAAAAAAAAATTTAATGGTTTTTTCTTTTCTACGAAGCTCACAAGAATAAAGTGTTGTCCCTTTACACACCATAAAGATGTATAGGGGGAAAAGAGTTATAGCTCCACTCATTCTCAATCTCCGTGCTGTTAGGAGAAAAGTGTTCACGGTCACGTCCAGGCAGCTTTAACCTCCGGAAATAATCCCGGTGTCCTTTAAATGGGAGTCCGGGTCTGCCCCAGAGCCAGACTGGAAAGTTTTAGAAAAGAAAAAACCTCTCTCCTCGCCAGGTTTCGAACCCCGGATCGTGCAGCAGGAATAGCGTCATAGCTATAAAATCTAGGCTAAGTCGGCTGCTCAAAGCGCTTATGACAATAAATTCTTCGCGAAATTTGAATTTCTCGTTATAGAGTTTTTCAGGGCTCAAATGTTCAGCGACGTGACGCGGTGCCATGAAGTGAGTAGTTCCCGACGTTTCGAGCGATCGTGGCATCTTCATCTTTAAAGACGAGCAGTTCTATTTGACTGCTTATCTTTGAAGATGGAGGAAACACAATCGCTCGAAACGTCGTGTAGCACTCATCCAACAACACAAAGTTACATTCCAGAAGGGTGGAATCTTCAGTGTCTTCTTCTACATTTTCTTACTGTTCTGCATGATGAGTTCTTATTCGTTCATTCATTCATTCATTCATTCATTCATTCATTCATTCACTCATTCATTCATTCTTTCATACATTCACTCATTTGTCCATTCATTCACTCATTCATTCATTCATTCATTTGTCCGTTCATTCATTCACTCATTTATGTGTCCAGTCATTCATTCATTCATTTTTCCATTCATTCATTCATTCATTTGTCCATTCATTCATTCATTTGTCCATTCATTCATTCACTCATTTATGTGTCCATTCACTCATTCACTCATTCATTCATTCGCTCATTCATTCATTCATTCATTCATTCATTCATTCATTCATTCATTCATTCATTCACTTATTTACTTGGCCATCTAATGAAGAATGCTAAGAAGGAATAAAGGGATCTCTCTCTACACTTCTCATTCGCCTTTATATCTTAGTGTCCACTTAAACATAGGGATAATACATTATAATTTATTCAGCCATACTATCAGTAACTGGGGGTCCTGAATGTAATCCCATGCTATTCCATGTGGGACTTACAGTACAAAAGTGTCACTGGGACCGAACACTTTTTAAGTGCTTCATCCCTCAGTTCTCCGTACTGCTTCAACAAACATATATTTACAATCATAAATGGTACAGTGGCCCTATTCGCACCATAATAGCATAAATGCAGGAGGTATATGAATAACTGTCTACATGTTGTGTTTAATCACAGAGTGTATTTCGTCTTATTGTCTGCTAGATGGCGTTAAGAGTCACGCGGTTGCAATCCATTGTGTTACCTATAAAATGTGTTCATTTGAAATTTCAGCTGACTTTACCTACAAGTAGGGTTCTACACATTTATGCATATATATATATATATATATATATATGACATATATATATATGTGTATGATACATTATATATATGCGTTTGTGTATAGTATTGGTCTCTCGTAGAAGACACAGATGTGCATAAAGAAGCCAGCATTTCCACCTGGAGTCCAGTTACTGCGATCTGACGCAGGGAGGCCACCACATTCTAGGCATACCACCGCACGCAGCAGCAGTATTATTTTAACAAGCGATCTTTTATTTCTGGTCTACAAGAGGCGAAGCTGCTGTCGGTAAATTCAAGCAACAACAATCCTAAACTCTACCTGTCAAGGAGGTTGCTGCGATGTGGCCTTTGTATGTGATGGATATAAAAGCGGTTAGGCAATTCACTTTCACTTCAGTAATAACACAGTTCTGTCGGATAGCCGACAAGGGATGTTTCTTCAAAATTTATCGTTTATTTATCAAGGATATGAGTAGAACGGACTCTACAGTATCGAATGTTATAATAACTACTCTATTGAATTAGAAAATATATGGAAGAACGCCACCGTAGCCACTATAACGGGTTACCTTTTACATTGATTCTGAAATTAAAAATTTGGTGAAAACCACTAGACGCACCTTGTGTTCCTTCACTCTAGGGTTTTAACACGTGGGTCAATAATCTCATACCTTAAAATTATATCATGTGGTCCCCGTTTTCTCATATGTGACGCAGTATCAATGGCTATTTGGATACAGTCTTTTCGAAACGTCGGGAAACAGCGTACCCATTGACAGAAAGTCAAACCTCAAAAATATATTGGCCTCAACTACACTGCTGCGGAAGCTTAAAAACTGGCAGGTGGTAGAATGCAAGATACATAACACAGGGCCTCAGAATGTGGTAAAAAGTCTACCATGATTGAAAACAGAAAATATGGCGTATGTTTTTCCTAAAATTAAGAGAATAAATTGCGAGATTGTGGATTGGATGGACCGGGTTTAGGGTAGGGTCCTACGGCCGCTCTTTTGAGCACAAAAATCACTTTCGTGTTTCACAAGCCTGCAAGTGCTGCCTGCATTTTCTTATCACCCAAACACGCCACACGCCCTATGTAACTCAGCCACCTTAATATCGTCATTCGAGCAATATTTGGAAGGGGAATGCTTGCTATCATTCGGTGCAGAATCTTTCGTCTTCCAGGTTGCTATCCAAAAACACAAAGATTAGGGTATACAGAACTGTAGCTTTACCTGTTGTTTTGTATGGGTGTGAAACTTGGTCTGTCACACTGAGGGAGGAATAAAGACTGAGGGTGTTCGAGAATAGGGTGCTGAGGAGGATATTTGGGCCTAAGAGGGACGAGGCGACAGGGGAGTGGAGAAGACTACATAACGAGGAACTTAATGACCTGTACTCACCACCAAATATTATTCGGGTAATCAAATCGAGAAGAATGAGATGGGTGGGGCATGTAGCACGTATGGGGGAAAGAGAGGTGCATACAGGATTTTGGTGGAGAGATGTGAGGGAAGGCGACTACTTGGGAGACCCAGGCTTAGATGGGAGGATAATATTAAAATGGATCTTCAAGACGTGGGATGTGGGGGCATGGACTGGATTGAGCTGGCTCAGGATGGGGACAGGTGGCGGGCTCTTGTGAATGCGGTAATGAACCTTCAGGTTCCATAAAATACGGGTAATTTCTTGACTAGCTGAGAAACTGTTAGCTTCTCAAGAAGGCCTCTGCTCCATGGAGTTAATTAGTTAGTTAGTAAGTTAGTATGCTTTTTTACTAAGTAATATTTGGAAAGAACTTCTTGCCCAGCACCCCTCCAATCTGTAACACTTTCCTGCCCCCTATTACTTCAGCTTCCTTAGTCCCAGTTACCTTTCTGTTTACCCCCAGCCTCTGCTCTTTGCTTAAAGTGATAGACCGAATTTCAGGGCAATTCAAACACCAGGCAGCGCCATAGTTCTTTATATGTCAGCCTCAATTACTTTAGATGCCGATCCCAGTGGCCGCGCGGTCTAAGGCGTAGGTCTGCGGCCCAGCGTTTGCTGCGATCGTGGGTTCGAATCCCACCGGGGGGCATGCATGTTTGTCTTGTAGAGTGTTTGTGTTGTCAGGTAGAGGTCTCTGCGACGGGCTGATCTCTCGTCCAGAGGAGTTCTACCGACTGTGGTGTGTGTCTGAGTGTGATCAAGTGAAAATGAACCTCGACACCTGCTGTGAGTAGGTAGAAGAGGGAAGGACTGCGATACGAAAAAAAAAAAGGAATTATTTAAATACCAAACGGGAAGAAACATGACATGGGACATAAAAGTAGCAAACATTTCTTAAATTTCACTTACATTCAAATTAATCATGCATGCAGTTTTCATTTGTTAGTGTCTTTCCATAGGGTTTTAACATTGCTACATTTTCAAAGGACTTAATATCTACCTTAGCGTTGCAATATTCCTCTCCAGCCCATACACCTACTTAGTTTCCTCCGTACTTTACGTACTTCTAGAACGATGTCACCACTAGACAGCCTGTGTGTTTTGAGTAATGACGGTACACCAAAGAGAGATTTTTATATAGAGTACTTTAACATTTTAAAGCCCAGCGGTAACTTGACATACGACCAGGTTTAACATTAAAAAATTCTACGTGGTGCCCACATTGCGTTTATGTATTTTGTACATATTTCGGAACAAACAGCAACTTTTACCGTAAACATCAGCAACTCATTCGTTTTGTATAACCGAGGTTGAAAGTGTTTACTGCGCGGTAGGCACAGTCTTTATATAAAGCAGATTACGTTTCGTCTTTAAAGGGTTAATTAACATCTCTATTTACAGGCATTCTCTTCCGTGTTACGTTTTAATTCTGTCACGATGCACAAAGTATTTATATTAGTTGTTGATGTCTTCGCTCTTCTGGGATGTTAGCGTTGATTTGTAGTTAGTAACCGACGTTTCGGAACACCCTATAGGTCCGATTTCCAAGGGTCAAGAAGTCCAAGACTGCTTAAGTCCCTTAAAAATGGGACCGGTAAGTTGTTCCGAAACGTCGGTAACTAACTACTAATCAAAGCTGCGTAACATTCCAGAAGACGGGCGACCTCATTTACGCCGCGGCGGAAGATTGAAATCATGTATTCTATTTGTAATTTTTAAAAATTTAAATTGACTGTTGTTACTACTTAGCACTATCCGCAAGTAAGATTTGAGAAAATAAATTAATTTTTGATTTAATGTGTAAGAATAACAATCAGTAGGCTTAAAACATTTTGAGGTAGCCGCTAAAGTGCGAGATGGTGGTGAGAGGCTTCAAATTTGTAAGCCAAGTCCCCCGCTCTGTCGCCATGATTTCGAGTGTTTGCCTGTGTGTGCTTGTCTCACCTAGCCACTCCAGTATCGCTCCCCGCCAAACACTTTTACTCAGCATGGCCACGTTTGGGTGGCCATTACATCCGCTAGCTAACAAAGCCAGAGGCCTGTATCAGCGTCCTCAAGCACACATGGACTGCCGAACTGGCGTCTTACGTTTAGCTTACCAATACTTTTGCAAAGTTGCAAGAGTATTGTATTAGGTCTTATCTATTGTATGAGGCATATATGTAACCCACAAGGCGCTTCAAACATTATTCTTTCTTTCGTCGTTGCTAGATTAAACTTTTAAAGCCTAGCGGTAACTTTACGTACCACGAGGTTTAACATTAAAAAATTCTACGTGGTGCCCACATTGCGTTTATGTGTTTTGAACGGATCTCAGAACAAACAGCAACTTTTGCCTTATAAAACATTAAGAGACTGGTTTTTATAACCGAAGTGGAGAGTGTTTACAGCGCGGTAGGCACTGAGTCCCTATCTAAAACAGATAAACTTCGTCGTTAAAGTTTAATATTGTAGGGCCTATTATGTATAGTTCCGAAGTTAAGAAGGAGTGGAGCCATATTTATACCCCCTCCCTCCCTCCCTCCCTCCCCCTTCTGTGCCTACATAGCATGTTTGCTTTACGTTTTCTACCGATCTAACCTAATCTCCGGCGGTCGGTATAGCGTAGCCCGTATAGCAGCTCGCAACGAGCTGGAAATTTCGGATTTCGAATACCGGTGGGAGAGAGATATTTCGCACCCGCATACACCAGCCTTGGGGCCCCACCGGCCTCTTGTAGGATGGCTACCGGATCTCTTTCCCGGAGATAAAGCGGCCAGGGCGTAGTAATAATCATAGCAGAGTGTATCAAATGAATTTGCAAGTAATATTATTCGAGACGCCAAAGGCGTCGAAATTTCATATGCTATTGATATACATGGCAGAAGGCTCTGGCGTTCGCTCTTATTTGTTTCGATACACACATAAGCATTGTGTATTGTCAGTTTGCTATATTAAAATTCTGCCTTGATTTGTGGTTACTGAAAAACGCGTCCTGTACTACTACCACTACTACTACTACTGATCTTAGTGTTACATACACGACAGACGGTGTGTTGTGTACACAGCTTCCTCTCCAAGTAATAAGCGGAGAAATTTCTTCTGCCTGCAAGCAGCAGAAAGCCAAATCTAATCTCTGATACTTGAACCATTACAGACATTCAAAATACACTTTCAGGAAGCAATTCTTTATGCAGAAACAGTTCTGTGTTGCCTTTAACACGTGATTCTTGGTGTCAGCGCTGTTCACTAGGCTCCGCTGCTTTGCCATGACCACTTTCTACAATGGCTTTTTGACTTCTAAGAGTTTGCTAAGGTGGCATAAACCAGGATTGGTTTTCGAGTGAGGCAAAGAAACAAAGAATTCATTACGCCATTTGCCTTGAAGAATCGATGTTTCCGAAACAAGTTTCTGTTGCATAGCAACCACAGGCGCTTCCACTTGAAGGACATCATCAACACTTTGTCAAACTTTCTACACAATTAGTGCTTTCAGTTTAAGAGTAGAGTCTGTGTACACATGAGGTGTTGTGCTGACAACTGTCAAGTGATGGGCAACTCATCACGGCAAACATACTTGCTAAGCCAGCACAGCGCTTTCAGTAACGCAGGTCTCCGTTGCAAGACGGGGTACAAATTCACAACTTTGTTACATAGAAATATTATTTACGGGAATTTCTTCTAACCGCCGAAAATATAAAGCAATCCCCGTACAGGACTAGAGAGGCCCTTAGGGTTCCAGGAGGTTGAGGGTCCCAGGTTTCGAAACAGTCAGCACATGGAGGTGGTAAGGTTGTTAGCCTTACGCACCGGCCGCCTTTACCTCCCCTGCTTCTATGAGATATTCCTTATATTCATCTCTGTTAGGGTCTGAGTCGAACCCAGGGACACAGTGCGGCCGGAAGGATTAAGTAAATGAAAAATCGAAATAATTCCACCGGGAATTGAACCCGAGAAATTTCGGCTTGTGCCTCAAAACAGCCGATAAGAAAAATATTATTTTCTTCTATAAGAATTTCTTGCAAATACATAATATCAGTAAATTGAAATTCTTGTAGAGACAGGTACATAAATACTAGCATCGTGAAACTGACAGGATAACAGCAGGCACTAAAAACATTGCTGTCGGCAGGCATGCTATTGGCTTTCTTCCTGGCAAGGGCGGATACTGTTAAATTACAAAAATTACATATTTCACTAACCTTTATTAATGTCGTATTGTACTCCTAAACTAGGAATTACAAAATCTGAATGCTACAATTCAGGCTTTTATAACGACAGACAAACAAGCTTTAGCGCTTTATAGGAATAATTTAATTAAATAGCAACTCTTCTATTCTTACGGAAAACCTGATGTTGATGGCAGAAAGCATTAGAAACAGACCTAGAGAAATAATGTGAGGTTCCAGGCTAGATTTAGCTAGTCCTGGAAACATTCTGTGGTGGATATTTTGGATACAGTTATAAATCCGCAGATTCTACGGGGGAGGGGTTGTTGACTAACTGGCTTCCTACGCATTTCTGAAGGAAAATTCTGCATGTACAGTTATCAAATAAGTATTTGTTTTGTGGTAATTATATTTTCGACTCTTTTAAATTAACGGTATTAGCAAAGATCCTATAGTGGAAGCTGTTCCGTCCAACGAACTCCGGTCTTTTGTGATCTTCAAGCGCCTTCCAAGTATTTATTTAGTATAAAGGTAGGTTTATAGAAACTTGCTTTATTTACCCAAAATAAAAAGATATGTTGCTGTGGGTATCAAATTTTATTTATGTTCATCAGTTCTGCATATCAAAGGTCGAAGCGAAAACCTGATTATTTGAAAGAACTTTTTTTGAACCCCCACAAATTCATAGAAAAGAGAAGGGGGTTTATCTAAATTACGGCACGGCCTTCTACTTCCAGATGTTTATAATTTGTAATTTAACCCACCATTCAAATGTATCTGGGCTGCTGACAGCATTGTTAAATAAACAAAAAGAGACTTACATTTATAACCAATATCTTCTGCTTAAGATTTGCCACAGTAACAAACAGCAGGCCCACTCATGTCCTGTCTCTACTGCTGGGTTTGGGGAATTGGAGGAGGGTCCCCTACCTAACATACTCCGGGATTCAAGTAAAATCCCTGGCGTCACGTTGCTGTGAATAAGCACCAAAATATTAACAACAGTCAAAATGATCAAATTTCTCGTTTTCCTCTCCCAGAATTCCCTGGCAAATGTTACGCCAAGCAGCAGATGAACTACGCCATATTACAAAGGCAAGGCGTACATAAACAATGATCGAGGGAGTCTCTCTTTCCTTGCACAATACCAAACAACGAATGCTGCAAATATTTTTGTGTGCGTTTTATCAGCATAAACAGTAGGCGCTTTTATTTTTAGTGAGTGCTGGATTTGTCTCGCATTTCATGAGATTAGCCTACTTCCTACGACTAGTGATGAATCCACAGGAACCAAAACTCAGAGACTAATATGGGCCTATCAGTGGTTTATACACTAATGTTCCATGTATAATATACACAATTCTCGGCAAACTCCACATTTTAGTCTTGTGTGGTGATGGGTTTATGGACTTTCTCCATCGTCAGAGGAGTAAAATATTAAACATATTAGAAATTATTAATATTTTACTATTCGGACGATGGATAAAGTCCATAAACCCATCACCACACAATATTACACACCATCGTCAAAACCTTTTAGAATTTACCCACATTTTAGGCTTACCAACACACAGTACTTTGGTACAAAACAAAGTTTTCTTTGTCCTCGACATGAAGACATATGACACGAGTAGATGTGCAAGTCCACTCATTCTTAATATCGGCACTACAGGATGAAGGCGAGTAGTGTAGTTCACTACTGTCATATTTACAGAAAATTTATGCAAGTAATTTACTAACCAAGAGAAGGACACGCCCTTTAGTACATAAGAAGAGCAGCCAAATGTTTCATTTATTTTTTCAAAGAAAGAAATTATCAATTAAAACATATTTCATGGAGTAAGTAAAGAAATTCTTCTCTTCCTATTGGGTCTGACAATTCAGTATCAGATTCAGAATGACATTTTCAAATCTGCTTCAGATACAGACACGTACCTACGAGCGATAGGCCAACACAAATTTCATTTCCATTTTCCAGCCACGACTTACCAGATCGGCACAAATGTCACAGCATCGAGGAAAGATCAGATGATTACGTGTTGACACGCTGCTTTTGAGGTTATCTCAGCGCGTCTAATAAATGAATTTAAAAGGAGAAGTAGTAGAAAAGACAAATTCGATTGAATATTCTATCAGTCAGATAAGTGGTAAGCCAGTCAACGAAACTTTCAAGCTAGTCAGCCATGTTATCTGTCAACCAGCCACCAAATCAACCTTCAGATCAACCAGCAACGTCCGCAATAAGCCACCACGCAGACACTAATAAAATTATTGTGTTATATGAGGTGTTTATCGAGACACTCAGACAGCCAATGAGCGAAAGGCGATGTTTAGCAAAATTATCAAGCAACTAATTAGCCCGCCAAATCAGGCAATTGGCCAACAAGTCACGCACCTGGATCAGAAGTCTAATAGCTTTTCAGTCACACAGTCACCAAATTAGTCAGTCACCTAAGACAGCAAGCACAAAATAAAACATATCAAAATTTTCTTTTCTGCATGGCGCAACAGCCTCTCGTGGGCCAGGGCCTCATCATTATCGACGCTTCACGATCACACTCAGACACACACCACACTCGGTGGGACTCCTCTAGACCAAGGATCAGCCAGGCGCAAAGACCTCTACCTGACAACACACAACACTCACAGCAGAGAGAGGTCTATGATTCCGTCGGGATTCGAACCCGCAATCCCAGCAAGTCAACGGCTGCAGACCACACCCTAGACCGTACGGGAATGAGATATAATACCATCAGGAAATAACTGGCTCGACTTAGTGCAATATATCGATCTCCATATATCGTTTCCCCACACAAAGTAAATATCACCAGCAACTGCGTTAGGTTCAACACAAGCGCCTTTTATCTTCTGGAATAAAATTTTGTGTAAATTGCGACTGGAACTGTTCCCTGGGCGATGGTCGCGCCCTCCTGGGCAGAAGCACAAAGCCACACACCCTTACAGCTGCTACGTTAGAAGAGAAGAAAGGCTAATAAGTGAGCCAGAATAAGTTGGCGAATAAAAACTGCTAGAGTCAAATTAGTGCTGATTCAATGCGCGTCCTAAAATTCTACACATTTAAACAATCCGTTACACATAAACAAACTCTCCAAACTAGAAGCTACAAGATGGCGGGCGGCACGCAGCGGGAACTAGTGGAGGCAGCGGCCTGGAATACATGCTCCAGTGGGTGCATTCACGTTTCGACCCCAAGTAATGAAGTGCTTATTCAAACATCTTGAATCATAATCAAACAAATGTAAGCATTCTGAATGCATGTTCTCACACTGTGCTTGCTGTGTTGTTCCTAGCGGGGAACGTACGTACAGTTAATACTGGAAGCTTATGCCGTTCGTTTTATGGAAGGTCTTCCGTGTTCGTACAGAGAGGGCCATCTTGCGTATTCTGAATCCTCTGTGGAAAAAGAAAATGTTGAAAAGCTGAGGTATTGACGACTTTGAATTACGATGTTAGAATTTCAGATTCTTTTTGAGAATCCAAGGGAAGGAAGACAGGAAGGCAGGAAGGAAGGCAGAAAGGAAGGAAGAAATGAAGACAGAATGGAACGCAAAAAGGAACGAACGAAGGAAGCAAGGAAAAAAGGAAAGGAGAGAGCGAGGGAGGGAGGGAGGGAGGCACGATATCAAAATTTAATTACTCCTTCAAAAACTGATTCTCATTTAAATGTTAGATGAATATTCAGTCCGTACCGCGCAGTAAACACCTACAGTCACGGTTATAACGATCAATCATTGAACTCTGAACAGGCACATAACGGTCTTTCATTGTGAGATTCATACAGATCACATAAAAACACACTGTACAGATATGTATTTTCTTAAGTATATGAAAATATGTATTTATTGCTATACTTGCAACGTTTAACTAACCAGATTTATTCCCGGTAATATAAAAATTCCACGTAAACAGAATTTCGGGCATCAAAAAATTTCGCGGAATTTGATGACCCGGTTTATGGGTCTTAAACCTTTTTGCTAGCCTCCGATATCATTCTCGGTATTTCAAGCGGACTTTTCAAAAGAGGTTTCCGCACCAAAATTCTGTGTGCAGTATGAATGCATTGTCTATCCATTCCTATCACACTAGCAATTCAGTAAAGTCCCCAAGCTAAAACATTCTACTGAGTCCAGGAAAAGTATTCAGTGAATCGTAATAACGGAAAAAAACTCAGCGTATTGGCAGCTACACCCGATGATACTGTGCTTGGAAGGCACGGGCCTAGATGTTAGGATTATATTAAAATGGGTATTAAAAGTGAACGATTTGGAAAGCGTGGATTGGATCGATATGGCTTGGGGTAGGGAAATATGGTATGTTTCTGTGAAGGCAGAAATTAACCTTTTAAAGCCTAGCGGTAACTTTACGTACGACCAGGTTTAACATTAAAAAATTCTACGTGGTGTCCACATTGCGTTTATGTGTTTTGTATGGATCTCAGAACAAACAGCAACTTTTGCCTTATAAAACATTAAGAGACTGGTTTTTATAACCCAAGTGGAGGGTGTTTACAGCGCGGTATGCACTGAGTCCTTATATAAAACAGATAAGCTTCGTCTTTAAAGGGTTAAATTTTGGGTTCCATAAATGCGAGAAAATTCACGTCTAAAGAAGAAACTCGAAACCTGTCAATGACTGGGCTCCATAAAGGTACTATTTATTTATTTAGTTTCGCCTTAGTCACTGATTATATTCCTTATATTTATGCTTCGAACAGGATGTTATAAAGCACTGTGTATAAACGCAAAGATTATCCAAATTTTTACACAACATATCAGCAAAGAATGGCACTGAAGAAATAGGAAATATAATCAGCAGTTTGTTGATAGAAGTCACGTCTGTCAAATGCATAGCAAAACCTGTCGTGTGCGTTCGACAAGCACTTGTCAAATTTAAACTCTTGTAGAATTGTGAGTAAATCCCCCAAGCTCCTCGATATATTCAGTTGTGAAAGCGTCCTTCACTTATTCAGTGAACTGTAATCTTATTCCGCCAAAAACTGAGAAATATGTCACGAGTTCTTTACAAAATATTAAAAAAAAACGGAAGCAAAGGGCCCCTTGAAAGAAGACTTTTCCACTACAACGCCACATGAAAAGGACTTCAGCTCAGCAGGGATCCAAACATGCATCAACAAGGTGGGACCCCACAAAGGGGATTAGTTTGTCCGAATTCACCCTAATGAGACGCGCGCTCCCCGGCTGGTATTTCAATAGACAGTTGGCTTAACACGCATTGATTTCTGCACCAGCACCCTTCAGAGAGCGGACGACATGCTTTGTAACAAATGTAAAAATCGGAACTATGACGCGTGATTTAAAGTTCTCATATCGATGATCCAGATGATTACACTTTTCTCGGATATGACGACCTGTATCTTTTTAAACGGGAACAAAGATTTCGGATAAAAATGTTGCCTCTATCTTCGGGGTAGGATACGGAAGCAGGATTACTTCCAGCGTCCCAGTCGAGATTCATTGTGAACGTCTTAAGGTAAATAAATTCGCGACAGGCCTGGAAAGGCCCTGAGGGTTCGAGAAATTTGAAGTGGTTAGGTTGTCAGCTCTACGCACCGGCCACCTTTATCCCCCAGGAAATATCCCTGGTACTCACTGCTGACAGAGGCTGAGTCGACCCTAGGGCCATAGTGCGGCCGGAAGGATTATGTCAACGAAAAATTCCAGTGACACCATCGGGAATCGAACCCGCGACCTTCCGGCTTATAGCGGAGTGCTTCAACCAACTGCGCCACCGCCCCAATTATGATCGTCATAGCTGTTCATACTAGTAAAAGACAACAGCCTAGACCTAGATAGCGAACTATAGTGCACTGCAAGGTTTCTAGAGCGGACCGTATACATTATTGTGGCCTTGTATGGGTTTTTCGTGGTTTTGTTTAGTCTTACAGCCACGCACTCTTAACCTCGGCACTAAGTGGAGAAGACAGATCAGCTGCACCTCCACATCGCGTTGAATCCGACAGAAAAATCTCAGATACCTATTGTACATGATGTTGGGTGGTACCCAGAAGAGGTCAGGGGCCCTTGAGGTTGAAATGAATTTATTCCTTTTACGAGATTGTAATCTCCATTCCTTGGTCGCCCAGCAAATTAACCCTTTAAGGACGAAGCGTGTCTGTTTTATATAAGGACTCAGTGCGTACCGCGCTGCGAACACTCTCCACTTCGGTTATAAAAACCAGTCTCTTAATGCTTTATAAGGCAAAAGTTGCTGTTTGTTCTGAGATCCGTACAAAACACATAAAAGCAATGTGGGCACCACGTAGAATTTTTAATCTTAACCCTTTAAAGACGAAGCGTATCTGTTTTACATAAGGACTCAGTGCGTACCGCGCTGTAAACACTCTCTACTTCGGTTACAAAAATCAATCTCTTAATGTTTTATAAGGCTAAAGTTGCTGTTTGTTCTGAGATCCGTACAAAACACATAAATGCAATGTGGGCACCACGTGGAATTTTTTAATGTTAAACCTGGTCGTATGTAAAGTTACCGCTAGGCTTTTAAAGGTTAATACGAATTTCCACAAACTTCCCCCCAGTTGAGGCAAATACACTCTTCCACCCCGACTGAATTATTCGTGTCTTATCGTTTCTTATGACTTCGTATTAATGCTAAAAATATTTAGGCCTATTTTCTAAATATTCAACGCGCTGTATTTCAACACTATGGTCAATAAATAATTTACACGGCACTAACATGTATCAATGAGTTTCTAACAACACGGGTCATTATTGAAAACTTTAGACGCCCCTCTCCTAAAAATAAATGCTTTTCAGAAGTAAAGAACTCTTATGGAAGATTCAAACTTTCTCCTCAACAGGTGTTCTAAAAAACACTTGTCTATATTCTTTATCGTATCCATGAAGAAGGTCGGTGTATCTCAGTCCACCTGCAAAATGCAGCACTTTTAAAGGTCAAGTAAAAAAGGAAAATAAATTGTAGAATATAAGATGATTTTAAAAATTCTTTATTTTCATCATCCATGTTCACTTCTTACATAAATACGTCACCATTGACAGTACAATGACTTTGGTTTATTTTTACACATTTTACACTATTGGACTATGTACATAAATAAGGGGGGTGGGTGGGAATTCGTCCCCAGTTTGTCGGAAACGTAAGGTGATGCAATGGAAGAACATAGGATTGGTACAGAAATTGGAGGAATCAGGATTTGGATAAAAATATGCATATTAATAAATGATAATGTTATGTACAATAACAATATTTTGTCTGTTTACACTCTTATGACAGTAATCGAAACAACCATTTTTTCTACAGTTTTTCCAAGGGTTGAATTAGCTTTGGTAAAGGACATAAGAGAAGGGAGTTACACACTTGTGTACTAGACGTTTCGTCCTCTCTCCAGACGCCATCCGTGCATTTTTTGTCTTACATCTACTGATCTGGTGTTAAAATCCGCCTGGCAATATAAAGAAATTGAGTTTCGAATCTCTCACAGTAGCCAGTACCAAACTGCCATGTGACAACCGGCCGTTTTATGCATAGGTACAAATCTTCTGTTAGTAGGGTGGTATCAGTCTTCGGACAAAGACTGGAGAGAAAAGAAACTCCCGAAACGTCTATATCTATTCTTTGCTCAAATCACTGGAAATAAAAGTATTTTGTTTTCCATCTTTCATTACATTTTTTTGGTTCTTTTCACCCCTATATACATTTAATAATTTCTTTATAAACATGCCACAGAAAGGAGTCTCATGTCCCGTCCGTTTAAATATCTCCTTTCCCCCTCCAGTGCAGGGTTCAATTGCCCAAACACTCACCTACCAGTTTAACCATTCTCTTCATACAAATTCTGGTAGAGATAAATTTCCCTAGGTACAAACCCTCTGGTCTGGTTGACATAGGACGGGGACCTGGACGGAAACAGAACACTAGACAGGGAGACGGAGGCCTCAAGCGTCATCCCCACCATCCATGGGACTCCTTTCCCTGCCTCGGTACAGTCACAAAAAAGTAAAATTGATAAAAAAGGTGCCAAAAATGTTGACCCATGATGTCACTACAGCCAAACCCCAATATAGTGCAACTGTTAGTTACCGCAATTTCTATCGACATATCGAAGGTGGTGGTAAATCGAAATTACATATAGTAGGAAAAACCTTTTCACAGATTTTCATGGGCGCTACGCGATGGTGGTGCTATATCGGGGGTTGACTGTACTGAACATATACCCAGCAGTGTAATCTGTTAACAAACCCGAAGGAAAAACTTTATTTGGTTTAATTTTGCTCAAGGAAAGTCTGGCAGATTTTACTTGGAGAAATGTTCAGTTGTTGTGTTCTGAGCTGTAAATAATGGATCGATATATAACACATCTGGGGAAATTCCGCCAAGAGTAATCAATACCTGGCCATGTGGATGGCTAGAGACAGTGTTGACAGTTTATTTTAGCGACTTGTAATAATAAAAATAATGATACATTGTTGCGAAAAAATATATCTTCCAGTGAATCTGAAGTGGTCAAAGGAACACCTCGGTTACTGACACTTATAAAGTCGTACAGACATTTTTAATTTCTACTGCTGCGAATTGGCAAACTGATTATTGTGTCAAGTCTTCGAAAATATATCTTACAATTCAAGACGATGTAATCATCTGTTGTATCACTTCAAAACTGGGTAATAAAATTTACATCCAACTGAAAGTATTTTATTAAATTTTAAAATTTTGAATAATTAATTTGTTCAAAAATTCCTTTATCGTGCACTTTATCGTACTGAGTTAGGTTACGTTATGTTGTACGTTAAACATAACTGTCATGCACTCATGTACATTGTTTTGAATTTCTTTATGGCAGCAAGCAAAATCCCTTTATTGACCTGAATTTATGTTTGACATGGAAAAGTGTAGTTCCATGACGAAGTGTAAATTTCATACACTTTCTGTTTTTTTCCAGAAAGCACAGGAGAAATGTCAGAGAACTGTTTATATGGAAAGAAAATGTAAAGCAATACAGACTTATAACAAAGAAATTACCTTCATTTTGTAAGTCAGATTTTAAAAATAAATATTTCGAAAAGAGCTGGCCAGAAATGCAGAGGATTTGCCTTCCGTCTGCCTAAAGGCAAGCTCAGCATTAGTGCAGGTGTTTAGACAGGTGATCTGAAGGTTAGGTCGAGTTAGACTTCTTTAAAAACCGGACGACATTAAAATAATGTTACCATGAATATGTACACGGTTTATATACAAGGTGCCTTATGTACAAATGAGATCACAATACTGACTATGGGGATAAACACAGTTACATCATTTCTGTGTGTTCAAGAGGAATTTTACCTTTCAGTTACTTAAGAAAAATCTACGGTCAATTTCAATGGCGTCTTTTCAAATAATCAGCCATGTCAGGGCTGGTATAGTGGTTTAACTAGCTTTTCGGAGACTGTTTTTGTATACACCATCAGCAGCTGAACAGAATCCTGGGGACTGAATAGGAATTATTCAATATAAATCAACTACAATAAAATACATATGAACCCATGACGATGGGGCCACAAATATTTTCCGAAATTGTGGATAATAAACTCCACCTGCTTGCGTCTGATGGTCTGAGAAGCCCTCACGGCAATGGCAGTGTTTAGGCGGGCGCTAAACGCAAATAAACGTAAATATACTGAACGGAAGTGACGTCACTTTTGTCACTTGACAGCTTCTAGTGTCAATCCAATAAGGAAAGTCGTGTTAAATTGCGGGCCCACAAATTAAAGAAAAATGAGAAGCCACCTCAAAATCCTATGCGCTAGAGGGGTGACATGACGCAAGTTCTTTACTGAGGGCGCACAGATGTTAGGCGCCACGGTACAATATTTAGTCGTCCGTAGCGACTGAGGCCAGAATGTTTTCAACCGTGTATTAAAACTTATCAAAAATAAAGACTTCTTAAGACATATTACCGCCACCCTATACGTCACATATTATGAAAAACAACATGTATACCAAATCCTTATTCAGAAGCTGGCAGTTAAAACTGCATCTTTCCCTGTCCGATCAATGAAACTATACGCGTATGGTGGGAGTAAATGCATAGCTCCACGCATTTTGAACCTCGGTACTAAATGCAGACGAGTGTTCAACTTCTCGCACCGGCAGCTTTGTTCCCCGGGAAGGAACATCGGAAGCCATTGAACAAGCCGCTGGGTGGGTCTGAGAGACGGTGTGGACGTTTCGGAGAAGACAAAAAACTTTTGATTTGCCCGGCATTCGAACGGCAGTTCCTCCAGCCCGTAGCCTAGTCACTTTACCGGCTGCGCCATTCCGGCTTCGTAGAAATCGGGATGGCACAGTTATTCAATATATGCCTAAACTTTCATGGAAAATGAAATTTTATTACTGGATGGGAAAGGACAAATCCAGTTGATTCAAGCCACAGTCCTTACGCTGTGAAGGCCTATAGACTTGCGCGATACATGTTTCGTAGTACGCTTTCTTCTTCACCTGCTTATTTCAAGTCGTGTCTTTCATCCAAGTTTTAGGATCAAAATTTTATACAGGTTTTCATTTACGGTATGCCTTGTGTATGGCCCATGCAAGAAGAAACACAGATAAAGAAAATGCCGGTTATGATTAGATAAGGAAGATGTAAAACGCGTATCACTAGCTTGTCTGGAAACTAAAAATTAAAGAACCAAATTTTTAAACGAAAAGTGGTAAAATGTAAATACAGTGGAATCCTACAGGGAACTATTAATCTTTTAAAGCCTAGCGGTAACTTTACATATGACCAGGTTTAACATTAAAAAATTCTACGTGGTGCCCACATTGCGTTTATGTGTTTTGTACGGATCTCAGAACAAACAGCAACTTTTGCCTTATAAAACATTAAGAGATTGGTTTTTATAACCGAAGTGGAGAGTGTTTACAGCGCGGTACGCACTGAGTTCTTATATAAAAGAGATAATCTTCTTCTTTAAAGGGTTAATATGCACTAACAAAGAAGAGGTGAGAAATTTATGCAGGTATTTAGAGAGCCAAATATAAATGGTTGAATGAAACAAAATGAATGTAAATATATATGATTAGCATCGAATGGTCATGGGCTACCACCGTGACAAGCCGGGGTTAATTGGGAGGTAGCCTGAAGCACTGTAAGAACTAAAACCAAGCCATTATTATGATCATTTTCATATGGCCCATTCAGCTCATCCTTCTGGAAAGATTAAAACATACAGGCTAAGCTAAGTACGAAATTTACACTTCCAGTTTTATAGGCTTAAATACACACAGACCCTCGTATTAACCCTTTAAAAACGAATCGTATCTGTTTTATATAAGGACTCAGTGCGTACCGTGCTGTAAACACTCTCCACATCGGTTATAAAAACCAGTCTCTTAATGCTTTATAAGGCAAAAGTTGCTGTTTGTTCTGAGATCCGTACAAAACACATAAACGCAATGTGGACACCACGTAGAATTTTTTAGTGTTAAACTTGGTGGTACGTAAAGTTACCGCTAGGCTTTAAAAGGTTAAGTACGCATGCCTTTGAAAATAATAAAAGTTTGATATTGCCTCTTCCTGTGGGTTCATACTTCCTCTACCAATCAGTTTTAGCAGACTAATATAATAACTGTGCCCTATCAGTCAGCAGTGTTTCTTTTCGTTTCGAAGTCCTTCCCTCTTCTACCTGTTCACAGCAGGTGTCGAGGGTTTTGTGCTTTCACTTGATCACACTCAAACACACACCACAGTCAGTAGGACTCCTCTGGACGAGGGATCGGCCCGTCGCAGAGACCTCTACCTGATAACACAAAAGCAGTAGAACAGATAATCATCCATGCCCCCGGTGGGATTCGAACCCACGATCCCAGTAAGCGCTAGGCCGCAGACCTACGCCTTAGACCGCGCGGTCAGCAGTGTTACCAAATGTAAATGTAGGAACCATCTCAAAATTTTACTCGTCAGAAGGGGGCTGTGAAGCAAGTAAAGTGAAAAAATCTTAGATATCAGAAAATCTCTCGTCATGAATATATGTAGGTGAACGCTGTCGTTCAGTGTTCAAATTCTAATCATCATTCGGTCAAAATTGCACAACACCTAGTCACACTGCAAAGGAAATGTCCGACAACTCACCGCAGTTTCTTCATAATATTTCAAATTATGCTGAAAAAGCTTTGAGTTTCAGACTTTTTCTTGATGGAGATGGATAGTGTGTGTTTAAAAATTGTCGAGTTGGGATTCTCAAATCAGAAACAGAAATTATAAAAATCTTAAAATACACCAGTTGTAGTAATTTTTTTGGTAAAATCCGAAGTAGTTTAAATCATTTGTCTGATAAGGCAACGTACTCTTCTGTTTATCTGTTTGTTGCTCGAAATATTGACCTATAACTTCTATCAACAAAGTTAAACAAACACCTTGGCATTTTCCGGCAAATATTTCTTGGAAAACCGCTGTTATGATGTGGAACTAAATTTAGTTCTACCCTTCCTTCAACAATTCAAAGACTGAAATTAATGGCAATTGGGTTTAAATATTCAGTCCGTACCGCACAGTAAGCACATTCCGTCTCGGTTATAAAAATCAGTCAGTTAATGCTGTACAGGGAAATATTGAGTCCGTACCGCGCAGTAAACACACTCCGTCTCGGTTATAAAAACCAGTCAGTTAATGCTGTATAGGGAAATAATCGCTGTTTGTTCTGAGATCCACCAAAACACATGAACACACTGTGTGAGCAGAACGTAGAATTGTTAAACCTGGTGGTATGTATAGTAACCACTGGAGTTTAGACGGTTAGGGGAAGGTGAAGCTGACTGCTCCGGCCTGTCAGTGATTGTAAAAGAGGTTAAAATGCACAGTAATTAAGAAACCCACAGTTTCTATTGCATTATTTTGATTCAGCTACAACAATGCCTTTCATCATATAAGAGAGGCATCTACTACGGGACAGACCACAAACTGGTCTGACTTAAAACCAATAAAGTCTAAATAGACTTAAAGATATAATTAAGGTAGTGAAGTAATCAGTGGCATAGGTAACCGGCCCCCCCTTCACTACTTTATAATCGAAGCTTCAACCCAGCGTAATTAAGAGCAAGGTTACTTTCAGAGTTCTTAACAGGAAACTAAAATATTGGTTTCGGTCTGAAAAGTGGAATCCAATCCAAAATAAACCACAACAAATTTTAGCATCCTTTACTTCATGGGCAACGCGGGGGGGGGGGGTGAGGGGGGGGCACCACGGGTTCTGCTGAGGTCTTAACAGTGTCCCTGGCAATTATATACTTTAATTAGGTTTCTAGATTTCGCTCATCGTCTAGAATTCCAGAGATCATACACGGCCTACTGCAAAAACAACCTAAGCGCCACATTTCTGTAGCCTCATTACGTCACGCAATACGGCCTATTCCAAATAAACTTCCGAATATTACACAGGCCAGATAGAAGCCTACTGCTTTGTAACTACAGAAAAAAAGAGACACAGGTAGAACTGATCGGCATTTAAGGATATTTATTATCTTTTAACTGAATGGAGAGAATTCAGTATATACACCTCAGATGTCTAACAATATTTTGTAATATGTATCAATAGATACATCTTCCATTTTAGGTCCGTAAAAGGTTGTTTATAAGCACAAAATATTAATTTCATTGTGCTGATATACTTAGGCACGTTACGCAGTACAGGTGCACCTATAAATTCCGACAGCCATATTTCCGGGGAAATAACAGCTCATGCTGGCGTCTAAAGTGACTTACGGATTAACGGCCGTGTTAAATGGGTCCTTGTCACCGCGTTAAATGGGTCCCTGTCACCGTGTTAAATGGGTCCCTGTCACCGTGTTAAATGGGTCCCTGTCACCGCGTTAAATGGGTCCCTGTCACCGTGTTAAATGGGTCCCTGTCACCGCGTTAAATGGGTCCCTGTCACCGCGTTAAATGGGTCCCTGTCACCGTGTTAAATGGGTCCCTGTCACCGCGTTAAATGGGTCCCTGTCACCACGACATGGCGCCTCCTCGGGTTTCGGACGGAGGAACGGCCTCCAGTTATGGAGGGTAGGTGCGAATACATTGAATAAGCAGTCGCGGACAGCCGACAAGTGGTGGTCCTCCAGTCTGGGGGTTGGGCGAGGTGCTCCTCACCGTAAAAAAGTATGATGTTACGAAACATATGGACAAGCCTCGAAAATGGACTGATTCTTTGGTACGGCCCCAGCTACGGGAAAGGGATATGAGTTAGTTATGGATTAATGGGATAAACGTAAAGAGTAGTATTTCTTTTTGCTTGAAGACACAAGTTATATACGTAGAAGTACCTGAAAATACAGGGTCACTATTTAATGTGACAACTGTCTGTAGCCGCTTCTCCTCGGCTCTGTTAACTTACAGAACACAGCAGAAACTGAGAGTACAATGAACAGAGAGAATGTTAGATGTGACATGTGTCTACCAGCTGAAGGGAAATATTTCCGGCATTTTCCTTAAATATGGAGAGTAAAATCCTAATATTAGCTGCAACACCGTTGAACTTAAATGTGTCTACCCCGACTCACTGCGAATTGGATTCGCTGCAGGCGCCGTGCTGCCTGCCGTCAAGCTAATTTTTCTGAGAGGCGAGAGAAGTGAGCTGTCAAATAAAACAAATTGTTTGTGGAACAGACATATTCAACAACTGTAACTGCGTCAATATTTTTATCTCTGCAGGTTATTTATATTTCTCTATGGGTGTTCTAATTTCTATGAATAAATACCAATTTCTGCATCCCCATATCATTTTATAGAAAAGTGGGCTCGACAAGGAAAAGCATAAAACTTTTCACAGCACGAATAACCTTTGTAACTTAAGTCTATATTTTGTTTATTGCAGTCTGTAGTTCAGAATTTAGGGTGTCACAATGTTTAACCCTTTAAAGACGAAGCGTATCTGTTTTATATAAGGACTCAGTGCGTACCGCGCTGTAAACACTCTCCACTTCGGTTATAAAAACCAGTCTCTTAATGTTTTATAAGGCAAAAGTTGCTGTTTGTTCTGAGATCCGTACAAAACACATAAACGCAATGTGGGCACCACGTAGAATTTTTTAATGTTAAACCTGGTCATATGTAAAGTTACCGCTAGGTTTTAAAAGGTTAATTATTAGTAAAAAATTAATAGCTAAAAATGTTGAAGACAGTTACACTGACGTAACCGAAGGTAAGGCCACTACCCCATTTCCAATGGATTCACCAAGAAAAACTGCAAAACCTGACTCAAAAATGCCCGTTACTGGGATGAAATTGGAAGAAGGACTTATCGTATACCTATTCAACCGCGAAACTTTGGTCCGGCTGTTCCCTTTAGACTTAACTTTAATAACACCACGAAATAAATTTTCAGTACAAATCAAATGTCCCTGGTGAAGGTACAGGAAAACAGCGTTTTTGTGCGATCGTTTGTACATGGAGCAAAGTAATAAAAACATGGTTCTAGTCCGTGAGAATTGAACTTTCTACACGTAAACTGAGAGACTTGACTTTTTCAAATAAACTGCTGAAAGATGGAATGCAGTGCTTTTTTTAACCACGCTGCAATTTTCTAAGACAACGTAGCCTCCCTCATACATGCTGGTTTATTATAGAACTTTACGGATTCATACTTGAAGGGGGTAAAATGAAGTACTTGGGGAAAAAGCCTGTTATATTGCCACTTTGTTCAACATAAATTCAAAATGGACTGGGGATGAACCTGGTTTTCCGCACTGAATAACCGCCGACCCTGTTAAAACAATTACCCCTAGACTGAAATGTAAGTCTCCTTGTCGTGCCATAAGGGCATATATATAGGGCGGGGGTGGGGGTGTAAATCTACTTTTTCTTTACCTGTGCACTAGATGGAGGTGAGTGGTCACATTCATGACCTGGACGCTTTAGCCCCGAGCACAGAGTGTCAAGTCGTTTCAAGGCAAAGTCCATGCCATGAAACTTAGTTTATGTGTCCCGTTGTGAATTCATACAATGACAGAAATTGCTGCACATATCGTGGCTTAAAACTTCATGTCTATAAAATTAGGCCCATATAATTTCCGAAACGCATTTAGACTCAGCGTCCGTACAGTGCAATTTGCAGAATCATCACGTGTGTGGCAATTACTCTACACAAATAAGAACATACTTTTCTTGCAGTACGTTTAGGAATTGGCGAATTTAATTAAAACAGTAGTCTTACGCACCATATAGAGACAAGAGAATTCCTGCAGGGTGGTTGCATCATTTGTTGTGCTTTTTTGGTAAACTCTTTAGGTAAATACGTGAAAATTAGAACAGTCACAGTTTATAATAAAATAACAAAAATTAGGAAGGAATATTTAAAGTGAAACTGCAACTATCTTCTTGTTAATATTTAACTCATTTTAATTTTATTCATAAAGTAGAAAAATAATTTAAAAAACAAACATATCTGTAGTCCGCACAGGAGTTTCAAATTTAAAAGTATAATGGAGTAAAATGTGATAAAATTTGAAAGAAACGTGTAACTTTATTTGTAAGAAAGTGATGAGATGTATAAAAACAGGTTAACACACGCACAGCTATAAAACATTAATTTTGTAAGTAACTACTTTCACTTTACAATAATCAAACTACGGAATTTTATACATCTGCAAAGACTTTACAATTCCGATAACCTATACCACGTTTGTATATTTATATATACAGAATACGGAAAAACGATTACATGTTACAGTTTATAACCAAGAAAATGAACTGGAAGGTTAAAATAAACGCAGGAAATAAAATAGATCACGTACAGCACACAAACCCACGGATGGAAATTCCCCCACAAATAGTGAACGGAGCTGCCAGTACTGAAAGCACGTATTATTTTATTTTTTTATCTTACGGCCGACGTCTAATATACCTTTCATCTTTTACATTTTTATATGTACTTTTTATTTTATACGTATAAAAGTTTATATAATTTTACCCACAGTGAAAGAGGAAGGCCTTCCCCTTCTGAACAGTAAAGTTTTGATAGTCATGTTTTTTAGAACAGCCTGATGATGGCCTACTAGGCCGAAACATGTCGCTTGAAATCCCTAAATAAAGAGATAAACAAAGTTGGTTGTGACTGATTTGTTTTGTGAGACAAGTAAAGGTATATATTAATAAAGGTATATATTAATAATATTTTAACAATAAAATCATTCTTTGGGTTTGATTTTTCATTGGACAGGCGACCCTAAAGAATGTGACAAACACGTGACGAAACCTCGGACATCAGTGATTGAGTGATATGGCTCAACACCCCAGAAGAAAGGAGAACTTAACTGTACGACTGCAAAAGTTCAAAAGTTTGAGGGCCTACATTACACACCAGTGCGTGTAGCGCTCTAATAAACTACCTAGGCTGTGCTGACTAGAAGTGTGGCCTACGACAGTCACAGGCCCTTACACAGATTTGGGACCCACTCTGTGCTTCACAGCCTACAGGCCTACGCCTTTTATGGCTTGACGGCCCCCAGTTGGCCAGGGCTTCCTCACTACCGAGGCTTCACGATCACAATCAGACACACACCACAGTCGGTAGGACTCCTCTGGACGAGAGATGAGCCCGACGCAGAGACCTCTACCTGACAACACACAACACTTACAAGAGACAAACATCCATGCTCCCGGCGGGATTCGAACCCGCAATCCCAGCAAGCGAACTGCCGCAAACCCACGACTTAGACCGCTCTGCTACTTCATATTTACGTTCACTAATTTTCTCTACTAAGAGGACAGAAGACGACAACACAGTTTCAGCACTCAACAGCATAATCAAGCATAATCAAGCATATCATATGAAAAATTTATTAATTGTTTTCTTTGCAAGTATTTCTAAGGAAAGGAGAATATTTTCCAGAATTCATACAAATTAAGGCAGGACGCACCGTAACGTTTCACTTCAGATATTCACACGCCGTTTACTCCATTTCTAAACACATTCTCTAAGCCTCATCTATGGAAGTCCAAATTAGCCTCTGCAGTTATATTTTGGCAATTCAAGATACAACGGGGCATTTTATAAATATAAGCGAAAGCATATGACCTCCTTGCATCCTGTGAAAGACGCTTTAATGGAGCAGGCCTATCGGCAATACATAAACTTATTAATGTATTTAAAAAAATGTGTACCAAATAATGCGCCTTTCTCTATTAACATTAACTAATATTCCCCGACACGTATTTCGGCGTCGTAAATCTTCGTAAACTGGTGAGTTTAAATGTTCCGCTCCCGAACCAAATGGATGATTAACCCTTTAAAGACGAAGCGTATCTGTTTTATATAAGGACTCAGTGCGTACCGCGCTGTAAACACTCTCCACTTCGGTTATAAAAACCAATCTCTTAACCCTTTAAAGACGAAGCGTATCTGTTTTATATAAGGACTCAGTGCGTACCGCGCTGGAAACACTCTACACTTCGGTTATAAAAACCAGTCTCTTAATGTTTTATAAGGCAAAAGTTGCTGTTTGTTCTGAGATCCGTACAAAACACATAAACGCAATGTGGGTACCACGTAGAGTTTTTTAATGTTAAACCTGGTGGTACGTAAAGTTACCGCTAGGCTTTAAAATTTTAAGTGAACTTCACACTAAGCGACCCCCTGATATGGTGACTTACAACGCCGAAACACGTGTCGGGGAATACTGGTTAATAAAGAAAGGCGCATTAGTTGGTACATTAATGTTCATACGCTGTAAAATGCACGGAGCCAACAATATGAAGTTGCTGAGGTATTATAATTTTTAAAAAATAATTCTGGTACTAAAAATAAAATTTTTCTTCCCAGCTTCATTATTCATTTGTAACTCTAATATAAAACACCGGGCTATAAATATTGAATGGGGCACGGTAACATTTCAGTCGTGGCTGGCAATTTTATACTTCAAATTTACGAAGTATGGGTAGCTAAAATACTTGTAGCTTGCGAAGTTACAGAAATATTTTATGTTTACAAAGAACAGGCATGTAATGGGTATTCAGAGCAATTGCCAAAGGCCATAAATAGGCGGTGTAGATGTACACTTCATAGCTGCAAAGTTACAGTAAAGTATGCAAACTCTCTTCGTATAAATAAATCACACCATTGTCTATGTACCATTATTCTTCTGGCCTGCTCATGTCTACTGGGAGAATTAACACACCTTGTAACAAGTAAGATATTAACCCTTTAAAGCCCAGTGTTTACTTTATGTACCGCCCGGTTTAACATTCAACAATTCTACGTTCTGCCCACACAGTGTATTTATGTGTTTTGTGTGGATCTCAGAACAAACAGCGATTATTTCCCTATACAGCATTAACTGACTGGTTTTTATAGCCGAGGCGGAGTGTGTTTACTGCGCGGTACGGACTGAGTCTTCATCTATAAAACAGATACGCTTTGTGTTTAAAGGTTTAATGTGCGAGTTAATCTGACATACGCCTATCCGAACATGTGGCTGTTGTGTGAACAGCGTTATTTAAACTGTGGCAGAGATATCGGCTCTCTTCCGAGGGACAAATTTTTTGTTCATTACATAAAACGGCAATCGATAATAAGAAGCAAATATGCAAGTTAAATACAGGCATATTGTAGCCCAATTCATTGTGTTCCTTATATCGTTTTTCCACCGATATCACCCCAATGCAGCACACGACTCGGTCCCCCCACCTACTAAACTTTGCAGGAAAACATCGGTGCTCTCCGGTTGGCTGTTGCCACGCCGGGGGGTGGGCTGCAGTGTGCGCCAGACTTTGCAAACTGTGTACAGGATAACAGCGGATAGTACTGGTTGGCCAATCAGCTTCTAGAACAAGTTTTTTTTTCTACGAACCCCCTCTCTTCAAATGTAGCATATACCAACTGTACTCAAATATTGCTCACAAATACAGATGGGGGCTTGTTTTGTTCTTGCTTTTGTCGTGTGAGAGGTGGGCGAATGGGTTGGTGGGGGGGGGGGAGGGGGGTGCAGACGTGGACCATGCGGTGGCAGGAGCAGGCAGCATCAGTGGTGAGACGTTGCATGTGCTGGGAACACCTGGCACACACTCTGATCTGAAGAATGTGTAGTAACGAAAGGGCAAACGCGACTCCAACAGCCGGGGCGACTGCTGGTGCAGGACTCCTTCCGTATCATTTAGGGGCCCTCAAACAGTTAAACGAGGCTGCTGCTGGTGTACCAGGCCCAGGAACTGCCGCCCCCAGCGGTCTTCTGCCCCTTGATCACTACCGACTCCAATTATATAATTATGCGATGGCTGAAAGGTTAAGATTCTCACACCACTACCCTGCTCCACTGCCACTGTGTCCCGGCTACCCTCCCTACAACCCCCGGTTAGCATTTTCCATGTCACTCTTCCATCACCGAGCACTTCAACCAGAGGAACCAAAACCCCAACATAGCTACATCGGTCTCATTGCTATGGCCATCCTGAGTTCCCCGGAATCGAAGCTGGTGCTGTCAGATATCTACCAGTACATTCTCGATAATTACCCTTATTTCCGGTCCCGAGGTCCAGGGTGGAGGAATTCCATCAGGCACAACCTCTCCCTCAATGACTGTTTCATCAAGGCTGGAAGAAGCGCCAACGGTAAAGGCCATTACTGGGCTATTCATCCTGCCAACGTAGAAGACTTCAAGAAAGGCGACTTCAGGCGTCGCAAAGCCCAGAGGAAAGTCCGCAAACACATGGGGCTTGCTGTCGATGAAGAAGGCGGTGATTCACCTAGTCCACCCCCAGTACCTTCCAGCCCGCCGCCTCTCTCCACTGTCCCAGGTCTGTGTTGGGCTTCAGGAGCCACGGCGCCCGCGACATCCATATTTCCACCCATACCGTGCGGGATAACCAGAAAACGGCAGTTCGATGTCGCGTCCCTACTTGCACCCGACGACGGCGACGAATACAACACTACCACGAAACTACCCCGGAGGTTACAACTGATGGGACAGGCGTATATTAGCAGCGGAGAAGAAGACGGCGCTGAAGAAGACATCGACGTAGTGACCAGTGACCAAGACGCTGAAGGAAAGGAGAGGACTTCTGATCAACAACAAGGGGAGTCCCCGAAACAACAGCAGAGTCAAGACACTTCCTCGTTACTGCAGCCATCTTCTGTGTCGGTGTGGGGACAACAGGCTCCACACCCTGCGGCGGCCCTAGCCTTACACCAATCCGTCATATTCCCGGGTTCGAGTCTCGTCAGCAGCGTGGAGCAGCAGCTGGTGAGTCGGTATTATGAACAGCTAGCGCAGCAACACAGGCTGTTACAACAACAGCAACAGGCTGCCTCTAGTCTGACCGACAGCGCAACGGACTCATAAGGGACAGTGCTGGCAAACATTTACAGTAACTCGTGACAGTTTGTTGTAAATATACGTCACGTCATATGAAGTCGTGACGGTATAATTTGTTTATAACTTAACGTACTCTTTGTGGCCCTCTCCTGTATAGACATGATCGATGTTACGAAAAATATTCAAAATCTCGCAAGATATAAAGAGAAGATCTGCGATCTTCTGGGGTGTTAAGCAGTGTTGAGTGGTAATACTTTATCGACTTTTCGGGACTATATGTCGGTCCCATCTTCAAAAGTAAAGGACTTCTTGACCCTTGAAAATGGGACGCGATATGTTTTCCCGAAACGTAGGGTAAAGGATTACCAATCGACGTTGCGTAACACGCCAGAAGAGCGCAGATCTCATCAGCATCGCGGCGGAAGCCTGAAATCACGCAAAGGGATAGGAATGGTCACTAAGCAATAGAATTTCATAAGCGAATATTTGCCGATGTCTGGAAAAAAATTATAAAAATTATGTTTTTACCATTTTGAACACTAATTTCCTGATTTCGTCTAAGTCACAAAAGTGAAGGATGTGAGAAGTTTGAAGCGGGGTATTTAAATACGTGACTTAAAATTGTGCATTGCATTCAGGAGTCGTGTATAATTCAAACATTTGTGGTACTGGTATCCTATTTTAACATGAAAAATTTGCTTTATCATGTAGGACTGGCCTATTATTGTTTGCTAATTTTATTTTCACACAACTCCAAATATTAATTTACTGTGCGCAAGGCGTCACTTAATAGATAAAAAATGTAACTTCTTTGAAATTATGCTGTTCTCTTTAGTTCCCAATTGGATACTTTACAGAAAGGCACAAACTTAAAAGTCCGGTTAATTGCAAGTTTTTATAAAGACGAAATTCCTGTATTTATTTGTACTCATGGTACTCACATTCTACCGGCTTTATTTCCCGGGGGTAAAGGTGCCGCGGCGTGAACTTGACCTCTCACCTCCTTCTAACGCCGAAGTTAAGAAAGAGTGGAACTATACCTCTACTTCTCCTACTTTGATTTGTGCAGGGAAAAATTTTTATTTTACCTTTAGTTGCAATTAACATAATGATATTTATAATAAGGGTTTATTTCAGTTTAGTTAAAAAAGATAAACAACTGGAAATATTTTATGTTTTTTTATGTTTACATCTACTGGAAGTGGAAGAAATTACATGCCTTCGTAACACGCTGTCTTGTAGTACAGGCTGCGTGTGGAAACGCGTCCAGCAGTCTACTGTGCTGTTATAAAATTGCTTTCAATTGAAGTAGTGGAAGGTATGAAACTTTTTTTTTCAGAAATACTGTATTTCCTTTACTTAACAAAACTCCGTGAGTTGCAGAAATTATGGATTAAATAAAGGTTCACATAACACGGGTCTTTATGTAAGCACATGTCAAAAATATCCTAAAACTTCTAAGATCAGAAATCTGAAATTTATTAATTCTTAAGTACTTTAATTTACAGGACTATTAGTGGTGATGCTTTCTGTAGCGAGCCGTCGCAATTCAGGCGCTTTTAAATGGTGCATTTGTAAATGTTTACATGAAAATTTGTTTCAGGTTCGGAGTTAAAATGTGGTTAAGTAATTCTATTGATCATTCGCAGCATAAAAAGTATTTGTTACCCAATAGCTGCACGCCACTGAATGTCCTTATGGGTAAAAAATTTGTTATTGATAACACTTGGCTTTATTTATACTTCAATATGTTTCGACCATAGATGGTCTTCATCAAAGAAAACACACTGTTTTAACAGAATAACCTACACAAATATGTTACAGTTGTTTTAAAATTAACAGCCCTTTTTAAAGACATCCTTGAATTTCTCCCCTTTTTAAAAAAATTTGCTTCTACAAGAATTTAAATTTATTAATTAATTTTAATAGGCTTATTTAAGAATTGATAACGAAAACATGTCTTCATTACAAAGACTAACCTGTTAATGACGTCCGGAAAAATGGAAGATATTGAAGCTTGTGCTGGTAAAAATGCGAAATATATATATGAGGTGCGTACATGAACAGAATGTAGGATATTTTAATATTTATTGAAAATTAGATAGTACGTAGGAATATCTACTGTACCGTCTGTGGCACGGGTAAATAAATTTTCCAAAAAATGTAGGAGCCACCTCAAAGTTCTAGACACCATAACGGTGACCTGGATCAAATTTTACACTGATGACCCACAAATATAATGTGCTACTGTGCAAAATTTATTTTCCCGGGCGACTTGGAGGCCTGAAATGTGTACTCCTGGTCTATACCCTAATACCCTCTGTATCTTAAGCGTTTCCATCACATCGGTTTGTATCGTGATACGGGTTAAGTACAGAACTGCATCCAGTTTAATCATAAGCAGTCAGTATACAGGGACAAAATCGTATGCCAATTCCTGTCGGTTAGCTTGGTGCAGACAGCTATCGGACTCGGAAGCCGCCCACACGGGCGTTGGAATAGGAGCCGAAAGTGACAAACGATGTTGGTCAGATAAAATAATGATCCTATAGTACATGACAAAGAAAAGTTTAATGACCGTGTGGTAATATTCAGCTTAATATTTTTTAGGTTTTAGCAACTCTTTTTTTCAAGCAATCAAATTGGTTAGTCATCGGTCTTATATCAAGCACTTACAAATAAATGCCATACATTTTGATTACAATTTTTAAATTTTATTTTGTACTTAAATTAACTCTAAAAGTAACAGACAGTCCGTCGTTTAAATCCGGACATAGCCGGTCATGTAAAAAGAAACTGGGAACTGAATGGAACTGGTGAAACATGAACGTAGAATTTCGCTATGAAGTAGCGATTAACACTTCGTCTTTTAGCCTACCTGAAGACGGTAGCTGTGAGATCTAAATCAAATTAGAGCTAATAATAATGTATGTGCTTTTATTTGTTCTATGAGAAAACAGCCTTATATGAAAATAGTGTGGCCATTTAAACACTAATATTATAGTGAATTACATTTAAAGATCAAATTCGTACCGCGCAGTAAACACGGTCTCGGCTAGAAAGCCCAAACATTTAATGCTGTAGAGATCTGAGTCGTGTTGTAATTACAATTATGACATGACGCCACATCATGTCCCAGAGGGGCTCACATCTCATCAACATCGTCGTGGAAACCTGAAATTAATGTTAACCTGAATTATATTTAAAGACTCAGTCCGTACCGCGCAGTAAACACTCCCTGTCTCGGTTATAAAAACCAGTCAGTTAATGCTGTATAGGGAAATAATCGCTGTTTGTTCTGAGATCCACACAAAACACATAAATACACTGTGTGGGCAGAACGTAGAATTTGTGAATGTTAAACCTGGTGGTGTATAAAGTTACCGCTAGGCTTTAAAAGGTTAATTATGCCTCAAAATATTGGTTAACTGCAGTCTTAGTATGAAGTGTAAAGAAATGAACATTCAATCACAACAAAACTTTTTATTTTTCCAGACCTGAAGTGTACTTTACATGTTTCGGCAAGCTTGGATATCTTCAGGTAATACAATTGTGTACGGAACACGTGGGAAAAAATTATCAACATAAATCACAACAATGTATAGGCTACTAACAACAATATATATTACACATTAATATATATTAATATACATTAACACGGTAAAACAATGCCAATTTATCAACATAAAGTGTTACGTTTAAGAAACAGGTCCTCATTTTTAAATAAAACAGTATTAATAAGTGAGGTTATGTTATAGAAATACATCTTACTTCTTACCACTATTTTATGTAAAAACGACATCGCTTTTTTTATTGCAGTTTATACTGATATGGTTCTCCCATTATTTCGTACACAGTGTGTACTGGGCCCATCTAAAAGTAGCCAAGTTCGCCGAAACATGTCGTGAAGTACACTAAATTTGTGACACCAATAACAAATTTGGTGTTTGACGGTTTATTTCTCCACACTTTATACGTTATCATAAAGGGATGTTTAGAATACGCGCTGCAGCATTTGTAACTTGTTTCATTACTTTGTAACTAGCTGTAAGTTTACATCGAATAACGGGCGGATTGTAGCTAACAAATTGCAAAGGATAAAAAAAGGGGCTGCTTCGATTCTATCTAATTTACGTCTAACATTCCTGCCTTAATTGGAGACTAAAACGTAGAGGTAAATATATCCCTGTGAAAAGTAAGAGGGAGTGTGTTGGAGTGAGGTAAGCTCCACTCATTCTTTAACTCTGAACTACATACCTAGCATTACATCACAAGCAACTTTACTTCAAGAGAAGAAGCCCATAGTACCCATTCAATTACAATGAAAGAAAGGATGTGGCATTAGGTCTGCCTTGTTTGGAAGTCATAGAGTCTGTGAGGGTGTCCTTGTTAATTTACGGACTGAGTTATTAGAAGTGAGCTAAGTAGATGTAAGGGTTTTATTTAAACGACGCTGTCTGTTGTTAATATCTTACAGCAGCAATAATAGAGGAATTAACGCTTTAAAGACGAAGCATATCTGTTATAGATATAAGGACTCAGTGCGTACCGCGCAGTAAACACACTCCTTCTCGGTTATAAAAACCAGTCAGTTAATTTCTGTATAGGGAAATAATCGCTGTTTGTTCTGAGATCCACACAAAACACATAAATACACTGTGTGGGCAGAACGTAGACTGTTCCCGTGTCAAACCTGGTGGTACATAAAGTAACCACTGGGCTTTAAAGGAAAATTCAATCCGTACCGCGCAGTAAACCCACTCTGTCTCGATTATAAAAACCCTGTATAGGGAAATAATCGCTGTTTGTTCTGAGATCCACACAAAACACATAAATACACTGTGTGGGCAGAACGTAGAATTGTTGAATGTTAAACCTGGTGGTACATATAGTAACCACTAGGCTTTAAAAGTTTAATTAGTGTGGGGCATTGATAGAGTGATACTGACAGTGGAAAACCGAAGTACTGGAGCAAAGCCTGTTCCATTGTCACTTTGTCCACAACAAACCCACAGGGACTAAATTGGGACCGAAATTATAAGTCCGCGCTGAGAGGCCGGCGATTAAACCCTTGAGCCATGGCATGTCCGCTATTACCTGTAATATTTAAAGTCCAAGTCTTAAGGGATACGACGCCCTACACATTTTTATAAAAACATTGTTACCAATTTTTGAAGAAAATTTCTGCCTCCATCTTCAGGGTAGTCGAAAAATTATACAATATTTATATGCTTAAATACAATGATTAAATGAAAAAATGCAGATATAGTCTCAAATTTATTTGATCTAACACGTTATGTTTACCTGCCACACACTTAAAATTTGAACAGACGTATGGAATTTTTGCGACACAGGACACTTCCATCCGAACCGAAAATTAAAAACCCTAATTAAATTTGTGATTCAGAAATGTGTATTTCAGATGTGATTTCAGGTTTCCGCCGCGGTGCAAATGAGAGCTTCGCTGTTCTGGGATATTACGCAGCGTCGATTGATAGTTACTGACGTTTCGGGACAACCTATCGGCCCCGTCATCAATGTACCAAAACGTTGGATATTGGCATTCAATGCTGCGTAATATCCCAGAAGAGCTAAGACCTTCCATTTTAGTCAATTCGTTTTTACGTATGCTACGAAGGACTAACACTTCCATAAAAAGTGTAATACAAGTGAATAATTTGTTTAACCCTTTAAAGACGAAGCGTATCTGTTTTATATAAGGACTCAGTGCGTACCGCGCTGTAAACACTCTCCACTTTGGTTATAAAAACCAGTCTCTTAATGTTTTATAAGGCAAAAGTTGCTGTTTGTTCTGAGATCCGTACAAAACACATAAACGCAATGTGGGCACCACGTAGAATTTTTTAATGTTAAACCTTAAACGAACTTGAGCCTGTTAGGCATATAATCCTAGAGCTGTAAGCCTATATTTTCTTACACTCTCCGCTACTGTTGACACTTATTGCAAGAACTACAGGCTTGTTTATAAATTTAAAATGTCAGAGCACAGTGGATGCAGGAATTGGGACGTTTTGAACAAACACAAAATACGACAGTCTTTCTTGCCACATTTCAACAAATTACTGTACTAGGCGTCAAGATGAACACGTCGAATGGACTAGAGGGGAAATTAGCAGGATCAACAAGAGCCCCATGGATCCTACTCTAGAACATGCAGCCTATAACACGCAAAATATGGCTAATATTATTATGGGGAGCCATTTAACCTTTTAAAGCCTAGCGGTAACTTTACATACCACCAGGTTTAACATTAAAAAATTCTACGTGGTGCCCACATTGCGTGTATGTGTTTTGTACGGATCTCAGAACAAACAGCAACTTTTGCCTTATAAAACATTAAGAGACTGGTTTTTATAACCGAAGTGGAGAGTGTTTACAGCGCGGTACGCACTGAGTCCTTATATAGAACAGATATGCTTCGTCTTTAAAGGGTTAATACAGCAAATTGTACAAACGTCTTAAAGCAACACGCATAGGGTTACTTATATAAGGCTATTAGAAGTAAGGATAATTTTTTCAGTGAACGTATGAAATAATGTGAGGAATGGAGGTGTAACTCCACTCATTTACTACTTCCGCAATTACTGGATTGAGGCGACAGCTTATATTTACAATCTCACAGCCTTGTCCCCGATAAAACAGCCCGTTTACGTATGAATATAGGATATTGGGTTGTTGACACGGACCCATCTAAATGACACGGAAGAACGAAAAATTCTTGCTTCTACCGGAAATAAAACTCACGTTTTTTCTGGTCTCCAGACCGCGATATAGGCTTTTTCATTCAACTCACCCGCACACTCACGCCTCAGATATTTATAAAATTCCTGAAGATGCCTTCGGACTCCCTGCCCAGAAGATAAAGACTTCCGCACTCCGTGCAAATTAACGGTTTCTTAGCGATACGCTGCAGATGACACGCACTGTTGTAACGTCTTTCCATACTGCCCGATAGCACAGAACGCTATACAGAACTGTAGTTTTGCCTGTCGTTTTGTATGGGTGTGAAACTTGGTCTCTCATACTGAGGGAGGAACAAAGACTGGGGGTGTTCGAGAATAGGGTGCTGAGGAGGATATTTGGGTCTAAGAGGGACAAGGCGATAGGGGAGTGGAGAAGACTACATAACGAGGAACTTAATGACCTGTACTCGTCACCAAATATTATTCGGGTAATCAAATGGACAGGAATGAGATGGGCGGGGCATGTGGCACGTATGGGGGAAAAGAGAGGTGCATACAGGACTTTGGTGGGGAAACCTGAGGGAAGGTGACCACTTGGGAGACCCAGGCGTAGATGGGAGGATAATATTAAAACGGATCTTCAAGAAATGGGATGGGGCATGGACTGGATTGAGCCGGCTGAATATAGGGACAGGTGGCGGGCTCTCGTGAATGCGGTAATGAACCTCCGGGTTCCATAAAATGCGGGGAATTTCTTGACTAGCTGAGAAACTGTTAGCTGTTCAAGAAGGCCTCTGCTCCATGGAGTTAGTTAGTTAGTTAGTTAGTTAGTTAGTTAGTTAGTTAGCACATAACTCTGTCTTAGCGTGGGAAAGAGATCACAAATAGAGTCGTCAAAATAGAGATAAGTGCCATAACCCCACATTTTCGGAATAACCAGGAATAAATCACTATCGTAAAATTTCAGGTAAAACTGGGCCTGCATGAAGTACTGAAGCACTTTCACAGGCAGACAAAGCTAAGTTAACTGACAGTAAAATTTGAGGTTCTCGTTGGAAATGTTTTGTTACCTTGTCACGTGTTTCAATGCAGTTCAAGTATTTGTGTCAATATAATAATAATAACAATAATAATAATGAGCGCATCTCACTATTTGTGGCTAGTTATATATTGTTTGACATGTTTCGACCTGTGTGGATCATCTTCAGGATTTATTTTAAAAGTAAACAAATTTTCGGTTACTTCGCAATATTATTACTGGTTTGTGCGTTTGTTTTCCTTTTTCTTGTGTTGCTGATTCTTGCTGTAGGTCTAAAAATATCTGACCAGATACTATTATTATAATTATCATGTTTATACAGATAAGTGAACAACAACAACCCATTGTTGTGCAGGAAAGATCAATTAATATTTTCATTTAGATCCTTATCGTATTAAAGTGTCCATAACATTTGAACCTGACATAATTTTTAACATTTATTTCGCGAAATAAAATGGAACAGCAAGGAACTTAATACCAATTTTAATGTAATCCACAGTGATCCGAGTTTATTCCAAAAATATTTAACACCCATGCGTCTACCGTCCTTCAAATTCTCTGTAACTGACCCGAGCTTTAAACCCCTTTTGCAGCTCATCACTCCTATTTCCACGCCCACCGCGCGGCAGCTGCGTGAAGCTGCGATCCAACCGAGATGAAGAAGCTGTCCGCCATGTTGAAAACAAGCAACCCCGGACGTTGTATGAAGAGAAGCGATTTCATTGTGGTGCTAATAGGAACTAAACGGGTAGAAGCTGAATAAAAGCTCGTATCAAAAGACGAGGAGTGTCAACATGTCATACGAGTGCAATAAGGTGAGTGCTGAGTGTACAGGAAGGGTTGTCAGAGAATATTTGTCTTATTGTCACATGTTCCTACAAAAACGTCACAAGTTCTGTTTATCTGATCGAGTTTGCTGTAGTGTTTCAATTGTTGTGTGCAGAATATAAATGATTTGTTGTCATTTAAAGTTCAGACAAGGTGGATAAAGATGTACGTGTGGGGACAGATATGACTGGAAACTTGTCTCTTCTTTGTCCGGGACGCGTGAAAACCTAACTGACATATACTGCTGCATATTTATGCAGTCTACAGACATATTTCTACGTTTCAGTGTAAAGGAGAAATAAACTGTGAGAGATTTCACATTCTCGTGGCGAAAATAATGACGCTTACAGCTTTTGGGAGATTGTTACTTCTGACCTGGCACACAGTTATCAACTTTTCGTAGTGACCACCTGCCCCCATCTTCAGGGTAAAATGTGGATGTAGCAGAGTTCTAAGAAAAGTTGTTAATTAACTACCAGACAGTAGGCGTCACACGAGAATACTGTATGATATTGTTCGGCAAAGAAATTAATTAGCAAAGCAATAAACAAATTCAGTACTTTTATTAGATTTGTTGCGAACAGCAAACAGGCCTTCTTTTTAATAGGCAAGAATTACTAAAAGCAGGCCCTGTAGCCTACAAAAGAAAAAATTAAAAAAAAAGGCTGAAAATGCCAACTTTAGAGTAACAAATGTTTATGTACTGTAACAAAAAAAATAGAATTCAGTTTACACTGTCATTGACGGCAGTTATGAAAAATCACGGGGACTTTATGGAAGTAATCTCTTTACATGAGACATTACTTTGCAAAAATCTGCCAGTACATATGGCGCAATTTGATTCCATATACAATCGGCCACATGGCTTTGTGAGTCAGAATCGCGTTCCATATGCCCTTGTTAGTGTCACCGTTATGAATAATCGCACGCCAAGCACGCAGTGTTAATGTTTGAAGTAAACGGTTATGGGTGGATCTAGCAGAACAGGATAAAAAATCTGTGTCGAGGTGTTTAGATGTACACAAAGCCAAACTTGGACTACAGCTTCTCCTTTTCCAGCCCTCTTATTTGCCAGTTATTTATTGCCACCCTCTTTCACCCTTCTATTTCGAATTCTTTTATTACCCTGAATAAGGAGGGAGGATCCAGCATTTGAAGGACAGTACTGACTCTTTGCCATATTCCGCTGATAGGCCTAACGCAATAAAGATTCAATTTCTTACACAGGCTTGTGAGCCTGGAAGTAAAAATTTGTCAGAATAGCAGATTATCAACAGAAGAATGTCGGTAGTGCAGCTACGAGCTGCAGTAATTGGCACTCCTCTTTCCAAACTTCAGAGCTGTGAAAATTTCACAACAATGTGCAATAAAATGTACTGTCATTTAGTGACGAGAAAAAGTTTGACCTTGACGGTGTTGGAAGGTTTCTATTGACTCCTGGGTAACCTTGTGGATAAAACGTACACGTCTTGTCAAAAACACTGGTCTATATGGAGGGCAAGACGTAAATCTTGAACACGATAGCATTTCGGTCTATTGCGTTATTAAGTGTAATAAATCTAACATTAGAATTACACGCCTAAACACGTGAATTGCCCTTTCGCTACCGCGACGTAAGTTATAGTTGTTCTTCTGACATAACATCTATTAGATAACTTACTGCTAGTTTATTTACACAGCCTCGTCTCTCCCTTCCTACCCGTAAGACAAAATTTCTTGGCACCATTTTCCTCCCTTTTGCTGCTAGGTATGTTTCATTGCATGGCAGAAAGAAATGAAGACAGGTGATCAGGAGCGATCCTAGACAATTCTCAAGTATAGTCTTAGAATTGCTCTTAGATATTTTATTTAACCCTTTAAAGACGAAGCGTATCTGTTTTATACAAGGATTCAGTGCGTACCGCGCTGTAAACACTCTCCACTTCGGTTATAAAAACCAAGCTCTTAATGTTTTATAAGGCAAAAGTCGCTGTTTGTGCTGAGATCCGTACAAAACACATAAACGCAATGTGGGCACCACGCAGAATTTTTTAATGTTAAACCTGGTGGTACGTAAAGTTACCGCTAGGCTTTAGCAGGTTAAACCCCTATTAAATCAAATTTTATACTTGGAAGTTTAGGCTGAAATACAGGTTCGTCTTGGAGAATATATACATAGGAAAGGAAAAAACAATATTTTACGTTCATCATTTCCGTGCATATGCTCAATATAGCAAAACAGATCCAACTTATGCACAATGTTACGGTTTATTCATTAAACTTTGTCTCTTAGTTCCCTCTGATGATGACACAACTCTGTGCCGAAACATTTTGGGGAACTAAGAGACAACATTTGATAAATAAACGGTAGCATTGTGCATAAGTTGGATCTGTTTCACTGAAAAGAACGATGCTTCTCTTCTTACTGTAGCCTTGTGTGTTATGATACCGTGTGTTCTGGTAAGTGGATACAAATGATTGGGGAGTAAAATGGGGCAATGTCATCCGAAATATCCGTAGATATAACCAACTATATGTCTTTCAGAGCAACAAGCTGTTTCCTTTCTAAACTAGTAGAATTTTTCTTTAAGATGGAAGCAGTTTGTTTCTCTGAAATGTTGCTACCTATCTACGAATCTACACGGCGTCAAAATCCAGAAGGCAGTGCACATAGTCTTCATACTTGCGGTCATAGAAAACTCATACCTCACGCAGGCTTAAAAAATCTGCTCACAGCATCCAATAAAATTACAGGCCTAAATATAAAACTAATACAGCCTAACCTGTTGTGTTTGTTTAGGCTGTATGGAGACATCAATAATGGATAATCTAACACAATACTTATTTATTACCAGATTCAAAATCCAGCTAAATATTTTTCTTTATGTAATAGGTACTTTCTGTAATATGATATGAGGCATAAATTCTGTTCTTTCCTTCTCGTGTAGATGTACACAGCCTGAGGATGGCTCAACGTAGGCCGAAAAATGTAGCTTAATTTGTAATTAATAATAAATAAGAGCTGTGTTAGATGGTTAGTTGTTTGTATCTATATAGACCTGAACACATATCGATATTTTAATCGACTTGAAGCCTAATATGGACAAATCCCTCATCTTAGCGTATAGGAAAAGAAAAGTGTTCGCAGCTGGGGTTCTCGTTTTAATTATCCTTTTAAAGCCTACTGGTTACTTGATGCATCGACAGGTTTAAAATTCAAAAATTCTACATTCTGGCCACACAGTGTATGTATGTATGAGTTTTGTATTTATCTCAGAACAAACAGCGACTTTTGTCCTGTATAGCAAAAACTATTTGGTTATTATAACCGAAATGAAAGGTGTTTACTGCGCGGTACGTACTGGGTCTTTAAATAGAATAGTTCAGACTTCGTCTTTAAAGGTTTAAAAGAATAAAACAGAAATTAAGCAGGGCTAAACTGTAAGCTTACTCACATCTGTGACAATTCTAGCTTCTACAGGCCTCCTGCCTGTCAACGTACTTTGAAATAAGCCTGATCCAGCGACTTTCGGCCGATCCATTAGCTTAAGAGCTCGTCTCGCTGATTAGGGCCTGCCCTTACATAGAGTAGCCATAGCTAAGGGAGGTGACAGCTGCGCGTTAATGAACACCTGCAAATACTCCACATGAATGTAGTGAGAACAGCGGCCTTCTTGAGAAGCTGATAGTTGCTCAGATACTTAGAAGCTTCCCGTTCTTTCAGGTAAACACAAATGCTAATTTAGGTTTCTCAATACGGCTCAAAATTTTTCTCTGTCATCATCCGGATAAATACATTTGCACTGTCAGACCGAGCTTATTTTTTGAAATCCATTTATGTTACTCTTATATTATATATTTATATTATATAATAATGTATTATTATTATCGTCGTCGTCATAATCATCATCATCATTATCATCATATTCAAAATCCATTTACATTATTCCCACCTACGTTCTGATCTTTCAAGCTGTTATTTTCTTCTATTGTTTCTTGCTGTCCCACATGAAACATCCATCGCACCATCCTACTTTTATCAAAATATTCTTTCATAAATTTTGAGCCTATTAGTTAGGTTGTGTAAACTCATCGCTTAACGAACTTACATCTATTTTCCACACTCCATTTATTTCCTGTCCCTTAGGCCCGAATAATTTTCTGACACATTTGTCGCAGTCAAAGCCTCTTCTTCAGAGAGGAAGGCCAAATTTTGCACTGAAAACTTGTCAGTTAAAATGTATGTGCTATATCTGTGAGTAACAAAATACGCAGGCTGGACGCGTCACGTGACCGAGTCACCATAAAATCTACGCGGCAATCAACAGCGCCTATCGGGCCTCCCTTGGTTTATGATAATTTACTTCACTCACGAACCAAGCTCTGCCGTAACCATGCAAGCTGAGGTGTGACTCACAAACCAAGCGTGTTACACATTGCGATTAGACAGAAAATTGGAAATCGGCATAAGATTATTACAAAATGCAGAAAGCACGCGGGCTTAGGCAGCCATCGTTAAGTAGGAGCAAATTCGCTAAATGAGAGCATTGAAATAATACAGGACACGGTCAATGGCTGAGGGTCAGAAATGTGAAAGGAGTGACTCAATAAACGGCTGTATGTATCCACTGGGCCTACCGGCTTCACAGCAAAGTGTGTTTAGTCAAGGCGTTTTTGAAAGTTGTGGCATTTGTAATTCGCACGGGCTTCGGTCAGAGCCTTGTCAGTCTTTTGGTCGGTCAGACAGTTTGAGTGCAGGGAGTGGTGACGAACTGAAGGGACGCCAGACCCTTTTCTTTACTTGATGAAAACACACACACACACACACACACACACACACACACACACACACACACACACACACACACACACACACACACACACACACACACACACACACACACACACACACACACACACA
>BLKM01008640.1:785506-825679 GCA_013340265.1 Coptotermes formosanus | reverse complement strand
CGAAGCGTATCTGTTTTATATAAGGACTCAGTGCGTACCGCGCTGTAAACACTCTCCACTTCGGTTATAAAAACCAGTCTCTTAATGTTTTATAAGGCAAAAGTTGCTGTTTGTTCTGAGATCCGTACAAAACACATAAACGCAACGTGGGCACCACGTAGAATTTTTTAATGTTAAACCTGGTGGTACGTAAAGTTACCGCTAGGCTTTAAAAGGCTAATAATCTTATAGCCTACTTCAAGTACTACACACTCCGCCTACAGTGATGCCATCTTCTGGCGTTATCAACAGCTTCATTTGAAACAGCTTTCCGAAACTTCGAAGATTTTTTCTGTGTCAATCAGCAGTAAGCAGCGCTTCTCCTAAGCCTAGATCCTTTTTTTTTTATCAAAATTAATGCTGCCCTTGGTCAAAGATTTCATATAACTTATTCTAATTTAAATCTTCAAGACTTTTCAATTTAAAATACAGGGCGTAAATGATACTTACACATTTTCTCGTTCAGAGCAGCAACGTGAAATAAAACAAACAATTTACATTACATTATGCAGCAACTTGTCTCTAGAAAATACAGTGTTTGAAATGGAAAGAAAATGTATTTCATCAGAATAAGCTTACGTTTATGTGCGTGTACAGTAACAGTATAATACTATAAGATTCTGCGCATTAACACCAGATAAATACATCAAGTTTATTACTGTGTTGTGGAATTTCTTTCCATTGGAACAGCACTCTTTTTTCTGCGAAGGAAAGTAAACAGCTGCTGTAATTAATTTCTAAACGAAAAATGGTACCAGCAGTAAAGAGACCAAGTGATTCGCTCTGTCTTCTAACAACAACAAGAAGGTGCAACTGCTCTGTCAGACAAATGAGATTATAATAAGAAACAAACAAAACCATCACATGAATTTTCTATTAAACGGATGGCGTTACTTCAACAGGGCAAATATGTCAGTTACATTTTACAGACACTCAGTTTTCTTATTACTTTTGCGTATTTATATTCTATATCTTAATTAAACTGAGAAGCTAAGAATATTTTAAAGAATTCTGCGAATTTCTGTAATATCAAACAAGAGGAACTGGGATTTCTGCTAAGCCATACATAACGACTTAGCAGAATTAAACTCTGCTCCACGCAGAAGTGTAAAACTTTGTAGGCTGCCAAGCAGAGAAAAAGTCAGGGAAGGTTCACGCTTGAAAGCCCCTAAATATGGCCTGTTTGCAACAATATAACAACGTCTTTCACCCACAATTTATAAAGACTGCCTTCGTGTAGCATATGCTTTTACTTCTTCGCACTGATTCGTATTATTTAATTTAAACCTTTAAAGACGAAGCATATCTGTTTTATATAAAGACTCAGTGCGTACCGCGCTGTAAACACTCTCCACTTCGGTTATAAAAACCAATCTGTTAATGTTTTATAAGTCAAAAGTTGCTGTTTGTTCTGAGATCCGTACAAAACACATAAACGCAATGTGGGCACCACGTAGAATTTTTTAATGTTAAACCTGGTGGCACGTAAAGTTACCGCTAGGCTTTAAAATGTTAATGTAATAAATGTAATTTTATTTTATTCAACATGTTTCCCTGGCTAGGCTGCAGATTTCCCCACACAGGAACTACCTGTCTATTACAAGGGACGGTTGAGAGATTTTTCTCTTCCCCAAATTGTCCAGCCCTGATCTGCGACCCAAACACCCGCCTTATAAATGAGTACCGGAGCCCTGCCCCCGAGATTTAAAAGTTAAGGCCGTAAAGGTGACCATTCACATCAATCTAGTGCAGTGGTTATAAATAAGCGGAGCTGTGTCTCCAATTCCCTCCACGACTTCATGTGGTGCAAAGACATATCTAGACTTAATTTCGCCTAGAACCTAATTAAGCTGAAATCGTTCACGGCCCTGCTTTACATCTGCCACATATAACCTCCAAATCTGCATCGTCGCCATATTTTGTAACTTTAATGTATCTCAAATTTAAAATTTTTAACAATTTGAGCAAAATTTAGAAAACTTAACGTTAAATTTCTGTCATTGTGGGCCAGCCAAAAATTTTAATTATACATGACCAGTAATGAGGAAAAACTTTGGGCGAAAGTGCCTTTCCTATGGAGTTACAAATGTTAGATTTTCACCATAATGTGTCAGCAGCTGATGGAATTTAACTATGGACAGTCGGCTACGTGTTATAGAATCTGTAAATGCGGTATAGATATGAAAATGGGCCAAAATGATGGCGTTCCTTCACAGAATAGAAAATACCTTGTAAATACAGGCTTACATATGTGCTCATATTACTCGAGTATCTACAACAGACTGCGTCTTCTCTCATAAACTACCTCTAAGTGCTACACATTTTACTGACACACCAAAAAAGTGATGTTATATTTATAAATGACAGAATGACGATTAAATTGTCCCATTGAGAGAGAAAATTGAATGTCAAAATACTTACAAATCTTAAAAGGGAGAAACAGGGATGATTCTTTCAATATTCCATAGCATTTTTTGTTACACACGTATGTGATTTTATTTTGAGGTAGGGGCGCTCTTCGTGTTTCATTTTTTATGACGTGTAGTTTTAAACCTTACACCAGTGTGGGCCACGGATCACGGTTATCCTGGAGGAACTGAAATAATTTAATAAAAAGAGTCTGATACAAGGCGGGGTGAGACCACAAAACCCCGCGCAGGGTGGGATGAAAGGCAACGTTTAGAATACCTTTCAGAGTAAAGAAAATAATCACGCTTCCACTGACAGCTGCTGACAATGGGGGCCCTCAACAAGTTTCCGCGCCTATCCTATTGTCGTGAAATACAAGAAGGACGCCTCCGAGTGGAATTTAGAAATCTCTGCAGAGCATTGTGCAACGGTCACACGTCTGTTGTAGCCGATGTGTTATAGGGTATATCAAGTTTACATTACACCGCTGAAACGACGAAAATTACCCATTAGCGGAAGAAATGACCGTACGTATTCACGGTAATTTGTAAGCGGCTCTGATGCTAAGTCCAAAAGAACGGTCGCCGTCTGGTTTAGGTTTTCATAAAAATAATTTTGACCTCAAGTTTTTACTGGTGTCCATGGGTGACCTGGAGAGGCGTATTCGGCATAGCCTCTAGGTTACGTGCTGGAAGTTCCGGTGTTCGAATTCCTATGGGGTAAGGAACTTTCTCCTCTTCAAATCTTCTAGACAGGTGCTTCACAAAAGTGGTAGGCGTATCGCTGTTGCCGCAGTTTACAGTTTATTGTATACTGCGGCACAATGTCCTCACCATTCGGGGACTCAAGAAATTAAATAAAATGTTATCTCAGTTAACAAATTGAATGCAATTTTATATTCTAAATATTATAACGACAGAAGGCCAGAAGTTGAACACCATGGGCCGAAACATGTTGTCCGAGTAATATAATTTGCTGAAAATACGTAAAATAAATATTGTCTTGATGGTACTAATTCCCTTAAGTTAAACATCACCTGTCCTCAGCTTATAAAACTTGAGAAAGAGAATCATATGCTTAGCATTTGATAATTTATATTTTCTCATTTGTCTGTTTATTGTTCGATATTTTATTTGATATAAATGCAAAGAAAAAGTGAAAGGCCGGATAAGATAATGCGAAAGAAAGAATAAAATAAAGGTTAAATAGAGCAGAAAAGACGCCATAGGAAGCGTTTATAGGCTGAGACGTAGCTGGAAGAGAGGGATGCGTCCACCACGGCCGGCAGTCTAAGGGGAGGAAAAACAAATATTTTAAATTAAATTTTTGATTCTCTGGGCTGAAGCCAAATGAAAGGATATTGAAAAAATGGTAACGAATTTTTAAAGTTTATAAACTCTGCTAGGGACGGCCGCTATGAGTACTCGCCCCGGGCGCCACAAAGCCTAGCTACGCCACTGTTTATACGGACAGGTAGAGTTGATGAGCCCAGGTACAAGACTACGTGTAAAATTAACAGCGATAGACCTACGTTTCAAAATTATTGACAGGGTTTTTCTAGTCATTATGCAGACCAATGTGTTACTGTGCAGCAAACAGCTGTGTGCATCAGGTCCCGTCCGTTGTGATTAACAACGCCTCGCCTTTTCTTGAGCAGGCGTTAAATTACCAGTTTCTTTACACATGAACGGTAATAGCTGATCGAGGGTAAATTTCGGATCTTAATTGTCAGATGTCCTACACTTCGTCCAATTTCTGCAAAAAAACTCTAAAATGGAATCTGTTTCCTTTTCCGTTTCAAAAAATGTCACCAAATCACCAGGGTATGACAGAAAATGCTAAAGATTTTACAGTAAATTATATTGAACCTTTCTAAAAAAATTAAACTGGGCCAGTGCCCCCCAACATTTTTTCTAAAGAAGCCGGTCGAGCCAGTGGCGCTAAAGTTCTGTCTGAAGAAGCCAACTAATTTTATTATTGTAAAAACGATATCACTATTCGGGAATAATTCGTTATTCTAAGACTGACTTAACTGCTCTAGGAATGACTTCACTAATCTAGGAATGATTTTATCCCTCTAGGAACGATTTCATTACTCTAGGAATGATTTTATCGATATAGGAATGATTTTATCACTCTAGGAATGATTTTATCACTCTAGGAATGATTTCATTACTCTATGAACGATTTTATCACTCTAGGAATGATTTCATTACTCTATGAAAGATTTTATCACTCCACGAATTATTTCCTTACTCTAGGAATGATTGCACTATTCTAGGAATGATTTTATTACTCTATAAATGATTTCCTTACTTCAGGAATGATTTCATTATTCTATGAATGATTTTATCACTCTAGGAATTATTTCTTTACTCCAGGAATGATTTCATTACTCTAGGAATGATTTTATCACTCTAGAAACTATTTCCTTACTGTGGGAAAGATTTCATGACCCTAGGAATGATTTTATCACTCTAGGAATGATTTAATTACTCTAGGAATGATTTTATCGATCTAGGAATGATTTTATCACTCTAGGAATGATTTCATTAACCTAGGAATGATTTCATTAACCTAGGAATGATTTTATCATTCTAGGAATGATTTACTTTCTCTAGAAATGATTCCATTAATCTAGAAATGATTTAAATGAATTGAAGCTATAGACCAACAACAAAAAACGAACAGCATGCAGCCGTGTACCATTTTACCGACAAATGTAACTAAGTGCATTATTTCCACGAGGCCATGAAACGGGATGTTTCAAGTTTGCAAAGCAATCCTTAACAAGCAGCAAGTTATGAAATGCAGAAATGCAGAAATTTAAGTTCCGACTCATGTTACTCCTTTGTGACAAGCGGACAAACATAATTGTAAATACCTAACGCGTGTATTCAAAAACTGAAATAGAATGAATTGGCCATTATTGAACTGCTGTAAGGCCACTTCCGGAGCGGCAGTTTTCGTGAGGTGTCCTCTCACTTCCGTGACACTGGACACCCTCCTGCTACACTCAATGTTATTTTGCAAGACGGAGCAGCGAAGTGTTCACCTGAATGGTTTGTTATGTCAAGTTAGGTGACCACAGGGGTCGGCTTCAAACATACTCAGTGTAATGTAACACTGTCAACAAAGCAACAGGACGAAGCTTTTATGTTCCAAGAAGGAAACCAACAAATAAAAGTGACAAAATCATGGTCGTTGGAATAGGCTGTGATTAGTAATAATATTAAATGCTCGCACTACCTGATACTTGAGTCTAAACCTGTATAATTTTTTATTTCGTTTTAAAGGAGAATTTGTCCGTACGATCAATTACGTAAAGGCTACACCAGGAACACTCATGTTGTGAACACGGCACTAAATATGCGGTTAACATTTGAAAGCCTAGCGGTAACTTTACGTACTACCAGGCTTAACTTTAGTCAATTCTCCATGGTGCTTACATTGAGTTTATATGTTTTGTACTTATCTGGGAACAATCTGCAACTTTTACCTGACACGTCGTCAAATGATTGGTTTTTATAACCGAGGTGGAGAGTGTTTACAGCGCGGTACGCACTGATTCTTTATATTAGACAGAATACGTTTCGTCTTTAAAGGGTTAAATTTACACCCTGCTACATTATTTCATGGCGCAACAGCCCCCAGTGGGCCAGGGTTTCCCCATTATCGAGGCTTTACGATCACACTCAGACACACCACACTGGATAGGTCTCCTCTGGACGAGTGATCAGCCCGTCGCACAGACCCCATCTGATAACACACAACACTCACAAGAGACAGACTTCCATGTCTCCGGTCGGATTCGAACCCGTAATCCCAATAAGCGAGCGGTGGCGAACCCACGCCTTAGATCGCGCGGCCACTGGGATCGGCCTCTGCCGCTTTTGTTTCTGCAAAATCCCCTGGGGCCCTGTAGATAAAAGGCTGATAAGCATAAGGTGTCCGAGTACTCGTCTAGCGACCACTTCTGATTTCGCCGTTGTCCAGTTCGCGGGCCTGCCAATATGCTGAGTGGCAAAGCGCGGTTGTAATGTCTTGTACAGAGGGAAGGAACCTGAAGATTCCTCATAGAAAAAGGCGCCTCAGAATTGTCAGCTCTCAATATATAGTTTTGAATCGCCCGAAGTCTTTCAGAGCAAAGTGAAGTAGTAAGGAAGGGGCTTCAGGAAAGTAATGTCCAGAAATACTTCTACCCGTATCAGAGACGTCAAAATGCACGTTTGCAGCCAGAATGATCACAACCTACAGACGACCACACTCAACTCACTGACCTTTACGGACAGGGCATGACTGTGCAGAAGTTGTGTTGCCAATAAACTATCTGCTTCATACTAACAGAACTTCTCTGTCTACAGCATCTGTAATCAGTTTAAATATGTCACGTAATCGAAAGAACGAACTAACTAACTGACTGACTGATTGTCTGACTGACCGGGTGACTGACTCATTGAATGACTGACTGACTAACTCACTGACTGAGTGAGTCATTTACTGACTGACAAGGTGACTGAGTGACTGACTAACTAACTACCTGGAGCCGAGTCCTTCCTGAGAAGCTAACAGTTCCCAGCATTTTATGGAATCCAAAGTTTCATTACCGCATTCACAAGAGCCCGCCAACTCTCCCCATACTGAGGCAGACCAATCCAGTCCATACCCTTCCATCTGACTTCTTGAAAATCCACTTTTAATATTATCGTCCCATCTACGCCCAAGTTTTCCAAATAGGTTCTTTACTGCAGGTTTTCCCACCAAAATCCTGCACACACTTCTTGTCTCGCCCATACACGCCACATGTCTCGCCCAACTCATTATTCATAATTTGGTAACTCCAATAATATTTGGTGAGGAGTACAAATAATGATGCTCCATATTATACCGTCTTTTCCACTCCCCTCTTACGTCGTCCATCTTAGGCCCAAATACCTTTCTCAGGACGCTAATTTCTAACAAGGTCAGCGTATGTTACTCCTCAATGTGAGAGACCAAGTTTAACACCCACAAAAAACAGAAGGTAAAATTATAGTTCTGTGTGTTTTAATCTCCATATTTTTGGATAGCAAACTGGAAAGCAAACGATTATGCACAAAATGACAGAACGCATTCCCTGGCTTCAAACTGCTTTTAATTTCTTCGTGAATGGAATTTTGATTCCTTAGTTTTTTTCCAAAATATTTTAATTGTCCTGTACAAACCAAATGAAGTAAATCTGTATTTGGAATTTAAGTCCTAAAGTCTTAATTTCCAACTACCTCTACGTTCACAATTCCAAACTCCGTTGACAAAAGGAACTGTACTGGAAAATATTTGTACTGCTTTGTTAAAACCACAGCGCAGTGAGTAAAAAGTTTCAGCAAGGCTTCCCGTTTTACAAGAAAAACATCAAAAGATGATGGCACTTAGTTCCTCGATGCATTTCTTGGGGGTTTTTCTTACTGCCTTTCACAGTAAACTAAAGAAAAAAGGAAGAATTAAGTTTTCTATTCACCGACAGCGTTGACAATTTGTGTGGCTTCCTTGTACACCGCAATTACTGTAATCAGTAGACTCGTGTATAATGAAGGTTTTTAATGTATTTACAAACCTCACAAACTGCTTTGTTCCTCTGCAGAATCAATTTAATTATATTCCTGGTACATAACAGCGATAATTACAGCTCTGAAAATTAAGGAAAATTTTCCATGGAATTCAATCTCTCTTAATCTCGAACATCACGCTTCGGCGCTACACATTCTTTTGTTCCTTCCGATGTCTCCAACCACTGTATAATTTTGTGTGCTCTAAAGAATGTAAAAGATTAATTCGTGTGTTAAAATTGCATATTCATTTTAATTAACGGTTTTCACTATAAAGAAAGACAGAAGACAAAGGATTCAGTTGCGACATGAAAATATTTCATTAACTCTGAAGTAACATTCATATGAAACTTGGCACAAATATCACCAAATGTGGTTAGCACTTCTGCTGCCGTTTGAATTACTGGAGGTTTGATTTTGCATTTGGAATTGGTGTACCGTAAGAAATTTTCTTGATTTTCCTTCGTCCATCAGACCATTTCTTGAATGTGTTTGCTGTCTACTGCGGTTTGTATCGCTACTTCTGCAAATTAAATTTAAGTTGTCCCTGGTAGTTTCTTAAAGGCATATATGGTTGAAAGGAGACGCAGCTCCACCTGTGTTCTAATAAAAACCTACTCTTTATAACATCCTGGCCTTGTGGAAGCTATTCTACATGATAGATACGTGCGCAAATATTATACAGAAATTTGTGGATTGAGATATTTATTTATTTTATCATTAACCTTTTAAAGCCTAGCGGTAACTTTACATACCACCAGGTTTAACATTAAAAAATTCTACGTGGTGCCCACATTGCGTTTATGTGTTTTGTACGGATCTCAGAACAAACAGCAACTTTTGCCTTATAAAACATTAAGAGACTGGTTTTTATAACCGAAGTGGAGTGTGTTTACAGCGCGGTACGCACTGAGTCCTTACACAAAACAGATACGCATCGTCTTTAAAGGGTTAATTAATTAATTGATTGATTGCTCTCCACACAGTGCAATCTAGTACCCCTACTTTCAATTTCTAACGTTTTCTCTTTTCCTCAACGTCATCCAGCAGCTGTTTACATCTTATTCCTCGTATTCTCGTCCTTTCTATATTTCCTTCTATCTTTCCTTCAATAACGTGTTTTAGAAGGCAGTTCCTACGCAAGATGTGACCAATCCAATTTGCCTTCCTTCTTTTTATTTTATGTAGGATATTCCTTTCCTCCTTCACTCTATGCAATATTTCTTCATTCCTCACACAATCCGTCCAATTAATCTTCTCCATCCTCCTCCAGTACAAGATTTCAGTACTTTCCAGGTATGATGTGAGTCATATTCAATATTAAATCACACGCTAACAGACCTCTGCACATACAAGGCAACCTAAGACAGCAGGGATAAACACGGACATAAACCTTGACGTGTCGTTGGAACAAGCGTTGTCCGTGTTAGAAAAACGAAAGGTAACCCAATGTGCGTAGCTGGCAGCGGGTCTATTAATTATCAAGGTTTTTACGTGCGAGTTGGCATTCCTAACTAATAGTACTCATTTGTAACACGGAAGTTTCTGACAAAAGTTATCAATACACATGCACGCATGTTGGGCAAATTCTGTCGTCTTCGATTGGTTAAAAATTAAAATGATAACAGTTTCCGTGTTCACACCTTGAAGAAATAAGCGGAAGTAGGCCTGTGGGTTCCGGAAGCAAACGGTCGTGACTTTAAGATGCCAAAATTTTTGAGCCAGACTAAGGGAACCTCTGGAAACCTCACTCTAGCTAGACGGTATGTGAGCTAAAGATACAACCAGCTGCCTGGCGAGAGCAATTTAGACTCTTCCGCTGTACCAGTCGCTCTGAAGGCACTTTCAGCTTAAACCTTTCAAGACGAGAGTCAACCTGCTTTATATTTAAACATTCAGTCCGTACCGCGCAGTAAACACACATCGTCTCAGTTATAAAAACAAATCGGTTAATGCTGTATAGGGAAATAATCGCTGTTTGTTCTGAGATCCACACAAAACACATAAATACACTGTGTGGGCAGAACGCAGAATTTTATATAGAAGGACCCAGTCCGTACCGCGCAGTAAACACACTCCGTCTCGGTTATAAAAACCAGTCAGTTAATGCTGTATAGGGAAATAATCGCTGTTTGTTCTGAGATCCACACAAAACACATAAATACGCTGTGTGGGCAGAACCTAGCATTGTTGGATGTTAAACATAGTGGTATAAGCAACCACTAATGCATAGCATAATTTCGGTTTTAGAGTGTGTTTAAGAAGACAGATACTTGTAGTTGTGGACAGCAGATCGGAACACTGTCGGGGTTTCGAATATCCGTCAATGTTGGCCCATCTGTTGTGTCTGTAGCCCTGAAACCATACGTGTCTGCTGCCCCCACTGTTGAGTGTTTTGAACTAAATTAATAGGTTGTTGAGGCCGCCTTTTCAGTGGTGGATTCTAAAAGCATAAATCCTACAAAGTCTTTGCGTACTTAAGGCCATAACACATCACTGACACTTTATCTTTCCCAAATAAAACATTACCCTCTGATGGTGTTGCGAGTCTTTACGCAGTTCTCTGCATTTAATGTAGGGGTTTTTAAACCCCCTCAATATCCAGTGTAATGTTACGAAAGGGTTGTCACTGTGGGGTTAGATAGAACAGGGATCAGATTATTGTGGTGGAAGACGGCGACATATGATGTGATACACACACAAAAGAGATATTTGCGGATAGCCTAACAATCATGTCATGTTTTCAATAACTCATGTTCCTGACGTTAATGGTACATATATATATATACAATGCACATAAAGGGGTGGGGGTTGGTTGTGGTTTTTATGGTGATGATGATGATTGCGATGACGATGATGTTGATACGCATATAAGTTGAATGTAACAGAAAAAGCCTACGAAGCATGAAGAGTAATAATAATAATAATAATAATAATAATAATAATGTTATTGTTGTTGTTGTTGTTGTTGTTGTTGTTGTTATCCGAATTTCTCACTGCTCAGCTTTAGCTGGGAAATATTCACCTATCCTGGGATGTATCATCAACAGGATTAGGCTCGGTGGTCTTATGTGTAATTTAGGAAATTTCTTACAATTGAGCATGTGCCAAGAATTACCACTGTTTGCATTTGTATATATGTGTTTGGGTGCAGGTTAAGTCTCTTTAAACTTTGTGACAGTGACTTTGGAATTATTCCCGTAGCTGAAGTTACTATCGGGACCACTTGTACTGCGTCCTGCTTCCACATAGCACGTATTTCGTTCGCCAGTTCTTGATATTTCTTTTGTTTTTCTGTTATTGTCTTGGCGAGATTGTGTGTATTTGGAATAGCTATGTCTATTAGGAAGGCATATTTTGTTTTCTTGTTTGTGAGAGTTATGTCAGGTCGGTTGGAAGGTATTGTTCTGTCCGTAATAATGCTGCGATTCCAGTACAGTTTGAAGTTGTCATTCTCCAGCACGTTTGCTGGTTTGTACTTATAGTACGGGCATTTGTCTTCAGTTAGTTCAGCTGCTTCTGCCAGTTTCTGGTGCATAACTTTCGCTACTTCTTCATGTCTTTTTATGTACTCGGTAGGTGCCAGTTGTTCACATGCTGCAGTAATGTGCTGGATCGTCTCCAGTTCTTTTCCACATCTTTTGTTATTATTATTTTTATATTATTATTATTATTATTATTATTATTGTTGTTGTTGTTGTTGTTGTTGCCACAGGCCATTTCTCGCCGGTACTTCCCTTGAACCAGCGGTGATCCCCACCGCTCAGGCTTCCAGTTTCAGACTGCAGTACTTTCCGTATTATGTGTGCTGTTCCAAGTACAGCTGTCTCTTGTAGTGACTCTACTGAACGTTTTCCTGCTATGTCTTCTAAATTCTTCCTTAAACCTTTTGTTACCATTCCGGTGGCTCCAGTTACCACGTGTAAAATCATACGTTTCATGTCCCACATTCGCTGTATCTCTATATATAAACTCTTGTATTTCAGTTTATTTTCTGCTTCCTTTGGCTTGACGATCCTCTCTGCTGTTACCGCCACATATATTATTATTATTACTGAAAATGATTAAGGATGTAATAACTATTTACGCCAATCCATAGACAAGCCTGTAGTACACACCAGTAACTGCCGCCTGTAAAGTTTCAGAAAGATTTTATGCACAACTTGCAGCAATTGATTAAAATAAAAGCGAAAATGGTGGCCACACCTGTGATTTTGTGAGAGTGTTAAATATCCGAAAACCAACGGATGTTTTATTTTAAGCCAAAATTTACTGCGTGAATGCAAATTCGATTAGACAAAATTAGTTTTGTTTGTCGTCTTCTAAAATGTGACGAGGTGTAGACTGGTACAAATTGAGTGACTTTTCGGAGGTTTCTTCTTCCTCCCTAATCATGGAAGCAACAGAATTTTTTTTTTAAATCCGGTACACTGCTATTCGGCTATTTGGTGTCACATATCAGAGAACATAAAGCTGCCGATTCACCACCAAGAAAACCTCAAATCTCACAAAATATTTTGTTTCGCATTGCTCAAATACGAGTAAAGCGAACCAAAGCCTTAATCCCTTGGTACAAGCTACTAAGGAGTTTTGAAAGCGTAAACTATAAAATACTTGAAACTATACGAAATACAACGACAATACTAAGAGCAAAATTTCAAGCATTTCACGTTTTACTGATTTCGTGTCAATGTATGTTTGGCTGCATAATGCGTAGGAGAATACTTGCGCACACAACATGTTGGTAGGAGACATGCTTCCAAAGAGACTATGCTATAACGTTAGACATTACAAAAGCTACTACAAAGCCAAAAAAAAAAAAACTGACCGAATAAGCAGACACTGACCATAAAACCCTTTCATTGCGTAATCCTTCAACTCTCTTTCTGACGCAGCAAAAGTAGTGGTTTTTACAAGGATTAAGTAACCAATTTTGCTTTAAAAAAAAAGAGAGACCCTTTTGATGTTCCATAATGCGGCCGACGCGTCGTGTTGTAAAATAGGCTTAACCGAGCTCTTTGTACTGTGTGTGTGTGTGTTCCGCGCACATCAAAATGTCGCAACACATCTGATTACCAGCCGCACACCCCTCCAGACACAGTAGCAAAGCTGCTGGCACTTCTGTTTTGAAACCGAATGTCGACTGATGTATCGGTGGATTAACCATTTAAGTGCACAAAGCAATCTACTTATGAATCAGTCGACTCCGGTGTTTGACAATAGATATACAGACCAACTTAAAATTTTCTCGTCATCTATGCGTTGTGGTTATAAATTAATGAGTTCTAAAGAAAATTATGTCACACTAGAGATATTAAACCAAAAATTTCTCTATTTTTTCAAAAAATCGATACATTAATATATATCTTAAAGACAGACTTAGGCCTATCAATATGCACAAATATTTAATTACAGTTACACTATGCAAGCGATCGAATAAACTGTTGTCACTTCCAGCAGTTTAAAATCCAACGGTAAAGTTACATACCAACAACTTTAGCACTACAAGGACTCTGCATGTTCCCAACACTAAAAGAGAGGAATATTTTCATCAATAACATTCATGGGTTAATGTTTTTAACCGTTTAAAGCCTAGCGGTAACTTTACATAACACCAGGTTTGACATTGAAAAATTCTACGTCGTGCCCACATTGCGTTTATGTGTTTTGTACGGATCTCAGAACAAACAGCAACTTTTGCCTTACAAAACATTAAGACATTGGTTTTTATAACCGAAGTGGAGAGTGTTTACAGCGCGGTGCGCACTGAGTCCTTATATAAAACAGATACGCTTCGTCTTTAAAGGGTTAATCTAGACACGGAGCGTCTTCTTTCGCCTGTCAATGAAGAAAAAAGGCAGAGGGTGTTCGTGAACTGGGTGCTGTGAGAAACGTTTATATCTAGGGGTGGGGGTGAGGGAGTAACAGGACACTGCAAAAGAATTACAAAAAAGGGTTTGATAATTTGTACTCCTCAACAAATAGATCGAATCAACGAAGATGAGATGGACTGGGCATGTGGTACGCATAGGAGAGAAAGGAACGATCGAAGAGCATTAATTAATGAAGTTCCGGAAATGGCAATTATCATTAAATTCCTTTGCAAAAAAAATGTTAATCGAAACATTGGCAAGACTGATTTGAAAAAGTAAGGAAATCATATATTAAACCTTTAAAGACGAAATGCATTCTGTCTAATATGAAGACTCAGGGCGTACCGCGCAGTAAACACTCTCCACCTCAGTTTAAAAAACCAATCATTTGACGACGTGTCAGGTAAAATTTGCAGCTTGTTCCCAGATAAATACAAAACACATAAACGCAATGTGAGCCCCATAGAGAATTAATTAAAGTTAAGCCTGGCTGTACGTAAAGTTACCGCTAGGCTTTAAAATGTTAATTTGAACTCATTTACCTTTTGAGTCCTACTATTTTTAAAACAAAATCCTTCTAATTGACTCCTTATGCTTTATGAATACTCCTGTTATAACCGGACATAAAACGGACACAAAAATATCAATAACAAGCACCTCCCATGTTCTATATTCGATTAATATTTTTAATACGTGTGTTTCAGAGACGCTGCATGGTTTCATTTTCCAAGCAGAATAAACTCAGCAGCAGCCGGTATGAGATTCTAAAATCGTTAAACACTGAAACTGGTACAACCGGTACAAATTTTCACCTGCATTCCGAACGTGACCAGTTGGAACACACACTGGGCCAACAACTGCCCGAACTGAAGTTTTACGTGTTTTACTCAGTCGCTCCCTACGAACGCCGGGATACTTCCTGAAATACTGCAATTCATCTTCCTTCTATATCCGTTTTCATACCCACAACTTAGCGTGCCATTCGTCATCAAAATGTTGCGAGGTGCTGACGATATCTTTAAGTACTCCACAGCTGTAACGTGATTAAACGTTTAAAGACGAAGCGTAAATTGTTTTATATAAAGAGCCAGTTCCTACCGCGCAGTAAACACTCTCCACTTCGGTTATAAAAACCAGTCAGTTAATGTTGTATAGGGAAATAATCGCTGTTTGTTCTGAAATCCACACAAAACACATAAATACACTGTGTGGGCAGAACGTAGGATTTGTGAATGTTAAACCTGGTGGTATATAAAGTCCGTACCGCGCAGTAAACACACTCCGTCTCGGTTATAAAAATCAGTCAGTTAATGCTGTATAGGGAAACAATCGCTGTTTGTTCTGAGATCCACACAAAACACATAAATACACTGTGTGGGCAGGACACAGAATTTGTGAATGTTAAACTTGGTGCTACGTAAAGTAACCACTGGGCTTTAAAGGAAAATTCAATCCTTACCGCGCAGTAAACACACTCCATCTCAGTTATAAAAACCAGTCATTTAATTTTGTATAGGGAAATAATCGCTGTTTGTTCTGAGATCCATAAAAAACACATAAACACACTGTGTGGGCAGAACGTAGAATTGTTGAATGTTAAACCTGGCGGTACATAAAGTAACCACTGGGCTTTAAAGGGTTAATCTAAGATATTCCGCATTTTGGCCGACGGTATCCAATTTATACCGCTCCCGACGATGTGTATTTGTGCCTGCTTGCTGGGACACCTTCTCGTATGTCCGGGTACGGTGGGGGTGGCCTGCCTTCTGTAGTCGGATATCATAAGAACATTTCACTACAATAGCCAGCGCAACCCTTTGTCTCAGAGGGTCTCTATTTCCGCTAATTACACGCATATACAATACCATGTCATTTTTATGGCTTTTTGAATAAAATTTGGTTTCCTCACGTAAAGAGATCATTTTTATGGTATTTAGCAAAGTAGCTGCTTCATTATTCATAATACCTCTGTGAAATAATGGAGTCCATGGCGATCACGAGTAATTTATGAGCTTATCGCGGAATTAAATTGTACAGTACAAAGCATAAGTGCGGACTTTAATTTTTATTGCTGCAGTACCATAATGTCGTATTACATATCACGGTCTGACGTACGAATTTCAACCCAGTACTAAAATTCTTGGAATAAAATAACCAGCTCAAACAGCCACTTAAAAGCTTTGTTATAAAAAAAAGTCTATTTAGAAATTTGCTTTGTTTAAACTTCTTGATATTTGGAGTCTGTCGAAACAGATATTAGAGTATCTATGTGTCTTTTATTACCTTGATACAATTTAAGACTTTAAGTCTTCATACGTAATTGCAACATCCCCTCCAGCGTCAGCCATAAGCACACCAAAAGCATATTGCTGCTTTGCTGGTCATTGCTGTCACATTCAAAATTCGAGCAGCAGGTGGCAGAAGTGTGAAATTATTGTTTTTTCCAAGGGCGCAACCGTCCCCAGTGGGCCAGGGCCTCCTCATTATCGAAGCTTCAAGATCGTACTCAGACACACCACACTCGTTAGGACTCCTCTGGACGAGTGATCAGTCCGACGCAGAGACCTATCAATGACAACACACAACACTCAGAAGAGACAGACATCTATGACCACGGCGGGATTCGAACACGCAGTCCCACAAAGCAAACGGCCGCAGACCCACGCCTTAGACCGCATGACCACTGGGATTGACGTGAAGGGCCTAAGCAGTCTTAGATGAACTGCCTCATTAACCCCTTATTAAACCCAAATCCCGCGTGGTCTAACCTGGTCTCGATAACTGGCCGCCTCTGTATGGGGACTGACTTTCATATAAATTACACAGGGTGGCACAGAAGTCACTTGACACTCGATGTATAAACAGATCAGCCCTACATACGAAGTTACGTGAGACAGCGTGTCAGGGCTTTACGGAAAGATTTAGGCAGTGTGTCAGTGCAGCAGAGAGAATCTTCCAAATTTCAAATAGTTGATTTCACACTTCCTCCGCGGTGTTGATGAGATATGCGCTCTTCAGGGGTATTATGCAGCGTCGAGCGGTAATCCTTTGCCGACGTTTCGGGACAACGTATCTGTCCCATCTTCAAAGTCCAAGAAGTTTTGACTTTTAAAGATGGGACCGATAACTTTCCCGAAACGTCAGTAAATTATTACCATTCGACGCTGCGTAATATCCCAACAGGAGTTCATATTTCATTTCAAATACTTAATACATGTTAGTGCTTTGTCAGTAAGTGTCAATTAAAGTATTGCCTCCTGTTCAATTAACTTTTGTACCTTCCTGTATATAACAGTTTAGATATTACCTAACAGAGAACATATTTCGTTCCTACTACATAGACCATTGCGTAAACAGTGTTTAAATAACTATTAGCAATTTATTATAAGAAATATACGCAACGTGTGAACATACACACACACACACACACACATATGCAATGTGTGTGTGTGTGTGTGTGTGTGTGTGTGTGTGTGTGTGCGTGTGTATGTATGTATGTTACGGCAGGTGGTATCTATAATTACTACTAGACTTTAACCTTTTAAAGCCTAGCGGTAACTTTACGTACCACCAGGTTTAGCATTAAAAAATTCTACGTGGTGCCCACATTGCGTTTATGTGTTTTGTACGGATCTCAGAACAAACAGCAACTTTTGCCTTATAAAATATTAAGAGATTGGTTTTTATAACCGAAGTGGAGAGTGTTTACAGCGCGGTACGCTCTGAGTCCTTATATAAACAGATATGCTTCGTCTTTAAAGGGTTAAAAGGTAAATGATTGTTGTTTATGTGCATCTGTGATAAATAACTAAATCCTGACAGAAATATCAATGAACAATATTATTCATATTTTCCTTTGTTAGGAAAGTATGAGGATATATTTCAGGATTGGTAAACCTGGTTAAGTTATCATTGCCGATTTAGTCACGGAACACAGACCAGTGATAATAGACGAATGTGCACTGTACTGTTGTAGTGGAAAACTTATTCGCAGCTTTCAGACTGGCCGCCATTTGCTTTTCGATACGAAATCTATTAGGACAAGTGAAGGCAGCTAATTTGAGTCTCTCTAAGGGAGACAGGAGAGTTAATTTAATGATGTGGTAGTTCCATCTGTTCCCGCTAGACGACACTCATGCATCAGGGGAAAAAGGATAAAGGGTACAGAAGTACACTGTAAAGATACAGCGTTACGCATCGAAGATTGGCTTATGCCAGCAGGGAGACAGAGCCAGTACCAAATGCGTGGCTTTCTCAAGCCACTACTTTATTTAAAGCCTACGATTGGAGATATTAAGGACTCTTCTTCATTGAAGTTCAAGGGCAGGTATGAAGGTAGGCATAGATACGTAGCCCAATACAGAGTGGTACAAAAATCTACTTAATTTAGAAAATTCTGATACCTGTACAGAATTACGCAGTCAGCTTTCATAATGGTATGGCAGCCTTGTTAGGTGTGACCGGAACACTGAAGGCACCATTTGGAATTTTTTTGCATCTTAATAATTAAACTAACAAATACAAACAAAAGTAAAATTTTACAAAAAAATACACGGTAGTATGCGACACTTTGTAAATTCGGAACGTTATAAAAGTTATTTAAATCATGTTCTTTATAATCAATTACCTAGCCATTGGAACTCCCTGCATATTCAAAAACTTAATGAAAAATTTAATTGACGATAACCTTCAGCAATATAGAACATTTTGTCATATTTGCTGCGAACTTTGTTCTACCCGAAATGTTTCAAACCACATGGCCCTTCGAAGGGATTCCATATTTATATCATTATTGTGAATTCATGGCAACCAGCTGTTACCAAACACGTCAGTGCCAATGAAATTAATATACCAAAATTAAATAAAATATTGTATAATGCCAGAAATGTCTCATGTAGACGAACTGCTATCGCCAATAGGTGGTGCAAGTGTTCCAGCAGCTCAAGAAGAAATAGACGGCTCGACCTTTGGGAGAAGGGACCGATAGGCTGTCCCGAAAAGTCGGCCACTATCAATCAATGTCGCACAAAATCGAAGACACCCGAAAAGGTAAACTTTTCCTTATCAAAAAAAAAAAAGCGCATAGAAATAGTAGAAGTACAGATCCACTTATTCTTGACCTCAGTACTAGATGAAGGTCAGTGGTAAACTTCACGCCCCGGCCACTTTACCTTCGGGAAAGAACACCGCTACCCATTACATAGGAGGCTGTTTGGGTTTCATTGAAAAGAAAAATACGTTTCCCCTGACGGAATTCAAATCCCGGAAAGTTCAGGGCGTAGCATAGTCATTATACCACTACGCTGTCCCAGTTTATGAAAGAAAATGCATGGATATTAAGAGAAAAACAGAGAAAACGGAGGAAGATGTACTGCGTAGTAAGCAAGAATGTAAAACAGATCCTCTGCTTCACTACATAATGTCCTTACAGTCTAACCTGTGCCTCCTTCAGAATGATAGCCCACACGGATCTGTCTTCTGCTTTCTTCCTCCACCTCTTGACACTCATCGGTTTCAGACCATTCTCAATACAGTCCAGCTACCTTAATTATGGACTTCCTGCTTTTCTTCTTCGATCGGTTTTCCCCAGAAGTACTTTCTTCGCAGCATTGCCATCAGGCATACTTACCAGATGAACAGCCCATTCTAGTCAGCTGAGAAAATTAAGAAAGAATGAGAGAAATAAAGTAAATAAGGAAGGAAGAAAGAAAGAAGGAAAGAAAGAAAGAAGGAAGGAAGAAAGAAGGAAAGAAAGAAAGAAAGAAAGAAGGAAAGAAAGAAAGAAAGAAAGAAAGAAAGAAAGAGAGGAAGAACATGGGTAAAATTTACGGGTACATAAATACATAAAAATACAACAAGAGAAATAAGAAAGTAAAGAGAGGAAATGGAAGAGAAAGCGATAAATAAATGAAGGCAAACAAACACCACATTCAGGCCAGTGCCCCGCAGATGCACCGTTGCATTTACGGTGTAGCGTCTCCCTACTTGTGCTTTTGTCAGTCCCAATGCTTTAATCGACGTCACTCAGCGCAATTTTCCGATTTCCATACATTTGCAACCCGATCCACAGGCCAATCAATACATCTGGTCTGGTCCAGCCAATTATCACTCAGTTCTCCCCCCAGAAGTGTAACTTGTATTGCAAGTAGCTCAGTAAGATTCACCTGTCAGTGACACGTCTAACGGACTGAATTTTTGTTTCTGTCAATCACAACTTACTTATAATTACTGATAGTTGCGTAGGAAAAATTTCATATAGAGAAATTTAGAGATGCCAACCATGTCGATAACCACAGACTGTCTCAAAAGTGTGGCTGGTGGTGATTATGATATATATATAGTTACATGTTACTGACTTTATAGATACAACTGCCATTACTGTCATATATTGACTTGTCATTAGAATATATTTTGTTATATGATTTACTTGATTAATTTGTTTATTTACTTATTTATACTTGTGTTTTCTGTGTGTCACTTCTAAGTATTTACACCGTCATTAAGAGGTTTGCTTTATTTTTACATATCTTTTGCTCTGGACTTGCTCCTATATTTCTCTAAACTCTACCTCCAAACCCAAATTTTCAGTTTCTTGATTTTGATTTTCAGTAAGTTTTAAAAACGAAAAGATGGAAGCCAGGAATTTCATTAAACTTTCCCTTTGCAAATGACAGAACTCGGCAGGGAAGTTAAAACTTGATATCCCGTACAAAAACACTAATCACCAACAAATGCACAAAGAGAGTTTTGTCATCAATTGTAACACACTCCTACATGTTTCGACCCTGCTGGGTCATCTTCAGGGAGAACTCTTTGTTACCGTTACACTAAGGTTGCACTTTGTAGTTGAGTGAGAATGTGCTGTTGACTGTGTACTGCGTTGTTTTTGGAGGCGTGAACTCTCTGCGGTCCCGGCCTGCAGGCCCGGACCGCAGAGAGTTATTAATTAATAACTGCTAACCCGGATTGGCATTATATTGTATAATGTATGCAGACATGACTGACTGACTGACTGACAGACTGACTAACCAAATAACTAACTAACTAAATAACTAATTTAAATAACTAAATAACAACCAACCAGCTAACGAACTGACTAACCGACCGACTAACCAGCCAACTGCTAATCAGCTAATTGACTAACCAACTGACTAACCAACTTACCAACTAACTGACTGACTGACTAACTAAATAAATAAATAACTAAATAAGTATCTAAACAACCAGCCAACTAACGCACTAACTAACCGACTGTTTAACTAACCAATAACTAATCAACTAACTGACTAATTGACTCACCAAACGACTGACTGACTAACTAACTAACTAACTAACTAACTAACTGACTGACTGACTGACTAACTAACTAACTATCTCTATAGAGCCGAGTCCTTCTTGAGAAGCTAACAGGTCTTCAGCTTGTCAAGAACTTCTCCGCATTTTATGACAACCGAAGGTTCATTACCGCATTCACACGAGCCAGCTACCTGTCCCTATCCTGAGCCAGCTCAATCCAGTCAATGCTTTCTGCTCTACTCCTCAGAATTCCATTTTAATATTACCTTACCCTCTACTCCTAAGTCATCCAAGCGGCTCCGTTCCCTCAGATCTCCCCACCTCTCTCTTCCCACATACAAAGCAGACTCACGTACCAAATTTAATCATTACTCTTCCTGTGGTCCTCGTGTTTAAGTGCGCAGCCTGACGGAATGACAAACACGCAGACAGACATAAGAATTCTTCTCTTCCACGTTATGCAAGGAGCGCATAAAAATCGTACCTATAACCAATTTTACTACCATTAAGCCCACAGCAGACGTTGGATGATTTTGAGGCAAATAGACAGTTATCACAGATTCTGAATCACCCCCTTCTACTCCCGGAGGGTATGTAGCCCGCAGTAGCAGCAGCCTGATCGCTAGCATTATTGTGAAGGGGTGTGCTGTAATCGCTCTGTGAATACGTTGTCATCCCCCTTTGTTTGAATAACTCTAGAAGCCCCTTGTTCCACTGCCGACATATGTCGTGTCTGTTCAGAGCTCTCTCTGCAAATAGACAAGAAATTACCCGTGTAACCGCCAGCATTACAGCTCCTGCTTATTTACCCACGTCATTACCTTTCCCTGTTCTCCCAGTGCAAACAAACTGTACAGTTTGTAACTTGCATGTGGGCCCTGTAAGGGATTTCCTTTGTAGCAGACAACATTACAGTTCCTTCATGCATAATAGCGTCGGTGTTGAGACAGTTCTGTCAGTGCTCTTTGTTTCAATATGTGCTGTCAAAGATATACAAAAATCGTTAAAATAGTTCTTTTTTTGAACAGAATACATAGAAGAAAATCAAGACATGCGATGTACGTACAACATAACATCGAGACGCGTTCGCGTAACCATGGTTGCCGTCGAAAGGCAATAAGTGTTACATATTCTGATCGTGAGTCTGTAGCCTTAGTTACCCAGCATGCAAAGCGCGTGCGCGGTATTATAGTGTCAGCTGTGACCTGTCTGATTCTACCATATTTTTCCACAGTATCTCACAAACGGCACGATTTTCGGAAAAAAATTTTTGAGCATAAAACGTGAGTTTTAATTTTCTTTACAAATTTTGTCTGAAATATTTCTCATTCTAAGAAGAACTGAGCGAGCTATTACCATAAATGTACATAGGGGTTCATGTAAAGTGTCCGTTATTCTTGTCGGATTTTAATGCAACTTTATTTTTCTCAACAGATTTTAGAAAAAATATTCAAATATCAAATTTCATGAAAATCCGTCCAGTGGGAGCCGAGTTGTTTCACGAGCAAAGAAGGACAGACACACATGAAGAAGGCTAGAGCCGCATTTTGAAATTTTGCTAAGACGCCAAAAATCATTAAAACAGTCCCGTTGTTTGAACCAAATACACAGAAGAAAAATAAAACAAAAGCTATATAATTTCACATTTATTTTATTTTCACAATAAAGTAATAACTTAGCATATATTTCACCCCCCGAAATGCTATCTCGTACATTCTGAGATTGCGTGCAACCGAGTATAAGGAATGCTTTCCCATAGAGTACGTGTAAAATTAAATCTAGGGTTACCATGGCAAAAGCTGCATCTAACAAGAAGAAGACTCTTTTTACCAGCACACTGGATTTAAATTTGAGGAAGAAACTAGTAAAATGCTACATTTGGAGTACAGCTTTGTATGGTGTTGAAACTTGGACGCTTCGGGCAGTAGATCAGAAACACCTGGGAAATTTTGAAATGTGGTGCTGGAGAAGGATGGAGAATATCAGTTGGACCGATCGTGTGAGAAATGAAGGAGTGTTACATAGAGTCAATGAGCAGAGGAATATCCTACATGAAATAAGAAAACGGAAGGCTGACTGGATTGGTCACATCTTGCGTAGAAACTGCCTTCTAAAACACGTTATTGAAGGAAAGATAAAGGGAGAGATGGAAGTGACAAGAAGACGAGGCAGAAAACGTAAGCAGCTACTGGATGACCTTAAGGACAGCCGAGAATGCTCTTATTTGAAGGAGGAAACTCTAAATCGCACTACGTGGAGGAATAGTTTTGGAAGAGGCATTGGGCCTGTCATTAGACAGACTGCTGGATGATGATGACAGTTAGTGATTCCAAAGTAGGCTGTATTCTATAACTCAACTAAACGCCATAAAGGTAGGTGTAATCGTTCACAACAGCTGTACGCATTACAAGGTTCGTGTCACCTTGAGATAAGCCTTTAGCTTCAAGCTTGGACTATTTTACACTCTTAGTCACAAACAGTGCCAGTTTTCGTCTCACGTGACATGGAGACAGCAGGTAGGGAAACATCAGACCTTATCTTACAGCGGGAATGGAAGCATATACAGGGTGGTACACCGACGGCCAAGGAACAGGAAAGTGTAGTAAAATGAATTCCAATTAACTTAACTAACCCTTTGGACCAGAGTCCTTCTTGACAAGCTAACAGGTCCTCAGCCAGTCAAATTTCGCATATTTTATGGACACAGAAATTTCACTACCGTATCAACAAAAGCTCGCCACTTATCCCTACCTTCAGCCAGAACAATCCAATCCAACCTCCCAACCATTTCATGAAAATCCATTGCAGTATCATCCTTCCATCTACGCCGGTCTCTTCCGAGTTTTCTCTTTCTGCCAGGTTTTTTTTCCACCAAAAAATATATATACATGTCTCCTCTCTCCATTATGCGTAACAAGACAAATTAAACTAAAAATTATTTGTTTCGACAGAAGAATTAAGAATCCTACGGTGAATAGAGCAGGAGGCCTGCAGGCTTCAACGAAGAAATTTTAGTTTCACGATCTGAGTATTAGTGAAAGAAATGTTTCATTATCTCGTGGGATCATTTTGTCAGAGATCACTGGAGGCAGCTCCCCCTCTCTCCGTTCCCATGACCGACCACCGCAGACCCGCCATGTTGATCAATACTTAGTCTTCGCAATTTTGCGGGCATTTAGTCACAGACGAAGTAACAAAAAGAGACGGCGCTCTGAAATCATAGACAAGGGATGATGGGAGAGCCCTCACATCGGAAGCAATTAAATGAGAAATGCTTCATTTATTCCTGTGATAAACGCTCTGTTAAAGTTGCAACATTGCCCTTTAGATGCGAAACGGGATTAAACTATATTGGTGAAAGAAGCTACGCAATTATTTCAATAATGCAGCGTGGGAAAGGCGGAAGCCGAGTACATCCAAACTGACTGACAGACTCTATTGATGGTTGTGTACCTCAGCCTGTAGCTCTTGCAACCATTCAAACCGCGCAAATTTACAGGGAGGCATTAGAGTTACTATCTTAGGCTGTGAGTAATTTTCTGTGCACTATATTAAACTGCATGTTTTGTACGGATCTCAGAACAAACAGCAACTTTTGCCTTATAAAACATTAAGAGACTGGTTTTTATAACCGAAGTGGAGAGTGTTTACAGCGCGGTACGCACTGAGTCCTTATATAAAACAGACATGCTTGGTCTTTAAAGGGTTAATCTAAGTTTTATACAGTTATACGTGAAAACTGCAGGGGCGAGAAATATATACACACACACACATATATATATATATATATAGAGAGAGAGAGAGAGACCTTTGCAATATACAAAAGAGGATTGGGTTAGGTTAGGTTAGGTTAGGTTAGGTTTCGATTGAGAATTTGGAAATTGAGGGCTATAACGGAGGTGTAGAGAAAGACGATATCCCCTACGTAATGAAGAGAATGACGCACACATAACATATTGCTGAAATGTAAAGAGACACAGAGCTGGAGAAAAAACATGTTTGAACGATATATCGCTACACGTAACTGAATAAATATCTCATAAGAAAACGTTCATTTTTACCGTGACTTTAGAATTGAAATTTCAGGCAAACTTCCTTACAAATTAAAATGTGAATGGAAAAAAACAAGTGGAAAAAAACTGCAATATTTAGAGGAGTTGAAGAAGGAAGTATTATAAATTTAAACTCTTTATTGTATAAAATAATTTAGACCAGAATAGATATTTTTAAAAGAGAATAAATGTTATTAAGATAAAATTTAGTCATTAGTAATAAGCATAGTGGCATTGTACTGGCAAAAACCTGGCGACACCAGTCATGTCCAAAGGAATATATTTCAAATAAACAAAGAATTGGTTTTTAAATCTTTATTACAGCGTTCGTAGATAAAGCGCCCTCATACGACACCTGAACGTAACAGTCACACAGTAACCCAAGGGGTCCCTAACATGGTTGGAGAAATGAAGCAGAAGAGTTAGATATAGCTTAAAGATTCTGCGTCCTTGGACACTTCTATGCAAACGGGATATATCAAACAAGGTAAAAAAGGAGGAAAAATTAAGCTGTAGTCCAGACGCTGAAGAATAAGGACTAGAATTAATGTAAAGGGTGTTGGAAAATATTGTAATTTGTTAAAGTACACCTAATCAGTTTCTATAATGCAAACTAACAACTTAGCAGGCTTTTAAACATTTTCCAGAGCTGTCTCTCCCACAGCGACGGCCAAATAAGTCTTAGAGAGAAGCATGCGAAATTTTCTGCGCAGGTACATCATAAACGCACCTTAATTTTGTTTAAAATGTACTTTTTTCGAATCAAAATTAAAACATGGCGACGATGTCAAACGTCCAGATTATAACTGACGAAAAATGAAAGATAACGTCCGATAAACTTAATGTAGGTTTTACGCAGCAAGTACGTGCGTTAACAAGTTCCACATAATGTACGATATAATGCAGGCGTGCACAAACCCCGGATGTCACTTCTGCCGGTGGATAATATTAACCTGCTCAATGTTAACGGGTATTCAGTAAGGAGATTACCACTAACCATTCTGGCTCCTAGAATTTTGAGGCGGCTGATAAATAGTATAATATAATATAATATAATATAATATAATATAATATAATATAATATGACATGGTATGATATATGATATGATATGATACGATACGATACGACACGACACGACATGACATAATATAATATAATATAATATAATATGACATGGTATGATATATGATGATATACGATACGATACGACACGACACGACATGACATAATATAATATAATATAATATAATATAATATAATATAATATGACATGGTATGATATATGATATGATATGATACGACACGACACATGACATAATATAATATAATATAATATAATATAATATAATATAATATAATATGACTTCTAAAATGCTTGGAGCCACCTGCAAGCTTTTTTCCCCAGAAAGGCCGCATGAAGCGAGTAACATACTGAGGAGTCGAAAACATTCGGCGCCCGCACTACAGTATTTTGTCGCCATGGCGGTCTGGCGCCCGAGATTTGTACACACCATATATTACCTACATGGCATTCCTAGACCTGCTGAACAGGGAACGGAAGGCACAGGGACCTAGGATTTCTGAGTTGCCCACGACAGCCTGTGCGACACCCAAATCTGCACACTGGCCTCTACAGCAGTGCACATGTCACTACCTCTAAGGCTGTCATAACCACACGTGAATGTCTTCGTTTCTTCATCACGCAGTAAAAACCGACCTAAAACTGCAGGAGGAAGGAAGCCCGACATAAAGCAATTTATATCGCTTACCCTGTACAAAAACTTCTCCCTCTAGACTCCATATCCGATCCTGTGATAAATCAGCCGTATGGAGCGTGACATAAAGGGATGCTGATAGATGCTGACATGTCAGTAGTTAGCCTGTTAGCCGTGTCAGTGTTACAATTACCGATATCTCCCTCTCTTCAGATAACTTCGTTGCGCTACTCTTTTATACAGATCAGCGCCTCCAGGCCCCCTCGCTTGCCCTCCGCTTCACAAGGCCTGTCCCACACCCACTCACCCACGGTTAGTTCAAGACCAGCCTAAACCCGGATATACTGTTTAAAAAGAGGCCCCCGCCACAGCAGAGCATACCGCCCGCTTCACGTACAATAGTTCCAAGTGACGCCATGTTCGTATTCTTCATCAAGTAATATTTTACACAAAACTGAAGCCGCACCATAAAAACGTTATGACCCTGTAAATTTAACTTTTTAAAGCCTAGCGGTAACTTTACGTACCACCAGGTTTAACATTAAAAAATTCTACGTGGTGCCCACATTGCGTTTATGTGTTTTGTACGGATCTCAGAACAAACAGCAACCTTTTCCTTATAAAACATTAACCCTTTAAAGACGAAGCATGTCTGTTTTATATAAGGACTCAGTGCGTACCGCACTATAAACACTCTCCATCTCGGTTATAAAAACCAATCTCTTAATGTTTTATAAGGCAAAAGTTGCTGTTTGTTCTGAGATCCGTACAAAACACATAAACGCAATGTGGGCACCACGTAGAATTTTTTAATGTTAAACCTGGTGGTACGTAAAGTTACCGCTAGGCTTTAAAATGTTAAGCTGCATGTAAGACAGGTGGCTTGGTCAGTCGCAGATTTGTTCCGTAATGTAAGGAAAATACAAATCCTACTCTTTGGGAATCGAACCCCGACTACAAGTCGTACATTCCGTAACCTAATCGCGATACCGGCTATACTAGCTCCAAAAATGTGTCAGCCTTACAATAATATTAGCCCCTTAAGATCAGGTGGTAATTATACATACCGTATCAATATTTTTATCACCCATAAAATCGTATTTCGCCCACACAGTGTATTTATGTGTTCCATATAACTCACAACAAACAGCCATTATTCCCGCCGTACAGATTGAACCTACTGGTTTTGCTAATTAAAAAATTCTCTATTCTGTGATTTCAGGCTTCCGCCGCGATGCTGACGACATCTGCCCTCTTCTGGGATATAACGCAGCGTCGAATGGTAATCCATTTACCGACGTTTCGGGAAAGCGTATCGGTCCCATCTTCAAGGGTGAACAACTATTCTTCTTGGAATTCTAGACCTTTGAAGATGGGACTGATACGTTGTCCCGAAACGTCGGTAAATGATTACCGCTCGACGCTGCGTAATACCCCAGAAGAGCAAGATATCAATTATCTATCCTCTTTGGGTAGGAAACTGAGTATTTGTAATACTGGTTTATTTTATTCTTGAAAATTTCGAAGTATTAAAACGAGTAAAAGTGAGACAATTTTTTATTTTTTTTTAGTGGTGAAGGGCCCCGCAGCAGACGCTACAGATTCACCGCAGCCTTGAGGCTTCTTGTGCAACCCTGTGATGAAGATGACGATTATTATTATTATTATTATTATTATTATTATTATTTGTCTTTTCCTAGTAATGGAGCACCGGTGGAATGAAACTGACAGGGGAAAACCGAAGTACTCGGGGAAAAACCTGTCCCAGTGCCACTTTGTCCACCACAAATCCCACATGGACTGACTCGGGATCGAAACCGCGCCTCCGCGGTGGGAGGCCGGCGGCTAACCGCCTGAGCCATGGCACGGCCATAAAAATAAGACACATGAAAATGTCAGCAGGAAACCCGTTCCGTTACGACAATGCAGAAAATGCGGTGCCTCAGTCGGTAAGACGCGTGTTTTTTCCTGTACTTTTGTTCGTGCTTATAAACATATATGAAATGTGACGTGTTTTACTTTCCAAACGCTCTCGTGCAGCTGCACCGCTCCTGATTAACACCTGTAATCTTATCGTGTGAAGGAATGGTGTATAATCACATATTTTACATTTGAGACAGAACTGGTTGCCACATACTGGTCTTACTATCACATTAATATGAGATTTTTACACGAGCATTAATGTTTATCGTTATTTGGGCAAATGTGACGATTAAAACTGACTTCTGAGACAGCTAAAGATGGAAAATAAAACAATACTAAATGAATGTTTAATAAATACGTTGTGTAAGTGTAGAACAGTGCATTTCTTATTAATCTGCTTCTTTTCTAGATATGAAGGTCACATTACCGGTCCGTGTCTGAAATTGTACACTGAAAAATAAAAAAATTTTTAGATCCTCACGAGAATTGTCTAAGTTACAGTCTATAACCATTAGCCCTTTAAAGACGAAGCGTATCTGTTTTATATAAGGGCTCAGTGCGTACCGCGCTGTAAACACTCTCCACTTAAGTTATAAAAAGCAGTCTCTTAATGTTTTATAAGGCAAAAGTTGCTGTTTGTTCTGAGATCCGTACAAAACACATAAACGCAATGTGGGCACCACGTAGAATTTTTTAATGTTAAACCTGGTGGTATGTAAAGTTACCGCCAGGCTTTAAAAGGTTAAACGAATCTCTGCTCAAATCGATGTGGTTTTACAATATGACAAATATAGTTATCCACCGCCTCGTCATGAAGAGACTGCTACAGTATTGACAGGCAACACCACGGCCAGTGTTACCTTCCGCATCTTCATTCCCAAACAATCCAAATACAGCCTCACCTATCGGATTACCGTCACCTAATTGTACTGTATCTTGTAATAAAATCCAATAAGCTCGACTTAAAAGTATTTCTTCATCTTCAACTCGAAATTTTCGCAGAAAATACACTTGATGCTCAAATATTTCTTCGGCCTCAATGTCTATCCCAGACAATTTTCACTGTCATAAAATGTAAACCGGATTCTGACACCACTGATTGCCATGGGCAATGGAGGTGTGATGCAATCAAACACCCAGACAGGATACGGTATTTTATAAATAGAATCGTGTCTTATTCAAAGGTAAATGCTTGTGTTTCTAAAAGTAACACCATTTACAAGAGCAAGCATTGTTTCTTTTGAAACTGTTTAACAAACGTCAGTAAATGCACAACAGGCCGTGCCATGGCTCAGGCGGTTAGCCGCCGGCCTCCCATCGGCCCGGGTTCGATCCCGGGTCAGTCCATGTGAGATTTGTGGTGGACAAAGTGGCACTGAGACAGGTTTTTTCCCGAGTTCTTCGGTTTTCCCCTGTCAATTTCATTCCATCTGTGCTCCATTATTAGGAAAAGGACAAAAAATAATCATCTTCTTCATCATAGGGTTGCACAAGAAGCCTCAAGGCTGCGGTGCGTCCGTAGCGTCTGCTGCGGGGCCCTTCACCACTAAAAAAAATGCGTAACAGTCTAATTCTTACTCTATGCGCACATTTTCTTATCACTGATTTATAAGCTTCAGGCCGCTTTTAAGTCCATGCTAAAGTAAATATTTAAATAAAATCAGGACTGTGGTGTCTGCGTGGTTTCGAGGAATACGACAGACCATAGAAGGCGTTCCATCTGCTTCACATTTAACCGATCTTCCATTTCGTTGGCAAAGAATTATACATGTTAGGCGTAATTTACTTAATGGTCCGTCATTGCGAAATTCTATGACTAAACGTCAACAACGTCGACTTGCTTTCTGAATCCGTTAAGTTTTCACAGAGAAGCAGATACCATCTCTACAATAAACCACGTGGATAAGGGGTGGAATACGTGCAAGGGGTAGTAATTGTTAGGGGGGATAACAGAGAATCCGGATGGAAGGGGAGGAGATAATCTGCCTGCGTTTCCTAGGAGACAGACTGTAGTTGGTGGCTCTTTTAATCAAGCCCCGATTGTACTCGCAAGCATTAGCCAATTACAGATGATACATGTACAGCTCGGTGTAATGCGTCGGTTCGTACAAGCTTTCAACACCCCCCACCCCAAAAGTGTTCTTCAAATCTTATACAAGACAATTTCCTGTTCACTGTGTCTACGGTTTTAACTTTAAAGCGGGTGGTGAGTATATTTACCACTACGCGTGATAAGAGTTTAGCGAATTTCCTAAAAGATACCGTCACAAGTTAAAAGATCCTTCGTGACAGGTTTAAATCTTCAAAGACGAAGCGTATCTGTTTTATATAAGGACTCAGTGCGTACCGCGCTGTAAACACTCTCCACTTCGGTTATAAAAACCAGTCTCTTAACCCTTTAAAGACGAAGCGTATATGTTTTATATAAGGATTCAGTGCGTACTGCGCTGTAAACACTCTCCACTTCGGTTATAAAAACCAGTCTCTTAACCCTTTAAAGACGAAGCGTATATGTTTTATACAAGGACTCAGTGCGTACCGCGCTGTAAACACTCTACACTTCGGTTATAAAAACCAATCTCTTAATGTTTTATAAGGCAAAAGTTGCTGCTTGTTCTGAGATCCGTACAAAACACATAAACGCAATGTGGGCACCACGTAGAATTATTTAATTTTAAACCTGGTGGTAAGTAAAGTTACCGCTAGGCTTTAAAAGATTAAGGGTTACCCCTGTGGTGTTTTAACCGGTGTTTCGCTCACCACAATAAATCTTAACGAAAGATATGCAGGTGGATTTATTTGCAAATGATTGCACCAGTTCATACAGAAAGGTTACTCCTACATCACAGCAGTACGTATTAACAGCAATTCTTACACAGTGCTAAAACACGGTACGCAGTCACTTTACATAAACATCGACATGTGTCGGTGCAACAGTACACCATCTTCAGGGGGAACACATTTAACACCTGAAACACACAAGCACAGTTGTTAAAATGTTCAATAAAATATCATTCTATAAGCCACCACACACAGAAGCAGTGCGTTGAAGTGCGTATTTTATGTCGTGCGTCAATATGTGGTGTTTCAAATAATAATGTTTTAATGAATATTCTGACAAATGGGCTGGTGTGTTTTAAGTGTTAAATGTGTTCCCTCCGAAGAAGGAGTATAAGTGCGCCGAAACATGTCGGGGTTTCCTGTAAAGTGATTGCTTATTGTATTTTAACATTGCGTAAGATTAGTGTCGGTATATATTGTTGTAATATATGCACGTGCACAGTACGGACAGTGCTAAATTAGTTAATGCTACATGTTTCGGCCATTACACATGGCAGTCCTCTAGTAGTACACATTACACAAAGGTCATGTAAGGTTAAGTAACAGCATCGGTTTTTTTAGTGGTGAAGGGCCCCGCAGCAGACGCTACGGACGCACTGCAGCCATGAGGCTTATTGTGTGACCCTATAAAGATGAAGATGATTATTTTTTGTCCTTTTCCTAGTAATGGAGCACGGGTGGAATGAAACTGACAGGGGAAAACCGAAGAACTCGGGGAAAAACCTGTCCCAGTGCCACTTTGTCCACCACAAATCTCACATGGACTGACCCGGGATCGAACTTGGGCCTCCGCGGTGGGAGGAAGGCAGCTAACCGCCTGAACCATGGCACTGCCCAGCATCGACTTTGGTAAATGGTAAAATATAAATTGAAGAACAAAACACAGTTTACGCTATCCATTCCTTACACTGATAATGACCAACGTATGATAACTAACTAACAAAGGCACAGTGTCAGCTTTCGCCCTATACACGAGCTGCCCCGAAATCACTGTGTGTAAAAGTTTCGTGTTCTTTTATACACATTTTTCATACATGGAGAAACCTTCATCTTAAGGCTCAATTTTTTTACATGGCGACAAGATATCAGGAGATGAACGTAATGTAATTTTCAGTAGGTACGCTCAGAGGTATGTTGAAAAATGCATGAGACATCGGACGAACTTAAATTCGTATTTCGGTTCCTACAATTTTAATTGCAAAATGAAGCAGCTGGGTAAGGCTTCTTGTATGTTGCTTTTAAATTTTGAATTGGCATCTAACCGGTTACTGTATTGGTATGCAGTAAATATATGCACTTATAGATGAGATTCGGGAAACAAAAAACAAAAAAACAACAATATTTTTGTTTTACCGATTGTGACTTCTTCCAGGATGTTTGTTTAGTGTACGATACTGTAATATTTACTTTTGTTTAGTGTACGATACTGTAATATTTACTTTTGTTTAGCGTACGATCACGTGACTTTCAGCGTTTATCTAGTGTACAAAAAATTCACGTTTAGACTTCCTTTTGTTTACTATTAGGGAAAATAGAAAATTTATATTTCCTGTCTTCCTTACATGAAAATTTACCATTACTTAAGACACAGCCTTTTACATACACCAACACACGCACACAATAACATTATACGTTACACATCAATGTAAACCTTCCTACGTGTTACAGCGACAAATTTTATTGTGTGCGTATATTGGTGTATGTACGCGATTGCACGCAAAGTACACAGCACGTATACTATTAAATTTAAAAACTTATTTAAAATTGTTTCCTTTCTTCTCCCTCATATTAAGCAACTTTCTCCACCCCTAAATACAACCGGGTTTCGAGGTCTACGTATTTTCTTTTACTGCGTAGGAAAATGAATTTTTCCACTGATTAGTTTGTGGTTGTAATCGGATTTGTGGGTGATAAGGTAGAGAAAATAAGCTCCACAATGGGGAGTGCTTCCACCCCGTGTAATATTAGATACTACCCCTTCGTGAAGGGTAGCGTTATTTTAGTACAGACAACTGATATATAAAATGGCGCAACAAGATATTGTACGGCTATTAAGACTTTTGAGATGTGACTTTATTTTAAAAGGCAAAGCAATCCCTGGATTGGCCCTGAGGGTTCCAGCAAGCTGAGGCTCCCAGATTTCTAGACAATCGGCACATGAAGGTGGTAAGGTTGTCAGCCCTACACACCAGCCACATTTACCCCCCAGGAAATATTCCTGCTACTCATTTCTTTTAGAGGCTGAGTCGACCCCAGGGCCATAGTGCGACCGGAAGGATTAAGTCAATGACACAGGACAAAAAATAACAATCATTTTCACCTACATCACAGGGTTGCACAATAAGCCTCAAGGCTGCGGTGCGTCCGTAGCCTCTGCTGCGGGGCCCTTCAGCAATAAAAAAAGTCAATTACACCATCGGGAATCGAACTCGCGACCTTCCGGTTTGTAGCGCAGTGCCCCATAACTTTATTTTAATTGTCCAAATGGCATTGCTGCTTGCCTTCTTACCCAAAGTTGTTACAGTTCTGGATTTCGTTATTACAGAAAAATATTTGTTACTGTTATTATGAGCAGTTTATTCATAATTTTGACAAGTTAATTGTAAATTATCAAATCAACTAACGTAATTCTAACTACAGCATGGAAGGGGCTACAAATTTGATTAGGTTTGGAGCATAGATATGGCTTCAACATTGGAGGAGCACCGTTTGAAACACACAGTTGTGGTTCTGGCTGTAAGAAGAAACTTTGTTGAAAAGGAAGGCTTCTTCTCTCGCAGAGTGCACCATATACACACCCACCCCACATCATTTCCCGCTTCAGCAACCCCCGTCGGCTTTTAGACCAACCACCACAGCAAGGGGGTTGGGGGAGGGGGTGCGAACATTCCGTCAGAAAAGAAAATCACTCAGTAGTGGCAAAATGGTTGTCGCCTCCACCTCTTCCTATGCTTCCCTTTTTGCCTCTTTCACATCCTCGAAAAGGTGCTATTTGGCTTTTGGATTTCTAAATAATTTGCCAACGATTTGTGCAGCCCGACAGAGGAAATGGCAGGCGAAGGCTTTCAAGTGGCGCTCCGTATAATCGTATCTCATTGTTATGTTATCTTTTGTTCCCTAAACCAGGTTTATGCACGAGTTTAGGACAAGCTTGTGTTTTTGGCTTCTTTCTGAAGTTCAGGGAGCGATGGTAACAATTATGGCAGTGTTCGGTAAGTGAGTAACAGAAAAATAATTATGCTACCAGCTGTAATTTTGGGTAACAGACAAAAAGTTGCGACGGACACTTTGTTTTCTGACCATATTGACAATGAAAACGGGAATGAATGAAAGAATTGAATAAATAAGTAGCAAATAAATACGTATGAAGTCTTGTTTATTTAAAGACACTGAATTAAATGCTTAGTCACGTGAGATGTGGCAGAAGAATTCATGCATGAAGGGTGAAGTTTGGAGAATGCATCATATTTTCAGAAGGTCTAACAAAATTGTTGGTTAAATTTATTTTTGGTTTCCACTGTTTTGATGTAAGATCTGCTTTACAAAGAACTAAAAGTGCGTTGTGTTAATTTTATCAAATGAAACTTTATGTATTTTATAAAAAGTATGGCCTATGCATAGACTTTTTTTGGCGTCCTCTGCCCACGCTTGAAAAAATTCCATGTGGTAATTTTTGTATAAAAAATACGATATTATTTATCGAGTCTATGCAGTGTGATTGGATTTTAACCTTTTAAAACCTAGCGGTAACTTTACGTACCACCAGCTTTAACATTAAAAAATTCTACGTGGGGCCCACATTGCGTTTATGTGTTTTGTACGGATCTCAGAACAAACAGCAACTTTTGCCTTATAAAACATTAAGAGACTGGTTTTTATAACCAAAGTGGAGAGTGTTTACAGCGCGGTACGCACTGAGTCCTTATATAAAACAGATATGCTTCGTCTTTAAAGGGTTAACAGTAGCTCAGTATGTATGGAAATTGATTCTGATCTACAATAAATGAGCACTGGGGCCCAGGCACTGTACTTGAACACAACGGCAAAGGATCTTTGATGACGTCAAGTTCTGATATTATATAGTGGTGTGGGTTCAGCCCACCTCTGAATTTTGTACGCTTTCTTTCTTTTGTTTCTTATCGGCCTATTTAAATGTTACAAATTTTATAGATCCACCCTTGCAGTATTAAGATAAGACTTTGCATATAGAGTCAACCATACTTATACCGTCGTCGGATATAACGAACTTCGGTTATAACAGATAGCTTTTGGACTCCCCTTGGGATCCGTTATAACCGAGATTGACTGTACTGAGTTGCATATGACGACCCTCTACAGGCTGCCACACAAAATTTTTCATTTCGAGGATTTTTTGGGGGGGGAGGGAGGTGAGCTGGCCGCAAAACTATACGTAATTCATGTATGATTTTAAATATCTACACATTACATGATTCCTTTACCTGATTTAAATTAAAAGCTGTAATCGTCTTGTTATTTCAAGTTCATATAAGACTTGCCAATTATATTTATTTTTCAAAAGTCCAATGTAATAGTCATCAGAAAATCTCAGTGGCTGATTTACGCTGAAGGTTAAATGGCGTAAAACATATGTTGCCTACAAAGTCTATTTTTAAATATCTATGTGGAGGGGTGGAGCGGGGTAGGCTACAACATGGCAGCCCCCACTTTGGGTGCGCACCTGTTCTTCTCGAAAACGGCGCCACGTAAGGTGGTGAAGTTTTCACTAACGTTTCTATAATATATTTATACTATTTTTACATTATGTGATTAAGGATCTGTGTTTTTAACATTTATACATGTACCTGACGATGGGTCAGCCGTGCCGAAACATGTAGCGTATTGGCACAACCTTAGAGTAAAATGGTGTAGTGTGCAGAATAATATACGCTGTGGTGTGTCAGACTGCTTTTTTTTTTACTGTCAGTAAGGTGGTGTGTTTAACACCTACAAAAATTTCTGAGAACCTTGTTGCCCCAGTCATCATCTTACAAGAGTAACCTACGTGGGAAAGTACTGTGTACAACAGAAGAAATGTTCAGGAACCCGATGCAGCAAGCAAGCAGCTTTGCTTTGCTTACACACCAAGGCTCTAGATGGAGATATTAAAACTCTTCTGAAAAGTCGGTGCCTGTGTACCTTTCAACGCCCTGACAGCACAGCACGCCCTGATTTTCTTACTTGTTAAAGAGAAAATTTCAAATCTCACAACAAATATTTTTATTTCAAATCAAAGCATAGGCCGTGTTAAGTGGGTCCCTGTCACCACGGCATGGCGCATGCTCTGGTTGCGGATGGACGAAGGCCTCCAGTTATGGAGGGTAGCTCCGAATACGTTGAATAATCAGTCGCAGACAGCCGACAAGGGGTGGTCCTCGAGCTTCGGGGCTGGACGAGGTGCTAACAACTCCTCACAGTAAAAAAGTATGACGTTACGAAACAAATGGACAAGCCTTGGACCTGGTAATCAAATCGAGAAGAATGAGATGGGCGGAGCATGTAGCACGTATGGGGGAAAAAGAGAGGTGCATATAGGATTTTGGTGGGGAGACCTGACAGAAGGCAACCACTTGGGAGACCCAGGCGTAGATGGGAGGATAATATTAAAATGAATCTTGAAGACGTGGGATGGAGTATGGACTGGATTGAGCTGGCTTAGGATAGGGACAGGTGGCGGGCTCTTGTGAATACTGTAATGAACTTCTGGGTTCCATAAAATGGGGGGAATTTCTTGACTAGCTGAGAAATTGTTAGCTTCTCAAGAAGTTCTCTGTTCCATGGAGTTAGTTAGTTAGATAGTTAGTTAATTAGTTAGTTAGTTAGTTAGTTAGTTAGTTAGTTACCAAATCATGGGCCAGTTGGCTCGTAAGGAACGGAAGTTTGTTCTTTTGAACTAGATATAGAACGATTTATAGGTGTCAAATTTTGGTGCACACGTTTTTCTATCACCGCTTAAAGAAAAGAAAAAAAGCAACTAACTCTGTAAAAGAAATTTTTAATACAATTATGTGAAACTAAATGTCGTGTTTTTCTCTTTTCTTTCAGATACACTGCTGCAATTAGAAAAGTGACACCACAGCGACTACTTGGCTTCCAAAAGGCCGTAGCTTTCTATGCTTTACCCCATCCTACTGTTGCACACTGTGTGCACCTGGAAGAAGTCTTTGAACAAAGTGTAGATACAGTGGCAACTCTTGTATATCCGAATGTATCTTTATGAAATCTCTTGACTTACATCGATTATGTATCTCACATAGGCTATCCTAGGGTCAAACCCGGACTTACACGTTGACAGGCCGGCGATTAACTGACGATACAAAAGAAAGATGAGGACAGTATAAGCGATTTCCTGTTGTTGAGTGATAATGTCAAAAATAAATAGGCCTCTGTATGCCTCTCGAGATATTAGCGCCTATTTTGGCCTGAAGGAATGAAAACAAAAGAAATAACCAACGTCAAGTACAAAGGCAGGCCCTGGGGGCTCCAGCAGTTCGAGACACCCGGAATTTTTAGACAAAAGGCACATGAAGGCGTAAGGTTGTCAGACCTACGCATCGGCCGCCTTTACCCCCCAAGAGATATTAGCGGTACTCATTTCTGATAGATGCTGAGTCGATCCCAGGGCCATAGTGCGGCCGGAAGAATTATGTCAATGAAAATTTCCAGTGACACCATCGGGAATCGAACCCGCAACCTTCCGATTTGTAGCGCAGTTATTTGTATAGTGACTCGCAGTGTTTACACTGATACAGCTACGAATATTTAGTATCGTACTTCTAATCACGGAGGCAGAAATATTTTTTTTAGATGACTGTTAAAAACTGCATGCTGTTTACGAACACAAGAGTGTAACATTTTCAACTGCTTAAAATTTGTACTCAAGCCAATAAGAATTAGCACGAATCAGCTTGCAAAAGAAATACGGCACATGAACGCACAAACATATGCATGCTGAACACGAAGTGTGTTGGGTTTAGATGTTCAAAGTGTGGGTGCGGGATAACAGGCCACCTTCACACAAAGTCCCTTTTGTAACGGCGTTTTCATTTATAAGCATGAATAGCTGCTACAGCCTTTAAGATTTCCTTCCCTTATATGTCTGCGCCTTACAATCCGTCCATTCAGACGACACAGTTTCATTCTTGCAACAGCTTCATATAAGCCCACACCTCTCATATTGAATGTAACGTACACGCCCCATCACTTACCTGCTTCTAATTGGGATCCCCCGCTACTGTAATATGGCTTCGGTATTTGTTGCTTAACCTATTAAAGCCTGGAGGTAACTTTACGTACCACCAGGTTTAACATTAAAAAATTCTACGTGGTGCCCACATTGCGTTTATGTGTTTTGTACGGATCTCAGAACAAACAGCAACTTTTGCCTTATAAAATATTAAGAGACTGGTTTTTATAACCGAAGTGGAGAGTGTTTACAGCGCGGTACGCATTGAGTCCTTATATAAAACAGATACGCTTCGTCTTTAAAGGGTTAAAGTGGTGAAATTATTGATTTGGTTTTTGGAAATATCAATTTCGAAATTCGATAAAGACAGCGACTACCTAAACGAGAATTTTTAAATTTTCTTCAGTCGCTCGTAACAAATTACCATATAGTATCTCCATGCAGGCCACGAGAGTCTGCTTCCACTTCCTTTAACATGTATTAGCATCAGACACTCAAAGTTGTGGTCTAAAAAGCTGAATATTGGATTTTAGTAGGTGTGTACGAGTTGGTTGTTTATGCCCATCGTTCTATATAAGTATGTACACGGTACGGACAATGTGAGATTGTGGTCTGAAAGGACTAAGGTACGTTTATAAAGGACATCTAAATATTCAAATACACACACACACACACACACTATATATATATATATATATATATCGTGCTGATTCACAAGGCGGAGTCTTGACTTTTCTATTTTATTTTATTTTACTTTAGCTCAGTTCATTTTACTTTATCTCAGTTTATTTTACTTTATCTCAGTTTATTTTACTTTATCTCAGTTTATTTTACTTTAGCTCAGTTTATTTTGCTTTAGCTCAGTTTATTTTACTTTACCTCAGTTTATTTTAATTTATCTCAGTTTATTTTAGTTTAATTCAGTTTATTTTATTTTCCAGCCAGAAGTGCCAAGTGCCATGTGCCATCAAGTGCCTTCAGCACTGACTCTGAAGCTCGGTTTCAGTTCCGTAGCTCTCTTGTGTTCTTAGTTATTATACAAAGTCTACAAAAAGTCTAACGTATGGGCAAATTATTTTATCTGACAATTGTCATTAACTACTTCCCAACTACTCACTTAACTTACAAAGTCCAGTTTACAAAGAAAAACGTCTTTGTGTGGTGATGGGTTTATGTACTTCATCCATCGTCCGAAGAGTAAAATATTAAAGTATTAAAATTGAAACTCACAAAGT
>BLKM01008640.1:765909-780541 GCA_013340265.1 Coptotermes formosanus | reverse complement strand
CACACACACACAAACACACACACACAAACACACAGACACACACACACATAAACACACACACACAGACAAACACACACACACACAAACACACACACACACACATATATATATAGCGTAGGTTATGGGTTCGACGCTGCAGGGATCGTGGTTCAGTTCTCAGCTGGAGCCAGGTAATTCCCTTCACTCCAGACTTCCAAATGTCCATCGGAATCACGCAACATCTCGTTCAATAAACAATTACAGTAACGCTGCAGAAATGTTACACTAATTCATCACCTCCGTATATTGATTTGTTTAAGAATGAATGGAGCTAAACCCCCAGCTTCCCACACGATTTTGTAAGGCGGTGCCTAACCGCACGGGCATCAATTTGTTCGCTAGCAATAACCGACAGTCATAGACAGAGATGCAAAGTGACGTCACTGCTGTGGAACAGGCGCTTCTTATGCTGCTCGCTGTACGCATTACACCATATTGACATAAACTTATCTCTGTAACATGCCCAACTTCTTAGTGGCCTGCTCCTGCAGGGCAACAAAAACCCACATATAATACGATTTAATTTCGAATCAGCCCACACTTCATGGGCTGCTGTAACAACAAGCCGCGGGTGACTATTGTGTGGCCACAACGAGAGGCCAAACACAGACTGTTCGAGAAAGTGTGTTCCTATACCGTAACACGTAACGATCCAATTATTATTTGTCTTAGATAAGGTAACTAAACCAACAAATCCACATACGTTTATGAAAATATAGGGTATTTCAAACGCAGTAATACTTACTACATGTTTCGGCCACTCTTGCGGCCACCTTCAGGGAGGGGCATTACGAAGAATAAATACATTGAGTTGTTACAAAATTTATGTGAACTAACCCACATGTAAAATATTAAGTTTTAAAAATTACATTGCTGAAAATATTTATTACAGCGATAAGGAACATGAAGACTTTTCATAAGTAAAAATTTCTGTTATGAATGGGCAATGACAGGTGTCCACAAATTTTCCAAAAATTTAGGAGGCACCTCTAAAATGTTGCCAGAAAGCAAGTTCCATAATGATGCCCCACAAATATTAGCAGCCACCGCGCAATATTTAGGGCCCAGGAATCTGATTTTGACATCTGGTGTGTCCAGTAGACTTCGTCTCCTCTCTAGCGTCCAGAGGGGGCCCGAGGCCCACCCAAAATCCTATTCAAAGCATAAGGCTGACTAATTTTCCTAACGTTTTAAACTGGCCAAAACGTGAGGCTATCCACTTATCTCCATCTAGTGCTGAGGATAAGAATGTCCGTATTTAGGCCTCCACTACACCATACGCCTTCATGTTATGAACAGAAAAATTTTCCATTAAGAGGACAGTCCAGTATTAAAACCGAGTTTATAGTAACATTGCTTGGAAACAAACGGAGGGGAGTAGGCATCTGAAAACGTAGTCTTTTACCTCTTTTATCTACTTGTTCACAGCAGGTGTCGAGTTTGTTTATTTTCACTTGATCACACTCAGACACACACCACAGTCGGTAGGACTCCTCTGGATGAGGGATCGGCCCGTCGCAGAGACCTCTACCTGACAACATAAACACTCACAAGAGACAAATATCCATGCCCCCGGTGCGATTCGAACCCACGATCCCAGCAAGCGCTCGGCCGTAGACCTACGCCTTAGAAGGCGCGGCCACTGGAATCGGCGGCATCTGGAAACATTGACCCAGTCTTTCCACTCAGCATAATGCCGTGACATATTCTTAATACACGGATCACACTGAAATAAGTTCAGCCATCATAACAAATATTAAATATCAAGTACTCCATATCCGTGACACGAAGGCATACAGGGGGGAGCAGACGTATAGCTCCACTCATTCTTAACGTCGGATTTAAATGGAGGTGGCTGGTCGACTTCACGTCCCGACAGCTTTGCCCCCGAGTAAGAAGCACGGTAGCCACTGGGTGGGTATCAGAGACGGACTGGACGTTTCGGAAAAGAAACGACGTTCTAACCCCGAAACGTCGAGCACATATTCTAGTCGCCATATGCTCTAATCTATCCAACGCAGACGGAAAACTTCACCATACGACAGGCCATGAAGACGCAGAGGGAAGTAGAGGAATACCTCTATTCTTTCTTCAACCTCGGCGCTAGATGGTGGTTGGAAGTCAACGCCACTGGCCGGCTGCTTTACACCCGGGAAAGATACATGGTACGCAATGTGCATGGGGTTGTGTGGGCGCCAAGGCCAGTGTGTACGTGTGCGAAAAATCCCGCACCCCAAAGAGATTCGAACCCCCGGACAGTTCAGTCCAACATAATACCAAACTTAGTATTTCTGAAAGTCTGTTTTAGATTTCGGTATCTTTTTTCTGGAACATCCTATACAGAACCATATCAACACACACATTTCACATATAGACGGTACTATCGTAAACTTCATCCTATGACAACAAATAAGGGAGTAATAAATACATTTATATTCGCAAAAAAATAAATATATATTCATGCGTGAATGCTTTTAATAACACGCCTGGTGTGAAAATGGGCAGTGGCGTTATAATATGTCTTAGTGTTTTTGTTTGTTTAGGATTTCTGCAGTATAAAGCTATTGTGCTGCAGACAGCTACTCAGCGAGTACGTGAAGGGTGGGACAGGGCGAACAATGCTTCCCTTCTTCAGTTATCTGCACATCGCCCCTGCCCTCTCTGCTCTCCAACATGAAAAGGTAGAATTGCAATGAGCCGCCCCTTATATACCCTGAAGACGGAGGCAGTGCGGCCCTCATGAACTTCTGTAGATTTCCACCAAATTTCACAGCGTCACACCCCGGAAGAAAATGCAGCTGGCTAAGGATAAAATCAAGTGGCTGTTTGCGATACCTCAGGTTCCTGCTGCTGTGTAGAAGAGGCCTTCCCTTTTATAGGATGTTACGTAACAGAGCTTCATAACTGGTCACCGACGTTTCGGGATAATATATCGGTCCCATTTTCAGGGGTTAAGCAGTCTAAGAAAATTGTTCTTTGATGTTGAGTAATATCCCAGAAGAGCGAAGCTGTTATTAGCATGTTCTGGCGAAGAAGTTAAACACTGGCTGTATTCCATAAAACGCGGGGCTTTTAAAATACAATTCTGCACCTGACAAGAAAAAAGGGTTTGAGTCCAGTTTTATCACATTTGAGATAATACATGGTTTTTTTTAGAGACGTTCAACGCTGTTGAACTCTGGGCTTAGAGCCTTTTGCTTCACAGATCCAGAACTGAAATTTTCAGGATTTGACTACTTAGACAAATGTACTTTCGACGTTGTTTCTTTGTTTATACCTGGGGGTTCTAAAGTGTAAAAAGAATTTGTCGCAGACCTGAAGTTATTTGTGAGCCCTGTTAGTGACGTTTGTTAAGTACAGTAAAGGACAATGTGAGTAAACTAAAGGCGCGTCCACACTGGTACTATTTATGCCTTCCACAGATTATACTAAAGGAATATTGGCTTATTGGCCTGTCATATACAGGATGAGTCAAGAGGAAACGTCAATATTTTGGTAGGTGATGGTATCGGGCATTGTGGGAAAGGAGGATTATATGAACATATGTCTTCTGTTCTGAATGGTTAAAGAAATATGGCTGTTTGAATCTACAAATATAAAGGCAATGTGAACTGTTATAAAGAAAGAGAAAATATTTACTGTTAATTTTATTTTAATTGTAATTTAATATTTAAATGACGAATTTGTTACAGTTCGCAATAAATGTTCGAAAACCCCACCGTCAACCTCAATGAACTTTGCAACCCGTGTGGGAAGATCACTTGTTGTTCGTCTGAGTTGATCTTAACGTTTGTTTATGCGGGCAGCAGCATCTAAAGCGAGAGCCAGAAATTCGGCTCGTGTATCCAAATTTCTTTCCTAAACTTTACTCTTCATCCAACCCCACAAACAAAATTCTAACGCATAAGAAAAGAGGGCAAAAACGAACAGTGCCTGCCAGATTCAAACAGCTCTATCTCGGTAACAATTCACAATTGAGACACCTGTTTATATGAAACTCTTTTCTCACACTGACAGATAACATCACCTCCAAAAATATTGAAATTTCCTCCTGGATAACCCTGTATAACCGCTTTTTTTTTTTTGGTTGCAAAAGATATAAATCCTTTGTAGCTGTCATTTTAAGTTCTCTTACAAGCGGCTTAACAGAACTCCATGTTAACACCCATCGGTTTAAACTTACTTACTGCACACTTTGATGTTTCCTTAAACATTCGTTTTTAATCTTACACAATCCAAAATACATGCAACTTCACGTGTTCCAAGCAAAGCTGTGAGCAGGTCAATGTTGATGAAAAATTATTGGCCACTGTGCAATATGATACAGAAATTTATTGGCCACTGTGCAATATGATACAGAAATTTATTGGCCACTGTGCAATATGATACAGAAATTTATTGGCCACTGTGCAATATGATACAGAAATTTGTTGGCTACTGTGCAATATGATACAGAAATTTGTTGGCCACTGTGCAATATGACACAGAAATTTATTGGCCACTGTGCAATATGATATAGAAATTTGTTGGCCACTGTGCAATATGATACAGAAATTTATTGGCCACTGTGCAATATGATACAGAAATTTATTGGCCACTGTGCAATATTATACAGAAATTTGTTGGCTACTGTGCAATATGATACAGAAATTTGTTGGCCACTGTGCAATATGATACAGAAATTTATTGGCCACTGTGCAATATTATACAGAAATTTATTGGCCACTGTGCAATATGATACAGAAATTTAGTTACTTCACACACGGAAACTGACGGCTACTGTCTCCTGATTTTTCCCTGAAGGCAAGAAAATTGACTTTCTAAGAAAGTGCCTGCTTTAGGCTATTAATATTTAGGCGGGAGTCAATTTCCACGTACACTTTGCCTCATAACCACACACGCCATTGACAGGCAGCCGAGGTAGTTCAGTCAACGTAGTTACTAGTCGGGCACTGGCTGAACTGCCCGTGGGTTCGAATCCCGGTGAAGGCAAGACAGTGTCTTTTCTCCAAAAAGCGCAGACTGGTTCTGGAACCAGTTAGGCCACCTATTTAATACTTATCGAGTCTCTTTCCCCGGGTAAAGAGTTCGGAGTTTGAAGTTAAACAACTCACCACCTTCTAGTTCCGAGGTGAAGAATGAGTGGAGCCATATCTCTACTCCCCCCATATGGCTTCATGGCATTGACAGGCACAACTTTAGCTGCTTTAGAGGCCATTGAATTTTAAGTAGCCCTAAATTTAGACGGAATTTTTAAAATAATACATAACCCTGCACTGAGTGCTTAGATGTGATATCAAAACCAACAAACGCACGTAAGTGTATGGAAGTGTATTATACACACCGTGTACCTCCTACATGTTTCGGCCCCTCATGTGGCCATCTTCAGGGAGGTATAGTACAAAGAATAAATACATCAAAATATTACAGGCCTTTTTGGAACCAACGCGTAGATACAAAATATTAAATTTTAAAAATGATACATGATTTAAAATATATATTAAAGATTAAAATACACATAAAAATATTTGTGATTAAGTCCTGTAACATTTAGATGTATGTATCCTTTGTAAAGCACCTCCCTGAAGATGGCTACATGAATGGCCGAAACATGTAGGTAGTACACGGTGTGTATAATATATTCACACACACGTGCGTTTGTTGGTTCTGATATCATATCTTGGACTCTTCGCTTTGAAGATAGAACTGGCCAAAAGCCAAATGGCTGAAACTGTTAGTAATGACAAGGCGACGTGTAGGACCTTTAAGCTTTCGCAGCAAACGTATGGACCGAAATTTTCTCTTCTGGTATTATAGAACCACATTTTGTCATACCAAACCTGAAGACAGACACATAACACGCCTCCGAAACACTGGTTCTTGACTCAACCTTGTAATGGAAGGTCACCTGAGAGAGTTCTACCGCATAAATCTGTTAAACGAGTTGTCCATTTTTCTTTCTTTGCTTAAGACTTTTTAAGTGTTGGATTGCTGGAGTGTTTGGGTGTTTTGGAGAACTACAAGCCCAGCTGTGTCGGTTGTCACCTGTTGTGTTCACGCTGTCACCAGTAATTGGACATGTCTCCGACAGGTAGCAAACCGTTTGGGGGCTTCGGATAACAAGCGTTTTAGCAAAAGCAGGTAATTCTATTTGTACATGGGAACAGGTCAGGGATGTACCGCACATGTAGTGACCCGCTTTCAGTGGCATCTTGAAACTTCCCTCAATACACTCGGCGTGCTTCGGTTTGTACGGATTGCAGTTGACTTGTATACTACGGGCCATGTGTTAACCTTTTAAAGCCTAGGGGTAACTTTACGTACCACCAGGTTTAACATTAAAAAATTCTACGTGGTGCCCACATTGCGTTTATGTGTTTTGTACGGATCTCAGAACAAACAGCAACTTTTGCCTTATAAAACATTAAGAGACTGGTTTTTATAACCGAAGTGGAGAGTGTTTACAGCGCGGTGCGCACTGAGTCCTTATATAAAACAGATACGCTTCGTCTTTAAAGGGTTAATTTAACCTTTCAAAGCCTAGCGGTAACTTTACGTACCACCAGGTTTAACATTCAAAAATTCTACGTGGTGCCCACATTGCGTTTATGTGTTTTGTACGGATCTCAGAACAAACAGCAACTTTTGCCTTATAAAACATTAAGAGACCGGTTTTTATAACCGAAGTGGAGAGTGTTTACAGCGCGGTACGCACTGAGTCCTTATATAAAACCGATACGCTTCGTCTTTAAGGGGTTAATCACTACAAGAAGCAAGATAATTTAACCAGCGGCTAGCTTTTATGTGAGGTATCACTGATGGGTCTTTGGACTTTTACCATCATCACAGAGTATATAAACTCGACGTTTCGAGAGCAGATTGCTTTCGTCTTCAGGTGCAGTATTATCTTGAGGATAAGCAACAATTTAAAGAAAGAAAAACCGACAGACTCGTACGTGACAGACAAAATAATCAAAACCTCTAAATGTAAAACAGTGTTTAAACAATCATTCTACAAATTGTAATAAAATGAAATAAATTATCCGTTATAAAAAATTCTAAAAAATGCAAACAAGCTTGTATCTTCAGTTTCTTCGACTCTAGGAAATACAGTCGGACCCTGTTATAACGACATCGGTTCATACGACACCTCGTGTATAACGTCACATATTCTATTGTACTAATTAATTTCCCACTGTTAACCATAACATTATACTCCTCGGTTATAACAACACTCGTTTATAACGACACAGAATATTCAGTCCCTTTCATGATATTATAACCGAGCTTGACTGCATACAACTTAACTTCCAAGACTAGTTACTTCTCTTATATAATTCCTTGTAGTCTGGCAGACAAGTACAGACTTTTCGTAGAGACTAACTAACTAACTAACTAACTAACTAACTAACTAACTAACTAACTAACTAACTAACTAACTAACTAACTAACTAACTCCATGCAGCAGAAGCCTTCTTGAGAAGCTAAGAGTTTCTCAGATAGTCAAGAAATTACCCGCATTTTATGGAACCCGGAGGTTCATTACCGCATTCACAACAGCCCGCCACCTGTCCCTATCCTGAGGCAGCTCAATCCAGTCCATGCCCCATCCCACTTCTTGCAGATCCATTTTAATATTATCCTCCAATCTACGTCTGGGTCATTTAAAAGTGCTGCTAAAATTTAAACATTTTTTCCGAAAAGTAGTTACCTCTCCACCAGAAAACACGGCTTCACATTGCGGAAGACAGAACATAAAATATCTAGCAAGATGTACAAAAGGATGGGCAAAGTCCATTCATGTGGGGGTAGTTGTTACTAATTTCAAGAATAATGGGATAGTGTATAAAAATTTTACAAGTGTAAAAAAACGAGCAGTGGAGAAGGGTGTTTAAGACGCTTGTGAACTCAATAAAAAATTAAATTTGGGTTCCCTAACTACGCGCAATCCTGAACTATTAATATTATACAGCAATATGAATACCAACACCCAACCCGCACTTGACACAAAGCCTACAATGTAACCGGACTCTGTGAGGTCTCAAGATGGTAACGAAACTGGGCGTCCCTGAAGCCGCATACTTTGTAGTGAGATTGAACTGGCCCTGCATAACACACGAAATATCAGGGAAGTATTGAATACTTTATAATAGGACCAGCAGCTTCGCCAGCAACAAATTTTTGATAGATTTATTTTAATAACCTACAGTCTGGATTTTAACCCTTTAAAGACGAGGCGTATCTGTTTTATATAAGGACTCAGTGCGTACCGCGCTGTAAACACTCTCCACTTCGGCTATAAAAACCAGTCTCTTAATGTTTTATAAGGCAAAAGTTGCTGTTTGTTCTGAAATCCGTACAAAACGCATAAACGCAATGTGGGCACCACGTAGAATTTTTTAATGTTAAACCTGGTGGTATGTAAGGTTACCTCTAGGCTTTAAAAGGTTAAGAGACTTTATGTTGAGAATAGAACAAATAATACACATTTGGTACTAGAAGGCGCCATAGAATGGAAAACATGCACTTGTCATATCTGAGTTGTTAGGCTATATGTCCCTACTGGACACCCCTAAGAGTTCTAACGTGAAACATGAAACAATTAGAAGGGATTTAGTGCTGATGGAGTGGCGTATCGGTCAACTGAGGGGAAAACAAGATTAGTCTCGTGTTGAATTCCTTGAAGAGTCATGACAGCGCAACAAAAGATGAACTACCGGTTTGGCTAATGTAGTTTTCAGCCACAGAGTGACAAGGTTACCAACTGTAACAATTAACGTGGTCTCTCAATTAACGCGAATTATATTTTCCGCTCAGACGCATTGAAATAACACAAGTGAGTGGGCATGTCTAATGGTTTACACAAGTAGGCTTGTATCTACACGGAATTCTACTCCTTCTTTTTCAGCAGTGACATTGGTTTAGACATGAAGTTAACTGACATAAGAAACAAAGTTTCCACAAAATTTGTGTAGCTTATTTTCATATTCACAAAGCACAGACTGATAAAGAGACATAAACTCACGCAGTAGAATATTTTGCAGGCACTCCTACCTTCCTCAAAAGGAAATAAAATTTAACTCGATTATAACGTCATGAAAGGAACTGAATAATTTGTGTCGTTATAAACGAGTGTTGTTATAACCGAGGAGTATAACGTTATGGTTAACGGGAAGGAATTAACTGGTAGCACAGAACATCAGACGCTATAGACTAGGTGACATATAAACCGATATCGTTATAACCAGGGTTCGATGGTATTAATAAATGAAACCCAACATTATTTGAGGCAAAACTTACACACAGACGAGCCAATGGGTCAAAAGTTCCCCCCCCCCCCCCCTGTTTTCATATTTTATGCCCTGCTTTCAAGTAAGGCATAATGGATGGATACAAACCTAGACCTATCCAAGAATATCGCAGTTTTATAAAAGTTTCATCGGATTTGTAACTAATTTCTTATTCTATTTCTTAACAACCATGATCGAAGATATGCTACCTGCATGAAGCAAAACGTAAAGACAGCCAAATATCCAGACACACCGCTGTGAGAATCTCAAATATCGCAGCACAAATCTTATCTTTTGAACACTTATCTAGCATAAGTGGCGTGTCCTGGTGTTAGCTGCTGTGGGAAACTAGGTGGAGGTGACAACGCTACTGTCTTTGTCTGTTGTCAAGGTACATTTTTGGAACATTTGGTGGGCGAAAGGATGATTCAGTCAACTGTACATATTTTTGAAGCCTTTTGTGGTACAATAGAAATTACGCAGCGAATATAGTGCAATGATTCGAGTTCTTCCAAAAGCCATGTCGTAGGAACTGAAGGGGAGAATAAATTCATATTACTTGGACACTGATGGGGAATACCTTAAGCTTTAATTAATCTATTACTGAATTTATAGTAGGGGTTGTATTTACTGTGTTTTTGTATTTATTTGTTTATTCATTCACATATTTATTCACCTATTTATTTACTCATCTATTGATTTATTATTTATTTATTCATCTATTTATTACTTTACTTTTTATTTATTTATCCATTAATTAATTAATTACTTTATTTGTCTCTTTATTTATTTATTTATCTCTCTATCTATTTATTTATTTACATGTTCATTTACTCTGTTCTTTACTTATTTAGGCCTGAATTCTCTGAGGTAATTAGACCTACTTGTACTTTGCAGATTACAGTCTTCTAGGATGTTACTTTTGAAGATTTGTAAACACCAATATTCTGAAGCACGCGCTACTTCCACGTTCAGGGTCCAACTTCCTGCACAGCCTGACCCTGAAGATGTTCACATTACGGTCCTTCGAAACGTTTCTATTTACCAAACTACTCAACGTAACACCTCAGAAGACTTGAAATTTTAGCAACACTTGTGAGATTTTCAAATCTCGCATATTCTAATCTGTCCATTGTTTTGAGGTAATTTAACAACAAACTGGCAGGAAAGTCTGCACTGGGGGCGGTTACTTTCGAAACGTCCTCCGCCATCTGCTGTAGGGACGAAGAATCTTCAACGCTGGCAGCAGAGTGAATTCGGTATTGATTGTGGAAGGCGATCAATAACACGCAAGGGGCTGAAGACAGGAGCGTGTGGCCATCTGGCGAGGTTATGATAAACTATAACAAGGTGAATGTTATGTGACATTCCACTCAACAGAGGGCAGGAAGAGTCGTAATGCAGTATTGCTCATTTAAACTAACTGCAACACAGATGGCACACGTGTAGCACATGGTTGCGGTAGTACGCCATGATTACATCTCGGTCCTGCCAAATTTTAAACATTTTAAATGAACGGGAAATTTTAAGATTTCTGTGCCGAGTTTTAGAAATAGTGGAGCGATACCTCCTCCCCGCCGTATTGCGTTCAGGTTGTGCACAGAGACTTCAGACTTAGCACATGCATACATAAACCTGCATACACGCATAGATAATTATATATACACATACACACACGTGTATGCATGCATGCATACATACATACATACATACATACATACATACATACATACATACATACGTACATACGTACGTACGTACATACATACATAAATACTTACATACATACATACATACATACATACATACATGCATACATACATGCATACATACATGCATACCTACGTACGTACGTACGTACATACATACATACATACATACATACACACACATACATACATACATACATACATACATACACATACATACATACACACACACACACACATACATACATACATATATACATACATACATACATACATACACACACATACATACGTACATACATACATACATACATACATACATACATACATACACACATACATACATAGTACATACATACATATACACACACATACATGCATACATACATACATACATACATACATACATACATACATACATACATACATACATACATACATACACACACACACACATACATACATACATACATACATACATACACATACACCCGCTCGCACGCACCCACACACGCGCCGTGTGTTAACCCCACACAGTAGCAGTACAGCCACATCAGAGTTCATGTCGCGGCACACCGGTCCCAGTGCACAGCAGGCAGTGCCCAATTAACTGTGCCCACTCAGCACTCAACATGTGTTCAACACGCCCCCGATCAATAAATCAAGATGCCGATGACGGCCTTAATAAAAATGGTCTAGTGTCAACAATCACGCGCCATTCACCAGGTATAATGGACAGTTATGCTTACATCTGCACGGGGTGCAAGCTGCTTGTAGCTCATCACGCACTGCATCTGTAATTAGGAAGTCGGCCACTAGTAACTGCTGCTACTGCTACGGCGGCCTGAAAATTAGGACCCATCTTCAGCTACTACTCAAAGAAAGTGTGGAGTCCTATCTCCATTCGCACATACGTATTCGCGGTTTGGTGCGTAATCAATCATAGACATTAAACTAAACTTTACTAGGTATTGCATGGAAATATTGTTCTACATACGAGTAAAATCACGTACAGATGGTGGCTCGGAATAAACAAATGTTGTCTGCCTTTTATGTAACCTGATATTGTTTGTTGCCTTCACAAGAACAGCCATATACTGGGCCATATAAATAGAGTTCATACCGCATATCTTAATATATGAAAATCAGCTTCATTTAGCGTCTACGTCTTGGTCTTTCAAGTTATCTCTTTCCTTCAGACTTTACACTAAAATTTCATATCATATTACTAGAAGGCTATTAACTTGAGTGTTGCATGGTGCGCCCATCAATTAATCCTCCTTCAGTTAGCGGTCCTAGTAATATTTGTTGAGCCAGTCGCTGTGATTTATCCATTCTTCCTTTCCTTTCTGTTCCTTCACGCCCACATGCTACTCTCGACACTTCATCTTAAACAACTGGAATCACATTCTAGGCTGGGGTGAATTCACGTTCGTTTCACAGTCCTTCCCTCTTCTACCTACCTGTTCACAGCAGGTGTCGAGGTTGTTTATTTTCACTTGATCACCCTCAGACACACACCACAGTCGGTAGGACTCCTCTGGACGAGGGATCAGCCCGTCGCAGAGACCTCTACCTGACAACACAAACACTGTACAAGACAAACATCCATGCCCCCGGTGGGATTCGAACCCACGATCCCAGCAAGCGCTCGGCCGCAGACGTACGCCTCAGACCGCGCGGCCACTGAGATCGGCTGAGGTGAGTTCACAATAAGCAAAAATCAGTGAAAGTTTATTAAATACAATTAATCCCTAAGTCAGGATTCCACAAAATTTTCCAAAAATCTAGATGCCATCTTAAAGTTTCAGGGATCAGAATAGCGCTAATGAGGCTTCGACGTAAAAATTTATTCGCAAGAGTGACCTGGCTTCCAAGGCTTATGTTCCCCTGCCTGAACTTTGTAGAGCACACTGAAACATAAGGGAATGTGAAGAAATTATAACCCATATTCTCCAAATGTAATGTGTCACATACATCTTTTGTGTATAAGCTACAGGAGTTGGTGAAGCAAATTTCTGAAACATTTAAAAACAAATAACAAACCTAAGATTTTACTTAGCTTTTTTTCCTGACGTTCTTTTTCACAGTTTTAAATTCCTCCCATCGAAAATTACCGTGTTATAAGAAGCAGCGCCATGTTCTTTAGCAACAACATCTCACCTCTTTCTTCAGTCTAGAAGTTGGAAGCATAACTTTCTTTCGAAACGTCTTTAGTTTTCAGCTAGCAGCAACAGAGACTTCTGAGACACATCCACACTCGTATTCAACGAATGCTGAGGTACTGTCCCGAGGCTAAAGCCGGCCGGAGCTTGATGTTAACCACACGCCCCATCTAACGCTGAAGTTAAGAATGAGTGGAGCTATACCTCTACTCCCTCTATATGCCTTCATTGCGTGGACAGGGACAAATCTACTTTTACCTTTAACTACACGGCATCATGTCCCCCTAGACTGTATTCTTAAAGCCTAGCGGTAATTTTACGTACCGCCAGGTTTAACATTAAAAAATTCTACGTGGTGCCCACATTGCGTTTATGTGTTTTGTACGGATCTCAGAACAAACAGCAACTTTTGCCTTATAAAACATTAAGAGATTGGTTTTTATAACCGAAGTGGAGAGTGTTTGCAGCGCGGTACGAACTGAGTCCTTATATAAAAGAGATACGCTTCGTCTTTAAAGGCTTAATTTAACCTTTTAAAGCCTAGCGGTAACTTTACGTACCGCCAGGTTTAACATTAAAGAATTCTACGTGGTGCCCACATTGCGTTTATGTGTTTTGTACGGATCTCAGAACAAACAGCAACTTTTGCCTTATAAAACGTTAAGAGATTGGTTTTTATAACCGAAGTGGAGAGTGTTTACAACGCGGTACGCACTGAGTCCTTATATAAAACAGATACGCTTCGTCTTTAAAGGGTTAATCATATTTTCTAGAATAAATTGAAGCCTCGGATCTACCCTCATGCGTTGAGGCCCCCAACTGAGAGGTCTGTCACGGATAAAAATCGGGATTTTTTTCTGTCAATAAAATGTAACGACTCAAAAAATCAAATTCATTTTTTCTGTAACTTTACCCAACAAATGCGCATGTCATTAGATTCGTAATAATATTTCTAAGAACAAAAACGTTTATTGTTTTTTTTAGTGTTATTGTGAATCTAATGACATTTATGTGCATTTGTTGGTTAAAGTTTTAGAAACTGAATTTAATGCAAGGAATGGAAAATATAAAACTCAAAAGTCCTCTTCGAAATTAATTACAAACAGTAATTTAGATAAGGTCACAAAACTTGGGCATTCGAACTAAGATATTAATGTTAGAGGACACAAACTCACCCTCAGCTATGTGTAATCCTATTAGCCTAGAGGCATAACAGTACATCGTTAAACAATGCAATCCTTGCTGTAACAGTTGGTGGTGAAATTAACCAACCCTCCCCGTAATAATGTGAATATTGCCCCACCCTCCATACCGTGCGGTGGGGTTATTTGACTAACAATGTTACACCCTACCCCACCCCTAAGTACGACAATCCCCCATCCCTCGTCCCGCCCGTTATACCTCATATAATATGATCCAGCTTAGCACA
>BLKM01008640.1:468409-760909 GCA_013340265.1 Coptotermes formosanus | reverse complement strand
ATACACATTTAAAGTTTTGGATTTTTAGTTTCATTTATAGCGTCTTGCTATAAATGTTTATAATTTCCTTGATTTAATAAATTAATAGATTACTTATATTAATATAACAATTCATCACAATTATTTATTTATTTACTTGCTGACTCGAACAGCCCAAAGGCCAATTACAAAAGACAACGCAAGTACAAAGAGACAGCAGCAAGTGAAAGCGACATTAAAATATTAGGAAAATAATGAAAATCAAAAGACATAAAAGCATCGCATTTAATTTACTTAAAATAATTATAAACGGGACTTTAAAAAAATAAAAGAAATATCACCAGCTCTTCGTGTTAGGGCTGTCAGCTGCAGTATGTAAGCTACTTACAATTTGTAGCATCTGATTTTTCAGCCTACGTCTTTTTCCCAATTTTGGTCATCAAGTAGAAAACTTCGGGTCCCTTTACAAGCAGAGTTCACTGCAGTGCCTTACTGAGTGACAATTATACATTCACTCCTAAACTCATTGTACCGCAGTGTAACCTACATCACCAATTCCAGACTGAATCTTCGACACACACACTTTTATCCAATTCACACCGAGATCTCTTCCACTTGGAATGAAGTAACACAGGGACGCACCCAAGAGGGAACGGGGGCCGCCGGGCTGAAGCCCCCCAACCCCGAAAACCGAAATTTAAAAAAGAGATTTTGTAGATATTATGATACCAAAAGTTTTACGTGATTTCCCCTTCAGCTGAAATCAGTCACTGAAATAGGCTGTTGACTAGTACATTAGAATTTTGAAAAATAAATTAATAAAATTAAAGAAAAAGAAGATAGGGCACTGTGATTGAGTCATCGAACGTGTAGTTGTATTCGTATGTATACAAATGCAGTTGCAGGCAGTGTTATGTTGTACTTACAACATGATTTTTACCACATAATTTTTAATATCAAAAATAAATTATACATAACCTCAGGGTGAGCACCTCCCCTTTCCAAGAAAAAATTCTGGTTGCGCCACTGAAGCAATCGGAGCGTGATGCCAACCACTATACTCATAACAGAAGTTAGGAATAATTTAAACTTTACCTCCTTCCCCCCCCCCCCCCCATACGTTTTCTTTGGGGTGGCTGGAAGATTTTCTTAGCTCCAAGAACACAACAGTCCTACTTCTCTTTGTGAATTTTGAAACATGTCACAGCACTGGCTGTATAAATTACGTAGCATATTTCTTGGAGGTGACGCCGTGTATTGTGAATGATGGTACCGACGTTTCGAATTAATCTGCTCTCTTCCTCTTCGTAGATTTACTCTTTTTGTAACAACTGGTATTGTAACAGGGTCCTTACAGCACAACCAACGGTTTTGCCACTCTACAATCGACGAAGTGATGACACACTACCGTCGCCTGGATGAGGCTATGTTAATTACTTAGCACTCCCCTTGCTTACCCACTTTATGAACAGGTGAAAAAAACAGGCGGAATACATTAGTGCGGTGCATGAAAACGTACAGTACATCCGGTAAGCAATCATAGTCTATGGACTCTGTAATTAATGTGATGTAAAAGTGAAGCACAATCAGTGATGAACGCACAGTCTGCTGTTTAATAATTCAGGCCCCCGCTCCAACCCGTCCGTCTGTTAACTGTCGCTGCGGTATTGGTGGGTGACTTTGTGCACTTAAATTCGAGGTAAAGAAGTTACAAATTAACGATCCACTGACACGAAAGTAGGTCGGTAATGTTGCACCCTGTAGTTATCTTCTGGCAACTACAAGGAAATACTTCCTTTTTTGTTACCGTTTCAATTTCTCTGCAAAGAGCCAACCCTGCCGCATAACTGAGAGTCCCGAGTTTCACCCTTCAGGCAGTGTGTCCCAATAAAAGGAACCTTAATAACTAACTAACTAACTAACTAACTAAATAACTAACTAATTCCATGGAGCAGAGGCCTTCTTGAGAAGCTAACAGTTTCTCAGGTAGTCAAGAATTTACCCGCATTTTATGGAACCCGGAGGTTCATTACCGCATTCACAACAGCCCGCCACCTGTCCCTATCCTCAGCCAGCCCAATCCAGTTCATGTCCCATCCCATTCCTTGAAGATCTATTTTAATATTATCTTCCCATCTAAGCCTCGGTCTCCCAGGTGGTCGCCTTCCTCCAGGTCTCCTCACCAAAATCCTGTATGCACATCTCTTTTCCTCCATATGTGCTACATGCCCCGCCCACCTCATTCTTCTCGATTAAAAAGAACCTTAATAAGTAACGCAATAGGAATTCCTTAACTAGAGGTTTAATGGTTACATCGCGTAAAGACTACAGCTACGTTAATTCGACGTCGAAAACAGAAACGCCTAAAACCCGCACGTAGGCTATAGGCCATATGATGTTTTTAATCAACTGTTTCTAATTTAAAATCACAAAGTTTTATAAGCTACCTCTAACTAACTAACTAACTAACTAACTAACTAACTAACTAACTAACTAACTAACTAACTAACTAACTAACCAACCAACCAACCAACCAACCAACCAACTAACTAACTAATTAACTAGCTAACTAACTAACTAACTAACTAACTAACTAACTAACTCCACGGAGCAAAGTCTTTCTTGACAAGCTACAGTTTCTCAGCTAGTCGAAAACTTCTCCGCGTTTTATGGTGCCCGAAATTTTACTATCGCGTTCATTACAGCCCGTCACTTTTTCCCATCCAGAGCCACAACAATTCTGTCCACGCCATCGCAAGAGATTCTTTCTAAAATATGTTTTAATATTACCCTACCATCTACGACTAGGACATCAGAGGGCCACCATGGACACTAGTTTTAACGTTCAAATATCGCATCTTCCTGCCCCAGTGTGTAGGCCAAGTCTGGGATTCTTATGGGTCTTAAAATCGACAGCGATTATTTCCCTATACAGCATTAACTGACTGGCTTTTATAGCCGAGACGGAGTGTGTTTACTGTGCGGTACGGACTGTATATTTCCCTATACAGCATTAACTGACTGGCTTTTATAGCCGAGACGGACAGTGTGTTTACTGCGCGGTACTGACTGGCTCTTTCCCTATACAGCATTAACTGACTGGCTTTTATAGCCGAGACGGACAGTGTGTTTATTGCGGGTACGGACTGAATATTTAAATATAATTCTGGATAAGTTATTTAATAACTACTAGCCGTTTTTTAACACAGGTCATCCCGTTGTGTCGCCATAAGTACAAATATTAAATCAATATCCGTCCAAACAGAACTCAATTCTATTTGTTGTATAGAACTACATGTTTCGGCCTATCTCCAGTCATTCTCAGGTTCACAATTGGTCTTTAAAACACACTGAGGAAGAAATATAAATTATGTAAGTATATACTACATCGAAACATGCAGTTCTAGTCGTGTTTGGACAAGCATTGATTTAATTTTGTACTAATACTCGCCTTGGCATAGGCTGAATGGAATTCCCAAGTATATATTTTCGGCTAATACATATTTACAAATTACTCTACAGATATGTAACGCTTGCATTTTGTATTGAGACTAAAAGTTTTTGTTGCGGTAGCAATATTTCTATATTCCGGAATATAATGTTGTGTAACTTTGCAGATATATATCTACGTTTCGAACGAATCTGCAGCCTCCATCTTCCGGGTAGACAAGGCAGCAAGAAGGTTTCTCCTAAAAATTCATCCAAAGTTACAAAACATAACGGCGTCACATTTCACGGGACTTTGTTTTTAATCTTAACCAAAAGACCTATTCTCTTATACATTTCTATAGCCTATAAGCAGGGCACTGCGACCGGCCGATCCCTCATCCGGAGGAAACTTACAGAGTGCCTGCGTGTGTGTTTCTGTGTGTTATCACAAATCAAGCGGCATTGGCCTGAGCAGGGCTTTTGTGCCACAGGAAAAAAAATGCCTGTAAACTAAGCGTACAATTCAGGCTGAGTGGGGTAAACTACACTGCAGATCTGGGCCTAGTTTATGCTTAGGCCTCAGCCGAAACACGACTCTTCCAAATACGCCTAATCTTTTCCTTCTCAAACGCCATCATTCTACAAAAAAACTTTAAACACCAACAAATGCACAAAGAGTTTTTCGTCATTTATAACACTCTCCTACATGTTTCGACCCTGCTGGGTCATCTTCAGGGAGAAACTTTCCGTTGTCGTTATAACAGGTTCCACTATACAGTTAAGCGAGAATATGCTGTTGACTGTGTACTGCGTTGTTTTTGGAGGCGTGAATCAACCTAGTGTAACGACAACGGAAATTTCTCCCTGAAGATGACCCAGCAGGGTCGAAACATATAGGAGTGTGTTATAATTGACGAAAAAACTCTTTGTGCATTCGTTGGTATTTAAAGTTTTTTGTATAATATAGTGCACGGACATGGAACACATTAAATCCACCATTCTCTTCTCTCGGCAGTAACTCTTTACATAGGCCTGATCAGACCTTCACTGGTTACGTCTACGCGTCTTTAAGCGAGCACAGATCTGGCGGAGGGTTCGTTTCCCATGAGGGACAGAAATTTTCCTCTTTTCCTCTTAGTCCAGAGAAGCTCTGGGACCAATCCAGATTCCTGTTCATTGTTTAGGGAACCGGGGTTACTCCTTAGAGGTCCAATGTCGAGTTAGACTAGACAGAGCTTCCCGATGTACGAGGTCCAATGTCGAGCACAACTCGACACGTTATTTTACAGTGTTACATGTTTGTTTTCCTTAATTTCTTCTTATATTGTGGTTGCTTTTGAACTTTGAAAATTAGAGATTTTCTGGAAAATTTATCCAGACCAGATTGTTGGAATTCACAAGAATAATTTTGACTATACAGTTAAAGTGGCTGGAACTTGAATGGAAACCACGCGACAGGACTAATTCTGTCCAAGAAAGAATTCAAAATCATTTCGTTCCGTAGTCCTTCCCTCTTCTACCTACTTGTTCACAGCAGGTGTAGAGGGTTTTTATTTTCACTTGATCACACTCAGACACACACAACAGTCGGTAGGACTCCTCTGGACGAGGGATCGGTCCGTCGCAGAGAGCTCTACTTGACAACACAAACACTGTACAAGATAAACATCCATTCCCCCGGTGGGATTTGAACCCATGACCCCAGCAAGCGCTCGGCCGCAGACCCACGCCTTAGACGGCGCGACCACTGGGATCGGCGAATTTAAAATCATGGGACTATAGCTAGTAAATCCCTGTGACGTGACTCTTATGCAGTTACACAGGACAAGAAAATTTAACCCCTTAAAGGCGAAGATTATCTGTTTTATACAAGGACTCAGCGCGTACCGCGCTGTAAACACAAACACTCTCCACTTCGGTTATAAAAACCAGTCTCTTAATGCTTTATAAAGCAAAAGTTGCTGTTTGTTCTGAGATCCGTACAAAACACATAAACGCAATGTGGGCACCACGTAGAATTTTTTAATGTTAAACCTGGTCGTATGTAAAGTTACCGCTAGGCTTTAAAAGGTTAATAAAGGAACCGGTACGTTATAAACTTGTTTCACTGTACAGGACACTTTTAGACTCTATTTTAGCTCAAGGTGTTCAACAATTCACCTACTTTTATGGAATCCAACCGATAACAACATGACAACAAGATTCTTGCATTGAACCGTGATCTCGTCAAGCAGTTTAATACAGTCTAGCTCGTTAAAAACAATTTTTATAAGATTAATTTTAATATTATCCTCGAATGTACTGATATGTGTGGTACCTGATTTGGTATTAGGGTTTTAATTCCTGTCGGAAGAGGAGATTTCCCTATTTTTTACAGTGCCCGGACAGCATTTCTGGCCCATTTAGCCTCCTATTATTAGAACATCTTTCATCGGAGGTAAAGCGGCCGGAGCAAGCATCTAACCACTAACTCTTCATCTACAGACGAATGCTCAGAAACTCTGGCGGTATTCACTCGCTCCACTGTACACCGTTTCTGGAGCGGTGTTTACTTAATAAGACATAGGGGTACCCCGCCTCTACTCTTACGCATCCGAAATGACCTCGTCTAAAATTTAACAACAACTTTGTACGGATATCAAGTATCACCATTTAAAATAATAACAGGAAAACATCACTAAAGTACGTACATTAGCAGTGCCCTGTTAACGACGCATTTCACTAACAACGCCCAGTTTAAGCAACTCAAATTTCGCAGAAAACAAAATTAACTCAACCTTAAACTGTAGCTAAACTGGTGTCTGTCAGTGGCAGGAAGGCGGGGGGCTGACAGCCCCCTCTTTTTTTTTATTAATTACGCGCCCCTCATCACTGTTACGTAAGACGTAATTACAAGGCGTCTTCTTGAACAACATGCATTAATCAAGGCGACACCACACACAGGGCAGAGCGGCGCACGCAATGACGCTGTGGGGGACGGACTTGCACAACTGTAGTTAAAACAAACCGCGTCTTACAATTGGTCATTCTTCGTAGTCATGTGACGGAATTGGGGTGGGGTGTATTTAGGCACCGCCCATCAGACTTGGGGGGCGAATTTCCGAGCCGACCTCACGCCGACTCCCAGATGCGACCCCAACAAGTGCGGGCTAGGAAGTTTTCGAAGTATGCTCTTACACATTGTGTAGTGGTGTGAACACATCTGGCAGGACAAGTCACGGAAAGGTATGTAGCTATGATCTAACTAGGGGGTCAGCGAGGTCTGTGGGCGTGGCGAAGGTTAGGTCCCATTCTTGTGCCAAACACCCTGTGTGACATTTAAAATAAATTCAAATTTTCACTCCTTACCTCTCAGTAAAAACATCTTACATTTATTAACCTTTTAAAGCCTAGCGGTAAATTTACATACCACCAGGTTTAACATTCAGCAATTCTAAGTGTTTCTCGCATTGAGTTTCTCTGTTTTGTACGGATCTCAGGACAAACAGTGGCTTTTGGCTTAGGCAACATTAACAGATTGGTTTTTATAACTGAGATGGAATGTGTTTACTACGCGGTACGCGTTTAGTTCTTATATAAAGTAAGACACGTTTGGTCTTTAAAGGGTTAAACAACAGGTTAAAGCTACTGATGGAAATAATCCGTGCATATTGTGAGAAAATATAAGCACTAAGTGGGCAAAATGCAGAATTCTTTCTTAACCTCTTAAAGCCTAGCGGTAACTTTACGTACCGCCAGGTTTTAATATTAAAAAATTCTACGTGGTGCCCACATTGCGTTTATGTGTTTTGTACGGATCTCAGAACAAACAGCAACTTTGCCTTGTAAAACATTAAGAGATTGGTTTTTATAACCGAAGTGGAGAGTGTTTACAGCGCGGTACGCACTGAGTCCTTATATAAAACAGATACGCTTCGTCTTTAAAGGGTTAAACTGCATGTTTTGTACGGATCTCAGAACAAACAGCAACTTTTGCCTTATAAGACATTAAGAGATTGGTTTCTATAACCGAAGTGGAGAGTGTTTACAGAGCGGTACGCACTGAGTCCTTATATAAAACAGATACGCTTCGTCTTTAATGTTACAGCGGGTGGTATATATACACATATAGCAACCACTATGCTTTAAGAACTTAACAAAAGTTTTGTGCTTTCTAGAATGCAATCAGTTTTGTTGCTCTAAATACAAATTATTACGTAGGCCCCATATGAACTTTTAATTACTCAGCTATTTTATTGATGTGTAAGCCTACAATATCAAGATATATTTGATATGACCTATATATATACTTTAGTCCTAACTATATGATTCGGCCAGTAAATAGTCATTTTCAGCTAAATTCCAGACAGCAACACCTGAAATTTTAAAATTTATTAGGCTACGTAATGATCAACGTGTTTAACAATATACTTAAAATAGACAGTGTCTGGAACTGATTTAAAAAATTCTGTGAGAGGTTTCAGGCTTTCGCCGCGGTGTAGGCGACGTCTTTGATTTTCTAGGTTCTTACGCAGCCCATGTTTGATGTTGTTTACCGACGTTTCAGGAGGGCCAATCGGTCAAATATTCAAGGATCAGGGAGTTCAAGAAGGACGTTCTTGGAATGCTCGGCAGTTTAAAATTGCTCTTCACTAGTCGAAACATGCAGCCACTATATATATCACCAGTTAGAAGCTTATATTTTATAATAGCTGTGTAAAAGGGATTTCAGGTGCGGCTCACTTATGTTCAAAAACAGGGGTTAAAATATTTGAAAGTATTTCACTTGTAAAATAACTGAGCAGGGGGTTGAAGTGCTGTCGTGACTAATACAACCAGAGGCAGGCAGACAGACAGACAGACAGACAAACCAACAAACAAAAAACTCACTACCCTACTAACTAACTAACTAACTAACTAACTAACTAACTAACTACATGGAACACACTCTTTGTTTAGAAGCTAACCATCCCTCAGCTGGCCCAGCAACTCCCCTTATTTTTAGGGCATCTGAAGGTCCCTTAACAAGTGCAACTGAATCCACTACTTGTCGCAGTACTGAAACAAATTAACCCAGTTCACATGTGCACACCCTACTTCTTTCTTTAAGGCCTTTTTAATATTATCCTCCCAACAAAGTTCTTCCTCTAGGTCACTTTTCAGATTCATCAACAAAAATTTTCGCATGCATTTCTTATGTATCTCCGATGTTCTGCGTACTCGTTGATTTGATGATTGTAATAGTGATATATATATATATATATATATATATATATTTGTTGAACCTCAGCCTATAGCCTGTAGTTCATTAGGTCTGTGCAGTTTCATCCAGCTTCCTGTTACTCGCCCTCTAATGTCCGAATAAGATACTTCCATAAGCAGTTCTGTACCCAGTCTTCATGAACATTTGAAAGCCTAGCGGTAACTTTACGTACCGCCAGGTTTAACATTAAAAAATTCTACGTGGTGCCCACATTGCGTTTATGTGTTTTGTACGGATCTCAGAACAAGCAGCAACTTTTGACTTATAAAACATTAAGAGACTGGTTTTTATAACCGAAGTGGGGAGTGTTTACAGCGCGGTACGCACTGAGTCCTTATATAAAACAGATACGCTTCGTCTTTAAAGGGTTAATATTGAAAAATTCTACGTGGTGCCCACATTGCGTTTATGTGTTTTGTACGGATCTCAGAACAAACAGCAACTTTTGCCTTATAAAACATTAAGAGACTGGTTTTTATAACCGAAGTGGAGAGTGTTTACAGCGCGGTACGCACTGAGTCCTTATATAAAACAGATACGCTTCGTCTTTAAATGGTTAAAAAATTCTACGTGGGGCCCACATTGCGTTTATGTGTTTTGTACGGATCTCAGAACAAACAGCAACTTTAGCCTTATAAAACATTAAGAGATTGGTTTTTATAACCGAAGTGGAGAGTGTTTACAGCGCGGTACGCACTGAGTCCTTATATAAAACAGATACGCTTCGTCTTTAAAGGGTTAATACAGGCCAGCACACACACGTATAGTCTTCGCTTGATGAAAGAGACAACTTTTCACACCCATACAAAACAACGGGCAAAGCAACACGAGCAATCATACCGTAAAGCCGCTACTTCAGACACTGTGACGAAGGTGAAAGGACTGCAGCATTTAGCGACTCTGTCAGTTACAGATGTCACGAAGAAGAGATAAGAAGTTAATACGACACTGTACAAAGGCTAATCTGGATTCACTACTGTATTGGATAAAACTTGAGTCAGGTTTGGGCTAGTTAAGCAGGCTTTATACTATTGGAGCTGAAGCTTTGTACCGCAACTTTACGTAGATTGTCAGACTAGGTTAATTACTTAGTAGCGTGCACCCAGTTTATTATACGTAACTTCATATAATATTCTATCCATTTACTCTACATTTTTGCATTTAACCTTTTAAAGCTTAGCGGTAACTTTACGTACCACCAGGTTTAACATTAAAAATTTCTACGTGGTGCCCACATTGCGTTTATGTGTTTTGTACGGATCTCAGAACAAACAGCAACTTTTGCCTTATAAAACATTAAGAGACCGGTTTTTATAACCGAAGTGGAGATCGTTTACAGCGCGGTACGCGTTGAGTCCTTATACAAAACAGATAAGCTTCGTCTTTAACGGGTTAATTTAGTTAGCTGTCCTGCTTTTAGTCGTTGGCTTATCATCGTGAAGTTTAGGGCCCTGTCCCCATATATTCAACGTACAAATTGTGGTGGAAAAAGAATCATTGCATAAGGCTGTTCCCCGAGTAGGGTCTGCTGTGGTATCCCCATGTCGTTTAACATTCCACCATAATTCTACAATTACTCACTATCATGCACTGGGAAAAGCACATAAAATGGAAACGTTAGAGGCCATGCTTGCACAAGTACGCGATCTCACCCCGCCATGAGAATAAAACAGTAGAGTCTAAATACAAAAAAATACTGCCATCAGAACAGGCAATAAAGCAGCAGTCTTTGTCTATATTTTGATCTCAGGTTCTCACAGCGGTATTACTAAGTGTTCAAGTATTGTGGGACGTGAGGCTGTATTTTTGGGTGGGTGGGTCTCGACATTTCGAAGGAACGACAACTACTTCCCCAACGGAAAAACAGAACATTCCAGAAGAAATAAAATTCCGATCTTTGTGTAGTTTAAGTCCAGTATAAAGAATCAGACACATCAGTACAGGCTAATAGCCGGTATTGTTAGGTCATAAACACACCGTTATATGGCTGAAGTTTTAATATAATCTACAGGCCTCTTTATTTATGATAGGACACAATACAGCGGAAATCACAGAGTTTTAAGCCTGACAACACTCTACCTGTAGATCCATCTTTATCTACGGATATTTCGAAGGTTTACACTACATTAATTTAATTTCAACTTAAAAGTGTAAATATTAAAACTTTTCTTCCACAAAAGACAGACATATAGGGGACTAGGTCTAACTTTATTTTTTGCTTGATTTGAGCTGTTGATGGTCCCGTATATTTGTAAATATTTACAGATTATTTTGAGCAGCCTGTTGCCTCCATTTTCAGAGTTAGATCAATGAAACAGGGCTTCACTGAAGGTGGAGAAAACAGGCCCCTCCGAAGCAGCGGTATATATCTATAGATATGACGACACGTTCAAGGATACTTCAAAATTAAAATGTAATTTCAGCCTAATGTGTATTAATTTATCTCATGTAACTGTATTTAATATTGCCTTATTTACGTCAGGTTTTTTGCCGATTTGTTAAAGCAGCGAGTGATCAGATGTGTGGGATGTGAGAAAAATAACTTTGAAAGTCACCTCTGTCTGATGTATTATTGCAGATATTTCTTTGGAAAACAGAAACTCCCTGAATAAGAATATCTAAAAATACTTTTTCAAACACATTTATGCGACATCGAGACGTGAGGTAACTGTGAGACTTACAAATTCAAAGCAACTTCAATTGTAGCCGTCGTCGCTTATTTAAACGTATTATCCCAGAATTTGCTTCGAAATACAGGAAAATAAACCTAAAAAGGCTGATAATAGATAGATTTAAATTCGGCATTTGAAACAGCGATTTTTTAAAATAAAGCATCTCGATAGTCACAGAAAACCCTCTGCCAAAATTCAGTAGTTTATCTTAAGATTTTTGGAACTCGACAAAAAGGCAAACACTGGCCCCCCCCCCCCCCCCCTTTAGAGATGTACTAGAGTTTTTGACACACCGCGTAGTAAGGCTGGAATTCTTTACAATGTGCCAAACGTTTTTATTCTTGTAATGGGGACGAGACGTGTCATAGAAGTACTGTTTACACTAGGCACGTCTGCACTCCCAGAATGATACAAAAATATATAAGAAGTACTGTAAGAGGTTTTAATTGACAGAAAAAAAATCAGAGTACGCAATTACCTATCAAAATACAACTTTGTCCGCCACAAATCCCATTGTGCCTGAACTGAGACTCAACACAGAATTCTACGGTTAGAGGCCAGTGACTAACGTCCTAAGTGTGAAAAAGCCTAGTAGCCTATTACGTCTATTAAGTTTAATATATTTGTGGCCTGAATGCGAGTATAAAGCCTACGCTGTATTTGTGATGTGACTTCTCCCTAAGTTTAGGAAAAAATTGCTGAAAAATTTTTGTCGTGAAAAAATCGGGGCTCAGAATGTAGGATAAAATGCGTTTCCTTAAACGCAAAATTAGAAAAACAACTGACTGTGACCACAACAATTTGGACGCCACTAAAATATTAACAGATGCCCACAGATTTGAATACAAAAACAGATATAAACCGAAGAAACTCGCTTGACCACACTGCCGACTGGCTAGCAACAGTAACAGCGCTCTCTCCTATTCCGAATTCAACTTCAGGTCACTCCGCTTGAAGACACTCCAATACGCACTGACAAGTTGTGACGTCGTGTAATGTGGGAGTTGGACACCAAAGTTTCGGAGGTATTTACTGCCTTTGTTCTCAGGGCGAAAGTGGTATTATATTCGCTCAAAACGTTTGTATGTGCCACAGGCGCACCCAAACGGGAGGGAGGGCTGTCGGGCTGCAGCCCCTCCCCTTAAACCCCCAAAACCGAAATTTAAATAACACAGATTTTGCAGATATTATAATGTCAAAAGTTTTACGTGATTCACCCTTCAGCCGAAGTCAGCAACTGAAATAGACTGGTGACCAGTACATTAGAATTTTGAAAAATAAATTTATAAAATTAAAAAAGACAGGAAGACAGGGCACTGTGATTGAGTCATGGAACATGTAGTTATATCCGTATGTATATAAATGCAGTTGCAGGCAGCGTTTTGTGCTTACTGCATGATTTTTATAACACAATTTTTAAAATCAAATATAAATTATATATAGCCTGGGTTTCAGCCCCCCAACCCCCAACCCCCCTCCCCCGGGGAAGGAAAAATTGTGGGTGAGCGCCTGGTATGAATCTAACAAAGTACACGGCGTCAAGAACGTAAAGACTACCGTACAAAGCTTCACCACGTAAAAAACCTCAGCATTCCCCTTAAGACTGCACCTTGCAGTTGCTATATCTTGCTTAGGTCTTTCTGCAACCTAACACATAGCCTGTAAAAGCAGTTCACAGAAAATATACAGGCCTTCCGCACATTTATTGAAAAGCAAATATAAACGGAGCCAATAGTGATTTCGAAACAAGTGTGGATGGCGTAAACACGCGAAGCCGCGTTAATGTGCTTATGAAATCAGAATGTCGCTGTGTGTCACGCGACGAGGGTCCATGAATAAAACAGCAAGCACACAGCGGAACGCTAAACAGCCTTGCGGCAATCTGGTTTAACTCATCTATAATTATTGATCCCCGGGAGGGTTATTTAACAGCACTAATTCCAAAGAGTGTCCTGTTTATTGTATTTATTTTGTAGAATTTGGACAACTGTGTTTTTGATACCAAAATATATGCAGACGTATTTAATAGACAAATTACATATTGGTATAAAGATTAACACTCAAATGTGCAAACAACAGAAATCATTTATAAACTTTAAAGGCATATATTAACCCATTTACATTTAAAGATCCAGCTCGTACCGTGCAGTAAACACATTCCGTCTCAGTTATAAAAACCATTCAGTTAATGCTGTATAGGGAAATAATCGCTGTTTGTTCTGAGATCCACACAAAACACATAAATACACTGTGTGGGCAGAACGTAGAATTTGTGAATGTTAAACTGGCGGTACAAAAATTAACCACTGGGCTTTAAAGGGTAAAAAAAATTTTTGGAATAAAAATTCAAATTTCACGTATAAGATTTCTGCCACAACACTTGCTTGTCGCCGTGGCTACAGTGCGTGTTTGCAACAACACACGAGTTTACTCAGTAGCCATCTTCACGCCATCTCGCTTAAGACAGGCGATGAGAAACTTGGCAACAGGGTACCGATCCCGAGCCAGCCCGCGTGAGTCTTGGCGGACAGCGTAGCAGAGGGACAGGTTTATTCCCCGCGTAATTAGGTTTGTCCTGTCAGTATCATTCTACCAATTGCCCGTACGTATCTTTATCTTGATGTTACTCCTATCAGAAGGAGAAAAAATTTAAGACTAGGAATTTATAATTATCCTTTTAAAGCCTAGCGGTAACTTTACGTACCACCAGGTTTAACATTAAAAAATTCTACGTGGTGCCCACATTGCGTTTATGTGTTTTGTACGGATCTCAGAACAAACAGCAATTTTTGCCTTATAAAACATTAAGAGACTGGTTTTTATAACCGAAGTGGAGAGTGTTTACAGCGCGGTACGCACTGAGTCCTTATACAAAACAGATATGCTTCGTTTTTAAATGCATAGGTCTCTGTAGACGTGGGAGTTTTCTGATTGATTCAACACAGATTCCCATAAGTCATATTACGCAGCATCGAACAATGTTGAAATTAGTAATTACCTGGAAATAGCGTGGACATACGTGGGCATTATATAATTTGGGACATTATGCCGGGACTGAGGAAATGCTCCAGAACTTTAGTAATTGATTCCATCTAGCGTATCAGAGTTGAATTCGGGGCCTCATGATTACGCGGCATTTCGACCTGCAGGATAGCGATGTGCCTCACGACCGTTCCTTTTTATTATTATCACTTAATTATCCAGTAATTTACTCTGCCGTCTGAAGCCATGCGTTCTGTATGACTAAAGTCGCTGTTACGTAAACCATTAACCTTTCAAATCCTAGCGGTTACTTCATGTACGAGCGGTTTAATATTTAAAACTTATACGTTCTGCCCACACAGTGTATTTATGTGTTTTGTGTGGATCTCAGAAAAAACAGCGATTATTTCCCTATACAGCATTAACTGAATGGTTTTTATAACCGAGACGGAGTGTGTTTACTGCGCGGTACGAACTGGGTCTTTAAATATAATTCTACGTTCTGCCCACACAGTGTATTTATGTGTTTTGTGTGGATCTCAGAACAAACAGCGATTATTTCCCTATACAGCATTAACTGACTGGTTTTTATAACCGAGACGGAGTGTGTTTACTGCGCGGTACGAACCGGGTCTTTAAATATAATTCTACGTTCTCCCCACACAGTGTATTTATGTGTTTTGTGTGGATCTCAGAACAAACAGCGATTATTTCCCTACACAGCATTAACTGACAGGTTTTTATAACCGAGACGGACAGTGTTTACTGCGCGGTACGGACTGGGTGTTTAAATAAAACAGACTGCATTTCGTATTTAAAGGGTCAAAGAGATAAAAGTAAAGCTGTCTGTTCACACCATAAAGCCACAGACGAGAAGTGGCGGTATAGTTCCACGTATTTTTAACCTCGGTACTATATGGAGATGAGTGGCTAGTACCACATCCAGGCCGTTTACTCCCGGAAAACAGCCTCGTGTCTATTGAATAGGACGCTGGGTGTGCTACAGAATTTGTTATAATGATTTAGAGAAGAGAATATTTTATTGCGCCTACCGTGATTCGAAGCCAGGACCGTCCAGCCCGTAACCAAGTTGTATAGTGACTACTCTCTTCCGGCCCGCACCATAAATAAATAAATAATTAACCTTTTAAAGCCTAGTGGTAACTTTACGTACCACCAGGTTTAACATTAAAAAATTCTACGTGGTACCCGCATTGGGTTTATGTGTTTTGTACGGATCTCAGAACAAACAGCAACTTTTGCCTTATAAAACATTAAGAGACTGGTTTTTATAACCGAAGTGGAGAGTGTTTACAGCGCGGTATGCACTGAGTCCTTATATAAAACAGATACGCTTCGTCTTTAAAGGGTTAATTAATTAAAAAATCATAACAATGAAAATATATTACGTTTAGAAGATAACTTACTGAGTATCTTCGACGACTTAAGTACCATAAACCTGGACGTATAAATTTGATTTAACGTTAAATGAAACTGAGTTCCGATATTGTGATTACAACTTTATATGGGCTTAAAATAAGAAGCGTATTACGATGGGAAAATTCGTTGGCGTTCCAGGTGTTTAAATAAAGCTTTTGAGACTGAAGAGCAGTCGAAATATAACAGGCAGACTGGGAGTTTCTTGTAGTTTCAAGGACTTCAAAACGTAGCGGTAAATACGTGTACCTGCCTCCTACTTTCTGTGTATTACTGCCGAAGCCCCATGACGAATGACGATATCTGCATCAGAAACAGGGCAGCTTCTGTTAACGTCGTCCTGACTATGCAAAGATTCTGAAGCTGACGAGTTGGGCGCTGCCGGACAAAGCCGTTCCGCGTGTTTCGATAAGGGGATACTGAAGGCAATTTAATTGGTTCTTCTGAGACGACAAAGGGAGCGGGGATAGCGTACTCAGTATAGTGATGAGACTACGTACTGGACGATCTGGGGTTCATATCTTAGCAGGGCCAAGAGATATTTCTGTATATCGAAATGTCTACCCGGTTCTGGAGCACATAAAACCTCCTATTCAGTGGGGTAAAGGGGTTCATTCCCAGCAGGAAAGCACTGGGGCTTTAATTTCACAACTCACCACGTTCTAGTGCCGAGGTTTAGAATGAATGGAGCTGTACCGCCAATCCTCTTACATACCTTCAAAGCGCTGACCGAGAAAATTTTTACTTTTCCTGAGACAACACAATCCGATATAGGTTGATAATATTTTCCCACATGTTTTCGTTCTCTACATGCGTATGGACTATAATCTATTGCATGAGGCGACTTTTAGTACGTATAAGCTTTACTGCTATCTCAAAGTTTTTCAACTGAAAGCTTGCTTCCGGGTATTATGGATTCAGCCAAAAGCTACACTCTCAGTATTGTTAACGTCACCTAAAATTTAGAATACCTGTGAAATTTGAGATTCTCTCGGCACTGAATGTGAAATTTGCTGTCTGCTTATGCGTTGTGTTGCGTAATTTGGCAGATATGTACAAAACTTTCTCCCGAAACTCTTGCCCGCTTCAGTGTGAAAAAGTCACTTCTGTAATTCGCAGCGTATCTTACACTCGGAATATAAGATGTAAAATTGCTTTTCGTAAATAATTTGTTTTAGGACCTCAAAAATTACTTGAAAATACAGTGAGGGAATCTGTAGCCAATGTAATCAGAAAACTGAGGCCACAGTTAAAATTTATGATCTGTAGGCTTTGGGGTAAAACCCATTTCCGACCATCCGGAATTAAGATGTGGTTATTTCAAATCCACTCGGAAAAGTAACTCAAATTATACCACAAAAATTTCCTTCCACAACTGTTGTAACAAACTCAAATCCCGCAAAATGTAACGCCTGTTATGTCTTAAATGGACCAAATCCCATTTATAAGTTGTACCGACACACTACCCCTTTATACTATGTGGTTACTATATGTACCACCAGGGTTAAAATTCGAAATTCTACGTTCTGCCCACACAGTGTATTTATGTGTTTTGTGTGGATCTCAGAACAAACAGCGATTATTTCCCTATACAGCATTAACTGACAGGTTTCTATAACCGAGACGGAGTGTGTTTACTGCGCGGTACGGACTGGGTCCTTCTATATAAAATTCTGCGTTCTGCCCACACAGTGTATTTATGTGTTTTGTGTGGATCTCAGAACAAACAGCGATTATTTCCCTATACAGCATTAACTGACTGGTTTTTATAACCGAGACGGAGTGTGTTTACTGCGCGGTACGAGCTGAATCTTTAAATGTAACTCAGCGTAAAAGAATCAAATTTAGCACTGTAAGTTTCAAACTGATAACAGTATAGCACAATGGGATGTTATCAAGAGTTTGCGACGTGTTTCACATGATGATTGCAAGAGCATCACATTATAATTCCAGCCTGTACATCCTATACCGGAAAGGTTATTTATAATTATTTTCCATGTAAATAATATCTGAAAATATTGAAGGAAAGTTTTCGCTCCAAAACAAATTGCATCTACCCACACTAAAGGTGCCTGTGCGTGAACTGTTTGGCGGAGTGTACTAGAGCAGTCCCTACACACACCGACCCAGTGTGGCTCTCAAATGCTATAATTAACTGTACGGATTAGCTGCTTGCAAGTGTTTGTTACTGTGGCAATGGCGAACTAATGATTACTAATGCAGTGGAGAGCCTGTACAGTCCGTCACTAAACAAGGCAGCGCACGCACTATGGGCACCGCTTTCTATTTCCGCGTTTCAAAGGTGCACATGTTGAAGTACCCATTGCTGTATCCTTCGTTGTGAACATCAAAACATGTGAGTTTATTAACTGAAGGTTTAAGATTAATAACACTCAAATTATGCAACTGAAGTCACCATATGTGGTCCAAATCTGTACTATAATTCGACACAGTATTACACAAACATGTGTTAATTTCCTACATGTTTCCAACTTTTTCGGCCATCTTCAGGAAAGTATTCAACAAGGATAAATACAATAATGGCTAGTTAAGTCAAACTTCTTGGTACGTACAATAAACACCAGGATTTAAATGGTTGAGACAAACTGTTTGACATATTTTTTTAGACAAAATGTGTCTGGTGGCCGATCCCAGTGGCCGCGCGGTCTAAGGCGTAAGTCTGCGGCGGAGCGCTTGTTGGGATCCTGGGTTCGAATTCCGCCGGGGGCATGGATGTTTGTCTCTTTTGAGCGTTTGTATTGTCAGGCAGAGGCCTCTGCAACGGGCCGATCCCTCGTCCAGAGGAGTCTTACCGACTGTGGTGTGTGTCTGAGTGTGATCAAGAGAAAATAAATAACAACCTCGACACCTGCTGTGAACAAGTAGGTAGAAGAGGGAAGGACTACGAATATACAAACATGTCGCAAATTTCCTACATGTTTCCAATTTTTCGGCCATCTTCAGGAAAGTATTCAACAAAGAAAAATACAATAATGTTATTTAAGTCAAAGCTGTTGGTACGTACAGTAAACACCAGGATTTAAATGGTTGAGAGAAACTGTTTGACATATTTTTTAGACAGAATGTACCTGGGGACCCATGGTCAAATAAATATAAGCACATTAAGTATATTTTTAAGGAGAGTGGTGTAAGAATTTTTTCCCCCAAGATAAAAAATTGACCTGTGTTTTTGTGGGGTAAAATAGAAAAGCTATAGCCTACGTGCAGTGTTCTGTATTGTCACTTTCAAACGTGATGCTAAGGATATTATTTCACTAAATTTTAGTATCTTAAGGGGTAAATGTCACTGCATAACACTCCATAAATTCACATAGCGAAAATACGTGTAGAGCTCTAGCCATTTAAAAGTCGGAGTCAGAAGTGGATCGGTGGTCCACGTCACGTCCCGGCCGTTTTACCCCCGGGAAAGAGAGGCGTTACCCATTTTACAAGAGGCTGGGTAGGTCTCGGGGTCGGTTCGGACGGATACGGAAAATCTCTCCCACACCGGGATCTGATCCGCGGACAGTCCAGCCCGTAGCGAGTTGCTATACCGACAGAGCTATACCGGCCTCACACAATTTAATGTTATAATGTTTTTAACCCTTTAAAGACGGAACGTATGTATTTTATATAAGGACTCGGTGCCTACCGCGCTGTAAACACTCTCCACTTCGGTTATAAAAACCAGTCTCTTAATGTTTTATAAGGCAAAGTTGCTGTTTGTTCTGAGATCCGTACAAAACACATAAAGGCAATGTGGGCACCACGTAGAATTTTTGAGTGCTAAACCTGGTGGTACGTAAAGTTACCGCTAGGCTTTAAAAGGTTAAAATAGACTGACATTCGTACACACTGAAGTTGCTAGAGACAATAAAGTTAGCAGTACAAGTGATGGGAAATAATTTTTGAAATTCAAAAGTAACTTTATGTGGAATTGAAACTGTTCTTATTCTAATATAATTGGATATATTGGCACCTGCTTTGCTTCTAGCAGAAGGCGCGGTAGCCTTGCCTCTTGTAGTCCACCCTTGTCTTCATGAACGTGCAGTGAATAATTAAATATACGAACAAGATTCACCACAGTCTGATGAATTCGCAGTGGCTAGAATTGACTTAACTCGCTTCCACGTTGGCGTCCTGAGGAAACATTAAATTACATTTGCATGGGGAATTGTACAGCGTAGAGTTGCTCTAGCAGCGTATGTTTTTATTGTGCAGCGTCACCGTCCGTATGTCTGTTTGTCGTTTAGTTCAAAAACTGCGCAGTGTTGCGTATCAGAAAGGCGCACATAAATAATACGAGAGATGCAAGTTTATTAAACTCGAATGATTGAAATCACTGCCGCTCCAGCAAGTGTGGGTGGAATGTGATTTCGCGGACAACACGAGGAACGGGGCCTTGCGGGGCTTTCCAACATAAATATTCAGCAAGCATAACATATCCTGTCTTTAGTGCAGCTTATGTTGCTCCCGCGGCTTACCGCGTCTTCACAGCATCACAGGGAACACCCGCAATATATTCAAGTCACACTTATGAAATATATGTAAATGAACTGTGTAACTAACTAACTAACTAACTAACTAACTAACTAACTAACTAACCAACCAACCAACCAACCAACCAACCAACCAACCAACCAACCAACCAACCAGCCAACCAACCAGCCAACCAACCAACCAACCACCCAACCAACCAACCAACCAACCAACCAACCAACCAACCACCCAACCAACCACCCAACCAAACAACCAACCAACCAACCAACCAACCATCCAACCAACTAACTAACTAACTAACTAACTAACTAACTAACTAACTAACTAACTAACCAACCAACCAACCAACCAACCAACCAACCAACCAACCAACCAACCAACCAACCAACCAACCAAACAACCAAACAACCCACCAACCAACCAACCAACCAACCAACCAACCAACCAACCAACCAGCCAACAAAGCAACTAACTAACCAACGAACTAACCAACTAATAACTAAATAATAATTAACTATTTAACTAAGTAACTAACTACATGGAGCAGAGTCCTTCTTCAGAAACTAACAGTTCCTCAGCTAGTAAAAAAATTCCCCGCATTTTATCGAACCCGAAAGTTCATTATCGTATTCAAAGAGTTCGTCATCTGTCCATATTCTGAGCCAGATTAATACAGCCCATGTCTCCCCATCCTACTTCATGAAGATACAATTTAATATTATCCTCCCATCTACGGGCGGGGTCTTCCAAATGGTCTCCTTCCGTCAGGTCTCCCTAGTAAAATCCTGTATGCACCTCTCCTCTCCCCCATACGTGCTACATGCCACATCCAATCTCATTTTTCTCGATTTGATAACTCGAGTAATATTTAATGATAAGAAAACTGTGTAAAGAAAATATAGAGTTTTCCCTGTGTAAGCCATAAAGGTGTAGGGGCCGTGTATGTATAGCTCCATTTATTCTTAAATTGAGCACTACATGAACGTTATTGGTTAGCTTCAGGCTCCGCCCGCCTTACTTCGAGGAAAGAGCACCCGGTGTCCATTAAAAGTAATGTAAAATAGGGGGCTTCATAATTGGTACCCGCACCAAAAGTAAGGTCATAAAATTTAGAAGGATGAGCTGGGAAGTTGACGTCTCACGCGTGTGGTACAAGAGAAATGCACAGACAGTTTTGGTGAGGAAACATGAAGGAAAGGGGCCACTTGCAATACCTACGCCTAGGTGGCAGTTTGATAATAAAATGCTTTTGAAAGGAATAGAAAGGTAGGAAGTGGAACTCATTAACCTCGCTAGTTATAGGGAGAAATTACGGGCTTTCATAGACGCAGTATAAGCTTTCGTTTTCCAAAAAAAAAAATCCATAAAATTTCTTGAGCAGCTAAGGAAACTTTTTCCCCCCGCGAAGGACTGTGTTATTCTCCAAAATTTCCAGGGCGTCTATGGGGTCCACCTAGCTTCCTAGCCGACGTGTAGCGGGGATCTTTCCCGCGGTAAAGCGGCGGGGACGGGATGTTGAAACTCACCTCCATCTAGCGCTAAGGCAAAGAATAAGTGGAGCCACACCTCTACCCCACCAGATAGGCCTTCTTATTGAGGACAGGAAAAATGTTATCGTTTGTTAATATTCCACAGCATAAGCAGTTATGTCTTCATAAAATAAAATAAAAAGCGTGCATAATTTAGAATCTGTATTTTAAATGCACGACAAAATTTACGCTAGTGTTGAAAGCAACGTTTCAAGTAATTAGGTCTATTTAATTAATTAATTAATTCATTCATTCATTCATTCCGTAGTCTGTCTTACGACAGGTCCATAGCCTCTTCCAAAGCGAGTTCTCCAGTTAATGCGATCTAGTGCTTCCTCTTTCAGTTTCCAGTATACTGACATTTGTTTAACCCTTTAAAGACGAAGCGTATCTGTTTTATATAAGGACTCAGCGCGTACCGCGCTGTAAACACTCTCCACTTCGGTTATAAAAACCAGTCTCTTAATGTTTTATAAGGCAAAAGTTGCTGTTTGTTCTGAGATCCGTACAAAACACATAAACGCAATATGGGCACCATGTAGAATTTTTTAATGTTAAACCTGGTGGTACGTAAAGCTACCGCTAGGCTTTAAAAGGTTAAGGTACTCCAGTAAAACTTACGTCTTCTTCCTCGTCTTCTCGTCACTTCTATCCTTCCCTCTATCTTTCCTTCAATAACATGTTTTAGAAGGCAGTTCCAGCGCAAGAAGTGACCAATCCAGTTAACGTTCCTTCTTTATATCATAAGCAGATATCCCTTTCATGCGTGACGTATATATACAGTAAGTGTTTCTAGAAAATATAATATCCTGTTCATATTTGCACAGAGTACATTTAAGACGACTTTGTTATTACAGGTTATTGATTGGCTTGAAAAAGTGTACTGATTTGCTATTCAAAGTACGTTAAATAAATCAAGACTTCTATAAAATTTGCTAGGTGAAAAAATATGAGGGTCATGCATATTATATTACAATGTTTTCTTGTTTCTTTGTCGTTTATACCGTTATTCATATTACATACGTACCCAATTAACACCAGCGGAAGCGTAGGTTATTCCTAAGGGAAACTATGGCTTAATTAAATTCTAAGGTATATACATTTTCCCTCTACACTTCTGTACGGGGTAGACGAGGAAAACGTCGAGTTAACAGAAATCTTTGCTGTTCTAAAAGTCTTTATGCGAGAGTATAATGCAACCAGCTCTTGTTCGCTATACAGCCGTCACTTGTTTGTTTCTTCTAAATAAAGAGACACCTCCTCCCCTCCCATACCACTACCCTTCCATCACCTAGAATTTAATTTCCGGCGTCACAAAAGCAGAACAGTTTGTTTAACGTGTTCGCGACATGGCCGGAGTGTCAAATTGAATTATCCAATCCCATGGGATCTGGTCGAAGGGAAGGGAAATTTTGTTCAGGATTCAGGCGCAATTCCAATTAAAATTGACCTGCTCTTCTACCTCCCATCCCAACACCCTCCGCTTGTATTAAACAAATCTGTAACAACGGAAGGCTGTATATATCCGTTCCCAAGAAATGAAACAGTACTCAAAGACGTATGTTAAAAAAAAAAAATGCGAGCTTTCACAGTGCTGTCGAAATGGTGGAATGTAATGAAACGTTGATTTGACAGTAGGGGAAATTATTTTAAATAGCCTCGTCATGTAATATAAATACACAGAACCCCTATTGTAACCACCCCAAAACAGTCAACGCAATTTAAGTCTTGAAAGTATAACCTAGTTACAAAACAATCACGCGGGAAACTCATAAATTTAAAATTTTAAATGGCGTGTGACAGAGCCTTGATACGCAAAGAAGTAGAATGTACAGATTTCTACGTCAGATACCTTATACCTTCTCGATGTATATTAATAATTTAAATGTATTGCCATTTACATCAGAAATATGACGTAAAGATAGAGATGAAAACTTGCTTTTACCATATAAGTAACGAAGTATTTAAACATACATCATTGCAAAATAATAAACACCAACTAATGCATTAAAATATATATAATCTTTGTTCCTAAAGGTCTCCTACATGTTTCGACCCTGCTGGACCATCTTCAGGGAGAATATTCTGGATACACTATGGTTGCCTTTGTACAGTTAAGCGTGAATGTGCCCTAGGGCACAGTCACACCTAACTGTATAAACGCAACCATAGTGTATCCAGACTATTATACCTGAAGATGGCCCAGCAGGGTCGAAACATGTAGGAGACTCACGAAAAAAGATTATATATACTTTAGTGAACTAGTTGGTGTTTATTATTTCGTATGATATAGCGCACGGACATGGAACACGTTAAATACATCACTGCACTGTACGTAAGTACACTCAACATTTAAATATCTGTTTTAGTTTCAGTTACTAAAGATAATAAGCAAAGAATAAACGTCGGTTAAAAAATATATACACACATATAATCAACTTATATCAGTAGTTAACTGCAACAGGCTAAGACCTTATTGCTTGACAATGATCACGATGATGGACACAAACTTATTCTTATGACGTGAGACTGAGTGAAGGCTGCACAAATACGTTAATCAACTTAATTTAAACACACGTTCTTAGTTTAGTGTTTGTTTTGTACAGCGTTTCGTATTGTAAAGCCTACATACAAATTGCTCACTGTTAGTTGAATAATAAAGAAAATGAGTTTATATTTTAAGTACAATTGAACAATACTAATTAAAAATGACGCAGTCTTTTGAATTCATAAATATGGGCTGGGCGAAGACACGTTTCTATTTGCTTCGCATCGACAGGTTTTATGATGCTTTATGTTTTGCAGCAGAAAGGCCAAAAATTTATAGATTTCTTAAAGGTTACTAATGTTTCATCTGATGCTCACAGCACCGCATGCAATTTAACCCTTTAAAGACGAAGCGTATCTGTTTTATATAAGGACTCAGTGCGTACCGCGCTGTAAACACTCTCCACTTCGGTTATAAAAACCAATCTCTTAATGTTTTATAAGGCAAAAGTTGCTGTTTGTTCTGAGATCCGTACAAAACACATAAATGCAATGTGGGCACCACGTAGAATTTTTTAATGTTAAACCTGGTGGTACGTAAAGTTACCGCTAGGCTTTAAAAGGTTAAATTAACTTTGCATATACCAACGTATTCATGAGGTCTATAAAACGCATTTATAGTAAAATCTTCTTGCAGTTTTATGGCAGCACAAGCATAACCATACCAGCAGATTTCATTTATTAGGTAGCTCAGCAAATGCAATTTAAAGTTTTAAAGATTCAGGAAGGGATAACGCATCATCTCCAACTTTCGGTAGCTATGACAGAAGTACGATATTAAACTCGCTTGATTTTTATGGTATGCTGCTTGTATTTGTTTGGCAGGTCGAGCATTCACCAGCCCTAGGGAATGGATTCTAACACGGGAATTCCCCTTACTTCTGCGAGTCACGTGACGGAAACTCGGAGTTCCAAGGAACAAAAGTTGTCGCCTAATCAACAGCAGCTTAACTCTAAACCAAACCAGGTACGTTAATACGATATTTATAATTCTTTTAGAACTAAGCTTACATTGAGGATGGTTGTTTTTTTATAACCACATGTCTCGAATCGCATATATAAACGGCTAATTAATTGCTGCTGATATCGATATACATCGATTCTCAGGTCAGCACAGTGCTGTTGTACGGGATACCCATCGTGTCGCTGATGATCGAGTCTCAAGAGAGGCTGTGTCTGGCACAAATCTCCAACACGCTACTAAAAGACTTCAGCTACAACGAGATCCATAACCGGCGTGTAGCCCTGGGCATCACGTGCGTTCAGTGCACCCCGGTGCAGCTTGAAATCCTGCGACGGGCCGGCGCCATGCCAGTATCCTCCCGACGCTGTGGCATGATCACACGCCGAGAAGCCGAGCGCCTCTGCAAATCCTTCTTAGGGGACAACGCCCCTCCTCGACTGCCTGAGGACTTTGCCTTCTCAGTGCACCACGAGTGTGCTTGGGGGTGTCGCGGCGCCTTCCTGCCTGCCCGTTACAATTCTTCTAGAGCCAAGTGCATCAAGTGTACCTTCTGCGGCCTCTTTTTCTCTCCCAACAAATTCATCTTCCATTCCCACCGGACGGGTCCCGGTGCCAAATACGTGCAACCTGATGCTGCCAATTTCAACTCTTGGAGAAGACATATGAAGCTCAGTGGTTCGCCGCCCGATGAGGTACCGCCCTTATATTATTGTCGTTTATACCTTTGGTAATCTTAAGGTGATTCACTCTTGTTCTGTTTGCAATATAACCAGTCCAAACACAACTTTTATTTATCAAATATAACCAGCTAAGTGTTTCGGCTAATATATTGCCATCATCAGGCTGATCCCGAAAATAAAAGAAAAATAAAAAAGGTACATAAGTTTTAATTCTAATTGCACAAACCAATTTTTAAGCCCCTACATGTTTCGGCTACGTACTTGGCAGTGCAGTACGATCACTCATGGTGTAAACGCCGTGTATCGAAACTTCTGGTCTCAACTGCAATATAAAGGGGGGACATCGGATACTGCAAAGTGTCTGGTAGACAGCTTTTTACATCTCAACATTCCATATTTAATACTTTACACGTGTTTTTTCTGAACAATTTTAGTGCTACTCTTCGTCTATTAACTGTTTTAAATCTAATGTGTGTGTGTGTGTGTGTGTGTGTAAATTTACCATTGGTCGACGTATAATACGCCGCGTATGTCTTTGTAATATTGTGGCTCCTTGGTGATGGTTAAAATACATAGCCGATAAATGTAGGAGCGTAAAAATTGCTTGGTGCGCTGGTTGGAAGTAAACTTTGTACGTGTCAGGGTACTGCGAGGAAAGTGTGTAACATTAAGTGTCAAAACAAGATGTTCACAATCGCATGGAAGGTTACAGATCTCGCAGATTCAAAAGTGTATCTTTAGCGGTATGTATAACGTAACTGCGCGGTCTCAGGAATAAAAAGTTAGCGAAGGTAAAAATTTTTGTGCATAAATTTTAAAACGGACTGTGGAACTATTTTAACCTTTTAAGACGAAACGTAATCTGCTTTATACAAAGACTCAGTGGGTACCGTGCAGTAAACATTTTCAACCCCGGTTATAAAAAACGAAGGAGTTGCTGATGTTTACGGTAAAAGTTGTAGTTTGTTCCGCGATATGTACAAAACACGTAAACACGATATTAACACCGTGGAGAATTATTGAATGTTGAACCTGGTGTTACGTAAAGTTACCGCTAGGCTTTAAAAGGTTAATGATATAGTAACAGTAATAAATAATGAGGTGTAGCATGTAATATTAGAATAGGACAAGCGTATGCGGACTTTTAGTGGGAAGGCCTGTACGCATTGGTTTCGTTCTTTTTAGCAGTAACATTATGAAGGCGTGGGTATTTACTCGAAGGAAGTGATGTTCTATTAAGATGTTCCTTGTCATGGGTCAAAAAATGCACAGTTGGCTTTTTATGGATGTCTGTCTATCTTGGAAGTTAGTTTATATTTACTGACGTTTCGAGCAAGTTTCTATAAATGGACAAGTTGCAAGGCTGAATAAAATTTTTTTTTCGAACAGTTATCAAACGGTTGGATTGGCAAAATTTGCTTGGCTAATGCGAAAAGAATAAGGTATTTAAACTAATATTTTTTGTTTCTTTTACGAAACACATTTACTTCCTTTTGTCGATACCATTTACCTGGTCCACCGAAGTCAACCTGACCCTATATATATCAAATTTATTAAGGCTCAGTTCTCGTGACATATTCTAGATAATTCTGGTGTTTGGTGTCAAATAGCATCCTTTGTGATCCACATATTCTTCAGACGAATCCTCTCCATAAGCCCTTTCCTTTAACACGTACTTTAATGGTGTCTTTCCATTAACGTATACGTCTTCAACGACAACGGCATTCCATGTGGTTTTAAAATTCTTCTTGCAGATTGTTCACGCCTGGGAGGACGTTAAGGCGATGTTTAATGGCGGAACCAGAAAACGCTTGCTTGCGTCTGCTGCTGTCGTGCACAACCAGAGTCATCATCATCATCACCACCATCATCCACCGTCAACACCGACACCGGCCAAACAAACCAAAGTAACACAAGAAACGTCGCCGACACCTTTACCGTTCTCGGCTACCCCAGCTTCTCTCCCAGCGCCACCACCCCGCGTTCCACCATTTCCTGATCTCCCCTTGCCACTTTCCCACAGCCTGGTGATGGACTATGTCTGGCATCACAGTACCAGCAGTATTAAACACCATCAATTCCCATTTCCATCTTATGCAGCGGCCCTTCCCTGGCTTGCAAAGCGAGGGAGTCCTTTCCTGGGCTTCGGGCCGGCGCCGCATCCTGACGGATCGCTTCACGCGACGGTGGGACCGCAGCCTGGAGACAACAAACTGCATCAGTCGGCGTTCCGACCGGTGTACCCTGTGTTGCCTAGGCCTTTGGAGACTGAAAAACAGCCCGACTACGAACTGGAGACTTGCAGCGATGAGGAAACGGTCGACATCGAGACGACGGAGGAGGAAGCGCCAGCGCCCACGGACAGTTCCTCTAACTGCTGGAGCAAGGGCCAGGTCAGTGTTACTGCGCGTCACTCTGCTCGTGTTATTTCACTCATTAATTAATTAATTAAATAATTAAATCACTCTTTATGTAGTCTGTCTTACGACAGGTCCATAACTTCTTCCAAAGCGAGTTCTCCACACAGTGCGATCTAGTGTTTCCTCTTTCAATTCCCAGTATCTTCTCGTTTCCTTAAGGTCATCCAATAGCTGCTTACTTCTTCTCCTCTTCTTCCCATCACTTCTATCCTTCCTTCTCTCTTTCCTTCAATAACATGTTTTAGAAGGCAGTTCCTATGCAAGATGTGACCAATCCAGTTAGCCTTCCTTCTGTTTGTTGTACGTAGGATATTCCACTCCTCCTTGACTCTATGTAATACTTCTTCATTTCTCACACGATCGGTCCAACTGCTCTTCTCCTTCCTTCTCCAGCACCACATTTCAAAATTTTCAACGTCTTTCTGATCTACTTTCCGAAGTGCCCAGGTCTCAGCACCATAAAGGCTGTGCTCGAAATGCATCGCTGTTCGCCTCGGCAGCTTTTGCTAGAGAAAGGACGCAGTTACCTACCGAATAGGAGAAGATGTTCGTCTCAAAGCCGGCCTGGTCATTTTGCAGAACAGAAAAATCCCCTATCTCCTTGAAGGTGTTTTTTCGAATAGAACACCATTTTCAAGCGTAACCATTCCGTAAATTGGCGTGATGTAATATCGTAGAAGGTTTATGTCATCTCGAAATTTGGGTTTGTGTTTAAAAACTGCAAGGTAGTTAGCGTTTATAGATGACGGTCCTTCCTGCTGTAGTTATTCTACTGCAGTGACAGGGCACACTTTATACAGGAAAAAATATATCAAAATATTAAACATTTAAAAACCCTGTTTCTACATCAGCATATCTTTAACACTATGAAGGAGTACAGGCAACCTGCAGATCTGTCCGTAATGCTTAAGCCACTTCAATGCCAAGAGATTTAACGCTGTAACTTTCGTTCAGAATTGTGTGCGAATGGAGTTAAAAGTTAATTTAAGTAATCAGCCCCGAATATGTCTCAAGAGAGCAATTTCGAGTTAATTGGAGTTCAGAAGAAAAGTCGTTCAGACAGCGCACTTTCGCATGTTAACGAGCGTTAACTAACACAAGATAAAGCGAATCGTTATTTGATATTAGTGTTAAGTGCTGCGGCTACAATCCACAATATCGTGTGTTCATGTCTCTGTTTGTGGCGTTTGCCGGGCAAATTCAGTGTCAATTGCCGTGTTCAAGTAAACCTTATAAGAGATGCACCTTTTAAAACAAGGGACAGTATTTGTTAGTCAATATGTAACTCAATGGAAGCGATTTCTTGAGAAGCTATACAATATCTCAGCTTGTCGAGAGAAATCAGTCACCTACTGTGAAACATGAAAAATTCTTCCGGTGCTCACTAGACGCAAACACGTGACCACCTCCATATGAAGTCAGTGCACGCTCTTATTGCCCACGGTATTATATCTTTGGTACATTTTAACAGGTGCAAACCCAAATTTTCTCACTGCGGGGGGGCTGAACCAGAGGCTATACATACTCTATATTTGGTTTTAAAAATTATGTTATAAAAATCATGTTGCAAGTACACCATAATATTGCAACTGCATTTATATACATACGAATATAACTACATGTTCCGTGACTCAATCACAGTATCCTGTCTTCTTGTTTCTTTTAATTTTATTAATTTACTTTTCAAAATTCTAATGCACTAGTCACCAGCCTATTTCAGTGTCTGATTTCGGCTGAAGGGTAAAACACGTAAAACGTTTGATATCATAACATCTACAAAATGTGTGTTCTTTTTAAATTTAGATTTTGAGGGATTTGGGGGGCTGCAGCCCGGCAGTCCTCCCCCCTCCCACTTGGGTGCGCCCTTGCCTTTTAATATTATCCTTCCACCTACGCCTAGGTTGCAGAAGTGGTTCCTTCTTTTCAGGCAATCGATTCCCAAAATTTCGATTTATGCCTTCACCTTCAAAGTAATAGGACTCTTTAACATCTCTAGTCCCTTGAAGGTGACGGAAGAACGTTGAACTCTTGGCACAGATAAATTGCTGTGAACATTTGGTGTCACCAGTTCACTTAGTTGTGTTTGTGAGTCGTTATTTCAATGCGAAATAGAGCGTCACACTTGTTGTGTTCATACACTATTATTCTTATCATTATCATTATTATTCTTTTCCATAAAGTTATTTTCAAAATTCTAGGTAAGTCGAATGGTGTGACCTGCTTCCATTATGGTCATAGCGGTTATTCAATCGAAGTCTGCCCCTCTCACCACGCCCCCCCCCCCAAACACATAAAATGACACAAACACAGCGCGATACGATCCATTCTATCAATAATTCACAGAAATTTCCCGAGCTCTTTCGCTTGCGAGGTACAATACACAGCAACTTACATACATCATGTGTATCACGTTAGGACACACACAATCATATTTATGTCCCTTTCTTTTTGTCCTCCAGACACGCAAAACTAAGTGCCAGTTTTTTTTAAAGTATCTATTCAGTTCTTCAACAGTATTAAAATTTACTTTAGAATTACAAAGAGAAGCAGATACATAAAGACAATGCTGCTTTTAAATTCAGAGGCGTTAATATGATTGCGAAACGTTAACGATCATTGTGTGGTGATGGTTTTATGGACTTTATCCATCGTCCGAAGAGTAAAATATTAAAATATTTAAAAAATTAAAATCACAACATCTCGGAAGCTGGCTCTGCTTCCTTCCCCAGGTGTGGGGAGAAGAGTGGAACCTACTGCGTGGGGTCCCTTAGACAGAGTAGGTGTTCTTCTCTTCTCCCGTCTAGTCACCTGAGGACGGAAGCAGAGCCAGCTTCCGAAACGTTGTTGTTTTAACTTTTTAATATTTTAATATTTTACTCTTCGGACGATGGATAAATCCATAAACCCATCACCACACAATATTATACACCACCGTCAAAAACTTTTAGAATTAAGAATTATCACCGTGTTAAAATAGAGCACCCTAACTGGATCCAACCTTCAGTCAACAGAATCCTCCATTTCCTTTCATTGTGTTCTTCAAAAATCTTTTTAATATTTTCCTCTCCCTCTCCTAAATATTTCCTTTCCTTCCGGTTTCCCAACAATATTTATTGAGGCCTACTCCTTTCTAATATTCCCCGTTTGACCAAACTGATATTTGTGTATTGTTTTCCTTAATATATGTTTTTGGAATTGTTGTGAGTTTGAGAATGACTTAAGTCGAAACATGTCGCTCTTTTAGACACAAACTCTTTCGGATAAATACAATTATGTTCTGAATGACAAAAGTTCTATGTATTCTATGTATTACACCATTATACCGTAACACAACGGGATGTCACGTATAGAAACCAGTGAGTTAATGCTGCATAGGGAAATACACAGTCCGTACCGCGCAGTAAACACACATCATCTCGGTTATAAAAACCAGTCAGTTAATGCTGTATAGGGAAATATACAGTCCGTACCGCGCAGTGAACACACCGTCTCGGTTAAAGAACCAGTCAGTTAGTGCTCTATAGGGAAATATACAATCCGTACCGCGCAGTAAACACACATCATCTCGGTTATAAAAACCAGTCAGTTAATGCTGTATAGGGAAATATACAGTCCGTACCGCGCAGTGAACACGCCGTCTCGGTTATAAATACCAGTCAGTTAATGCTGCACAGGGAAATAATCGCTGTTTGTTCTGAGATCTACACAAAACACATAAATACACTGGGTGGGCAGAACGTAGAATTTGTGAATGTTAAACCTGGCGGTACATAAAGTAACCACTCGGCTTTAAAAGTTTAAGAAGCAGTAATATACACTCACGTCTTTTAAAACTAGATCCTCAGGAAGATGTTTTCAACTCAGGGTTTGAATTTTCTGCATCTTGCACCGCTGTCTGCCATCGTCAATGGACACACTCAGAAAACACATTCAATTTACAGAGTAAAGGCACAGTACAATTTAATGTACCGTAGTTCGTCGCTATAGCGTTATAAGGACGTTACGTACGTGCTGGTCGTATGGGCCATGTGTACCCCCTGATATTATGACCAGAACATCGCACTTCGGAAAATAGTTTTGCATTGTCAGAAAAGAATTTGGGTAAGAACCTGTTGAGTTGGATCCGTCAGGAAAAATTTTGATAATTAAATTCAGGTCAAAAGACTTGGTCTAAAAAGGGAATAAATCTGGTTTAGGGAGTATTGTTTTCTGTTCGAAATATCAGATATAAATAAAGTCCAGAAATACAGGAATCCTAAACGTATTCAAGACTTTTCTTGTAGCAACACGCACAATATTTCAGTTCCAGTTTACGAACACGATGTGTGCCCTGCTCCATAAATCTCTAAGTAAGAAACTCTTATGACTACGTTATGAAAAGTTCCGTGATCGATACAGTCATTGTAGAGTCACTACATTGTGTCTACATTTTGCCTTCATAAATCACCCATCACACAATTTAATCATGCTCAGTACACTCCGAATCAAAACACTACCCCTCCTACTTCACCCCCTCACTTTTACCATATTTAGTGGCCTCATTCTAACATGAAAGTCATAAGTTGTCTCGAAACGTCGGAACCAATCACCCAGCGGCGTGGTCTCACCCCAGACGACAGAAGATCCGTGAGGCTAACCACAAACCTGCCTCGAAACAATGAGTAAAGAATTATGGACACGTCTAACACAGATAATGAAATGAACCTGATACGACGTCACACAACAAACAACGTTACAAGCCTATGCCTACATTCACTTTTATTCAGAGACATTATTTTATATCGCCAATGTCGTCTCTTACTTGCTTTTGGCTTTCATATGTCGTCTTGCCTATCACGTAAGGTCTGGACTCCGACTCATGGCAAAATGGAATAGCGGAGAGGGTGGTCAAATCTATGCATAAGATAAAATAATGATTCTAGCAGATAACATTAATTAAAGCCAGACTTGACATATAATTATAATCGTAGGTAGGCCTATACATCGTACAGAGGGAAAGAGACAGCCAATGTAGTTGCGACCGTAACGCTATGGCGCGTTAGTGTAACCACTCTTTCTGTGGAAAAGCAATAAGTATTGCATATTCTCATTGCGTGTCTGTAGCCTTAGTTATCCAGCATGCAAAGCGCATGGGTCATATTATATTGCAATCTGTGGCCTGTCTGGCTGTACAATATTTTTTCACATTATTTCATAAACGTCATGATTTTCGGGAAAAAAAAAATTATTGAACATAAAATGTGTCTTTTGAGTTTCTCTACAAATCTTGCCTGAAACATTTCTCATTCTAGGAAGAATGCAGCGAGATATTATCATAAATGTATATACGGCTTCATGTGAAGTACCCGTTATTCTTGTCAGATTTTAATAAAACTTGGGTTTTCTCGACAGAGTTTCAAAAAACACTCAAATATCAAATTTTACCTATATCCGTCCAGGCGGAGCAGATTTGTTTCATGCGGGCTAACAGACGGACGGACAGACGAAGACAGACATTACGAAGCTACGTAATAGGCTATTAAACTTTCGCAATTTTGTGAAAGCGCCAAAAAAGCAACCGATTCTCATACTCCGATTATGAAGAGGAAACATTTCGGAAAAGTGACTCTTAGAGAGAAAAGCAAGTTGGAGACAAAAATACTGCCGTGGGCATTAAGGAAGGAAAAGGGTGTTGAACTCAAGTAATTTAGGATCCACTAATTTCATTGGTTCCCCAGCTTATGCGTTTAATCACATTACTTTTGGCGAATTATAAGAAAATTAGAAGAAAAGAGCGACTTTTTAAGAAATGACGGTGAGGAATACCGACCCAATTACCCCACCTTCCGGTGGACTGACATTTATTTCTGCTTGGACTGTACTGCTTCACCGATGTTTGCTTACGAATTTTGGAACGGAAAGTTGAATGACAAGCCGACAATATTGTGTGTGCGCTGGTAGCTTGTCATGGTCCAGTTGACCAGAACGGAGGGGTGGCAAGCTAACGGTGGCTAATTGGATGGGACCACTGGCTTCAACAAACCAAAATACTCACTTATCTAAGGTACCTTTATTCGAACCCTTCTTCCTACGTAACCAATATTTCTTCTAAAGATTTAAATATTTTCTGCTAAAGTTTAGAAGAAAAACAAGTTTGAAGGTAAAGTCTTTTGAGATGTGACACCGTGTCCACTGGTAATGTTGTTATTGACTTCCAGAGGAATGTGTTGCGTCAATTACGGTTCGTCAGGCGAAGAAGTATTACTTACCAGTAGAAATTTATCACACCCCATATGCCTTGAACATGCATTAACACAGTTGTGATAAATGCAGACCTTGCCGTTATAAATTTGCACCCTCACGGCGTGCCTGATTTCTTCCGCACTCACGCTGAAACAGTATTTTAAAACAGGCAAGCATCTTATGCCTTTTTTTTTTTAATTTCAAAGTTCATTATCATCACTTTTATATTGTTTATTCCGTGCAATGCGATGAAGTTAGAACCTTAACCCTTTAAAGCTTAGCGGTAACTTTACGTACCACCAGGTTTAACATTAAAAAATTCTACGTGGTGCCCACATTGCGTTTATGTGTTTTGTACGGATCTCAGAACAAACAGCAACTTTTGCCTTATAAAACATTAAGAGACTGGTTTTTATAACCGAAGTGGAGAGTGTTTACAGCGCGGTACGCACTGAGTCCTTATATAAAACAGATACGCTTCGTCTTTAAAGGGTTAATTAACAGCACAAAATGAGCTACTTGGTACTTGTTCGTACTAGCTTTTACACAGCTCCTATGTGTTTCTTTGTAAGTTTCTAACTATAGAATTATCATCATGTTTGTGTGTCTGATGGGGAAAAAGGGAGGGCGAAATTTGAATACTCTCTAAGACAGGGGTCTACAAATTTTCAAAACACCTAGACGCCAATTCCAAGTTATGGACGCCAGATGTGGCACGAGAAGCAAGTTCCACACTGTGGACCCACAATTCCGCAGTGACCTGTGAACCTCGCTCTTATCTGGCGTTCTCTGCTCGGTGCACGTGAACTGATACAATTTTCTGTACGTAAAGAAATAACACTAAAATAATTGTGCTGAGAGTACTAGACGCCACAGTACAAAATTTAGTCGCCTGGGCGCTCTGGCTCTTCCACCCAAGATTTAACGGAAATTTTGAAACTATTCAAGGGAATAAATCTACCAACTTCATGTTCGTCGAAAACAAAACGAGAGGCTCTTTATATATCTGTGACGTAGTTGCTCACAGACCCAAATCGGTAACGTAGTGACATCGAAAATTTCCTGTTCATTTTCTGTGCGAAAATGAACACAGACTGAGAAATATGAGTAACGCGCTTCAAATGGGAATTAAATCGGGGGGAGGGGGGGGGTTGTGAAAATTGGCATGTAACAGGCACGAATTTTCGACCAAAATATATCAAGTAAGTTGACAAATAAAAACAAATATTATACAAAAGCTACACCCATTTCATGTTAGTGTAAAATTTAATCTCTGACATTAACCTTTTAAAGACGAAGCGTGTCTGTTTTATATAAGGACTCAGATCGTACCGCGCTGTAAACACTCTCCACTTCGGTTATAAAAACCAGCCTCTTAATGTTTTATAAGGCAAAAGTTGCTGTTTGTTCTGAGATCCGTACAAAACACATAAACGCAATGTGGGCACCACGTAGAATTTTTTAATGTTAAACCTGGTGGTATGTAAAGGTACCGCTAGGCTTACACATCTTTCATTTAACGTACTGAAACTTAAGTGCATTTCCTCACCATCGTGAGAAAACGAAAGCTTTTTTCAACGAGCCAAAACTCTAACATGACAATCAAAGCTTTATTTGTGGTAACTGGGCAAGGCGTGGATTAGCAGAAGATAGACAGTATGAAATCCTGCTTCTTATGCTCAATTTTCTATTACACAAGAAAGTTTTAAAAAATTAAGTAAGCAACTCTGATGCCGAGAACTTTATTCTGGCTTCGACGCAAATAGCTTACATGGGTTCCAGATTGTATATATTGGACCCGCACGTAGTCACCACTGGTATTTAACCATCCTTCCCCCTATGGCAACAAAGTTTATATGTAGAAGGCATCTCTGTCGCGTACCTGTAGCCAGGAGGTGACAGCTTGCTTTACGTTGTCGTCTGTTGCAAATCGCATAGAAACCACTGCCCCCCCCCGCCCCCACAGCTGACAAGACTTGGGACTGGGTTAAGTCCCTACTGCTGGAGGGTTATGGACCTCCCTCCGTACAGCACCGACCCAGCCACAAATGATTTGTGTGTTTTTGGACACTTTAAGAAATGCCTGCCTGGGAAGGAGTTTGCAACAGACGCCGACGTGAAGCAAGCTGTCACCTCCTGTCTACACATACGCGACGCAGATATTTTCTACACCAGGATACCAGTCTTTGTGCCATGGTGGCAAAAACTCAGACATGTTAACCCTTTAAAGACGAAGCGTATCTGTTTTATATTAGGACTCAGTGCGTACCGCGCAGTAAACACTCTCCACTTCGGTTATAAAAACCAGTCCCTTAATGTTTTATAAGGCAAAAGTTGCTGTTTGTTTTGAGATCCGTACAAAACACATAAACGCAATGTGGGCACCACGTAGAAATTTTTTAATGTTAAACCTGGTCGTATGTAAAGTTACCGCTAGGCTTTAAAAGTTAATGGTGACAATGAGGAAGTCTGTTTTGTACCATTTGATGCCCATGTTCCATGTCTGCATCTAAATAAAAATAAAATGCTCTGCATCTGAGGGCTTGTTACCTTATTTTTTTACACTCCTTTGGATTAGGTATGTCTGTAATAGATAAATAGAACTTGATAGGTAAAATTTTCAAATGTTAAAACACAAGAGATTTAGAAATTGAAGCCAACCAAGCTATGATCGCATACGGGTTTGCTCTCTGAAGGGGAGAAGTTATGTAACATGTAATTACGGGGATTAACTTTCAACAGGCGGCGTTTGGAACGCTCTTGTACGACCTCCTAATTCAAACAAGAACATACGCCCAGAACAGACCTTTACTTAGTTTGGTGGCTGGCGTAGTTACTTGCTTTGGATGACATACTGTTTGCTCTAGGAAATTAAATGATGACCACTTGAGACAGAGTTAACATTTCCACTACCATCATCATCATCATCATCATCATCATCGTCACCCCCCCTCCGAACATCATCCCTTACAAACCCCTAATAACTTCATCCATTAAACCCCTCGATACATCAGCCCTTTTAAAAAATATGCAGAGGGGGAGGAAGGGATAGTTCGTGTTCTACAAGGAGGGAGAAGTCCGGTACACAATACAAATAACAGTAACAAACACAATGTAGTCGAATATCAGATATATTGAATTTGAATTGTCACGTCGTCACAAAGAGGAATGGGCATGTATTTTCTGTGTATTCAAAATATCTATAGCGAATAAAGTCAAAAATTTAAAAATAAACCTCAGATTATATGATTCTATAAGCTGCTATCCAGTCAGATATTTTGAATTTAATCCAATTAATTTTTTTATAAATGGAAAGGACTAACGTCATTTAAATTAGTGACCGTCTTTTTTCTTCAAGTTATACCGGTGGGTTATAAGAAGTTGGGTAACCTAACCACTCGGCAACGAAACCTCCTGTAAGTAACCACACAAACGCGACGGGTAAATACATACACCAACTGCTGTAACTTTAAAATATTTACACTTTTTCCACACAATATATTGAAGCATTTTCTACTGGTCATACCGTGCACTGTATACAATAAAATGACGCAACGCTCAGTCCAACAAAACGCACTACATTGTTTCCAGGTATTCTATATTACAACACTTTGTACATAAATTGATTTACAATATATGGCAATACAGGACATCTGGAAACAATATAGTGCCTTTTGTTGGACTGAATGTTGTGTGATTTCTGTATATTGATGCTTTTCGCGTAATGTTCTTAACAGACAACAGAACATTTACTAAACACCATTCACATCTGAGATATTATAATGCACAAAATCGGTGTCCTTCATCAAGTAGGAACTGAAGTTCTTATAGGATTTAGATAAAATGTAACCTCTATTAACCTATTACTAAGTTATTATAAATCGGAAGCAATACAGAGTGAACAGGCTTTCATCCGGAATTTCATCAGTCGACACCGCACCAAAAAGGCGAGGAGAAAAAGCAAGGTATTATTTCTGACTTAAGTCAGCGATTGTACGTTAATTTGGCAGAAACATCCCTGGAAATGTTTACTGAGAACTCAACAAATGAATCTTACCACTGCGTTGATTTGCAACTAAGAAGATACCCGCAGAGCGTGACAATTCTGGTGCTGTCGTTCTGATGTTTTTGTGGACGTTAAATTCGTGAATACCTTCCGAAAAAGACACCGATTATTGTAATGCAGTATAACTCCAAATCTTAGCAACAGATTTACCATCGATCTTCGTCAAGATTTCGTAAGTGGGGAGAGTTAGAATCGATAACTCTTAAACGTCGGTATCTCGAGTTCTAAAATCGATTACGTTCGTTACTTGATGATCAAGTATTTCTTTAGCCTGAGCTCCTTGTTCATAGAGAACGCAGTCTGCCTGAATTAAAAAAAAACCTTCTTCAGCCTCAGATTGTAACTAACAAAGAAAGCTGTCTCAATTAGCAACCTGACGACCTCCCATGGTATGATGGTCAGACATCCACATCTAACCCTTTAAAGACGAAACATATCTGTTTTATATGAGGACTCAGTGCGTACCGCGCTGTAAACACTCTCCACTTCGGTTATAAAAACCGGTCTCTTAATGTTTTATAAGGCAAAAGTTGCTGTTTGTTCTGAGATCCGTACAAAACACATAAACGCAATGTGGGCACCACGTAGAATTTTTTAGTGTTAAACCTGGTGGTATGTAAAGTTACCGCTAGGCTTTAAAAGGTTAAAGTGTAAAAATGAATATTTTTAAAGTGTTATTGAGCACTCAAATAAACGTGTGTGATAATTACACCCTAAATCTAGAAATAAGAAGCACTGCAATTGTTCCCTTCAGTGATTAGTTGGTGAAAACAAATTAGTGAAGCGAAAATAGTTTAATGATTGGATGCCTTTTATCAAAAGAGTCTCAAGAGGAATGTTGTAGAATGAGCAAGAGTCTCTAAAACCATTCCTGGAATTCAAAGGTTTGGTAACTGCTGCCATATATATTACCTTTCACACTAATTTTAATGGTAACATCCGGTATAGTAGCGGCCTTCTAATCGGAACACCCGGTATAGTAACGTAACTTTTTAACTTCATTGTTCACAGATCTCCCTCTCTGCCGTGGGCAGGGAACGACGACTACAGCGTCGTTTCGGTCGGGTGGGTGCGTTCAATACACGTTTAATCAAGTGCTATTTGAGCGCCTTTTTGTGTATATTAACTATGGAATACGACATAACCTTTTACAATGATTACAATTGTGTTTGGACAATCTCCTCCGAGTTGACTTGAAATGTCAGAGACGCGTTCGGTGACACTCTTTCCCTACCTGTCATGTCGATATCGTTTGTTTTCTTTCTTCGGAATCATGTTGCCCCACTTTCTATTTTCATTACAAAAATGCACATTTGTTGTTACTACCCTGAAGCTGACTTTTCATAACTTTTTACCCTGATTGCTGATCCGTACTGCCTGTTACCTAACTTACAACATATCGACTGATACCAACGAACTGTTACCTACCAATTGACTTTTTTCAATGAAATAGAAATTCTACTCTTCCAGCAGAAGTTCTGTAGAAAAATACTACGCATATATAATTCTAAAAATTGTCGTATGGCCAATTTAACATTGTCCATGTCATTATCCCTATATACTGTAATATCGTACGGCCGTTTAAAATTTCAACAGTAAAATGTAAAATTTCTCTTATCTAACGTTGATGCTAATAGATAACAATACCATTGATACGTTCTTGTACGTTACAGGCCTTGATGTTTAACGCGAAATTGCGTGCTTACTGAATATTTACGCACTGAACATGGCAACTTCCAGAAATACCGCTTGATAAAATGAGACAGCAAGAAGGATACCACACGACGAAGGACATGGACATTATCTATATGTTCCTTACTTTCAAATGTTGTATTTTTGCACAGAAAAGCAGTCAATGTTATTTTATTTATTCCCGTACCAAAAGCATACCCTTCCCTGCTTCGATTTACACGACACTGAAAAATACCAAAGAATATATGTGCAGATACTCCATACTGAATTTTACACAAGCAGGATCACAAACTTTGAAAGTTATCTATATAAATTAATTTTCCCCGATAGTCAAGTGAAGTGTTTACAGCGCGGTACGAGCCGAGTCCTTATATAAAACAGATTACCTTTCGTCTTTAAAGAGTGAACCTTTAGAGACGAAAGATAATCTGTTTTATATAAGGACTCAGCTCGTAACGCGCTGTAAACACTCTCCACTTCGGTTATAAAAACCAGTCTCTTAACGTTTTGTATGGCAAAAGTTGCTGTTTGTTCTGAGATCCGTACAAAACACATAAACGCAATGTTGGCACCACGTAGAATTTTTTAATTTTAAACCTGGTGGTGCGTAAAGTTACCGCTAGGCTTTAAAGGTCAAGTTATGGCTTTCACTGTGCCGAATTTTACGAAACGCACAGTAGCTCGATGTCTTATCATGGAACTGTCTTATACTGAATTCTACCCAAATCGTTAAAGAAGTACAGAACCTAGGCGCATATTTTTATTTACGCCCTAAAGCAAATTATGACTGCCGTTGTGCCTATATTCACAAGTACAGCTCTTAGTATACCACTGCTTGGAAAAACTCCCATACCAAATTTTATGTAAATCCATCAAGTAGTTAAGTCTTTGGTATCCCTAACACGTCACGGAGAAAGAAAGGAATGGGCATGCTGTCTGCATAAGGCATTCTGTTTTTACTTCGTAAAGAACGGCTAGTACTTAAAGCTACTTACAGGTGTTTTGTCGGTAACATAGAGGCTGCAATACCGCCCAACACATGATAGCAGTATCTCTAGAAGCAACGTGCGCTATTTGAGTCTCTGAAGTCAGTGCGGTTCGAAGTATAGGTATAGATAAATAGGAAATATGAAGTTAAAATAAAAAAAGACATGGGAAAAACTCCCTGATAGACCCGTCCCGATCTGTGCTAACACCAAACAGGTAAAGGTCAGCTGAGAACTTGTAACCACAGGCGGGAAGGTGCTCGAAATGTCAGCAGGACATAAATCATGACAGGGCTCGATAGTATAATCGGCAGTAAGGTCACAACTGCGGGTTTGCCAGTCTGGTGCCTCCTTACGCATCGAACGCCCTATTCATACATACAACAGAGATGTATGTTACCAGCAACGCAAGTAGAAGTAACAAAAGGGGAATCCTTAAGTTTTGAACCTACGCAGTAAAAAGTAAAGTAAAGTTCACCCTGTAAGAGCACATGAAGACATAGAGGCGGAGTAATGATATACCTATACTCTTTCTTTAACTCCAGAAACAGAAAGATTTGGGTATACAGAACTGTAATTTTACCTGTTTTTTGTATGGGTGTGAAACTTGGTCTCTCACACTGAGGGAGGAACAAAGACTGAGGGTGTTCGAGAATAGGGTGCTGAGGAGGTTATTTGGGCCTAAGAGGGACGAGGTGACAGGGGAGTGGAGAAGACTACATAACGAGGAACTTAATGACCTGTACTCATCACCAAATATTATTCGGGTAATCAAATCGAGAAGAATGAGATGAGCGGGTCATGTAGCACGTATGGGGGAAAAGCGAGATGCATACAGGAGCTTGGTGGGGAGACCTGAGGGAAGGCGACCACTTGGGAGATCCAGGCGTAGATGGGAGGATAATATTAAAATGGAACTTCAAGAAGTGCCATGGGGCATGGATTGGATTGAGCTAGCTCAGGATAGGGACAGGTGGCGGGATAGTGTGAATGTGGTAATGAACCTCCGGGTTCCATAAAATGCTGGGAATTTCTTGACTAGCTGAGAAACTGTTAGCTTCTGAAGAAGGCCTCTGCTCCATGGAGTTAGTTAGTTAATTAGTTGGTTAGTTCTTTAACCCCGGCGCATGATGGGGGTGGGTGGTCATCGCCACGCCCTGGCCTCTATGTCCCCGGGAAAGAGAGACGGTACCAATTTTGCAGGACGATGGGTGGGCCCCAGGGCCGATATGGACTGTTGCGAAAAACCTCGCCCTGCATCCATTCGGTCCCTACGTGCTGTACACTGTGGTAAATTTTTATTCCTTCCAGCTTACTTAATCTCCGTGACTCTTCTCCTGTTTCCTCACTTCTAATCTAATTCCATCTGGGTACTGCCAGCTTCAGAGCGGAAGACGTCTTCTTTTTGAATTTGATCTAATATAAATTTCACATTGTTATTTATACCGTGCATTTTATTACTAAGATATTGCCTAAAAGTTTCCAACAATATGTACATTACATAATTTAAACTCTTCAAATGTACGGTGCATATTGTTGGAAATGTTTAGACAATATCTTAGTAATAAAATATACGGTATAAATAAAATGTGAAATTTTTGGACGCTCAACAAGCAAAAATTATCAACCTACAACTCATTAAACTCTTCAAAAGGACGGTGCTTATTGTTGGAAAATTTTTCATAATACCTTTATGTGACAACAAATAGAAGAAACATGTTCCACCCCTATTTGGGCTGAAAAAGTTACCGTGAAGAAAGAAGCAGCGGGATCCTACGAAATCTAGTACATAATGCCAAATTGCATTATGTGGCAGCCCAGAAAAATGATAATTTTCAAAGTTACATTTGGCCCAGCAAATTTTACTTACAACATAAGCCACAGTATCTGTCTATGTTTCTAAGTACGGGAAATCTTGAAAAAAAAAATTACACACGGGCAGTTTGTGTGCATAGACGACATTTGAATGTACCAAATGAATCATGAAACGTACATTACACTGTCGTATGCGGCAGTAGGCAGTCTATTGATTTCGATAATCACAGCTAGTGTCCTGCATTCTATGTAATTATGGAGATGCTATCTGCAAACAAGCAACAGTGCGGTTCCCGTACCCCATACATACATCACACGTCTCAATCGACGCAGCTGCGACCCACAAACCTCATCTGAAACCCCTTACCAGTAGGCTAACTGGGGTCTACAGAAGCCTGGCTTCATAAACAGTAGCACACTTACTGTAATGTTCGAACTTACTCCACGTATACTTCCCGCTACAGAAATCTGTTACATATTCACTTACACTTTGTAGATCAGAATTAATTTAACCCTTTAGAGATGAAGCGTATCTGTTTTATATAAGGACTCAGAGCGTACCGCGCTGTAAACACTCTCCACTTTGGTTATAAGAACCAGTCTCTTAATGTTTTATAAGGCGAAAGTTGCTGTTTGTTCTGAGATCCGTACAAAACACATAAACGCAATGTGGGCACCACGTAGAATTTTTTAATGTTAAACCTGGTAGTATGTAAAGTTACCGCTAGGCTTTAAAAGGTTAAATTATATATGAGTAGTCACTATGTACCGAGCAGTAAACACACTTCTTCTCGATTATAAAAAAACAATTTTATGCTTTATAGGGGAATAATCATTATGGGCTGTGAGAAGAATATGAATAAATAAAAGTATGTGGGGAAAATACAGAAATGTTACAGCACGTTTTAAATATATTTATTACAGTATTTTGAACGGTTAATATGCGGTATAATCGTGCGAGATTTCACGCCACGTCAGTGAATGATCAGATTGTGGTCTTTTAGGGTCAGACTCTGTTTACCTTTAAATGGATACAGACGTTTCGGAAGAACGTGCTACTGCCATCATTTTACTAGTCGAATCGGATCAGTGTTACCCCAACCCCTTTTTCATGGAGGAACCCCTCAAAAATGTTTCAAATTCGGAAGAAACCCTAAAACCTTACCTACGAAAACATTTAAATGCCAGGAGAATATGAAAGCGGAGAGCGTAAATCAGTTACTGCTGAATTATTGTCAATAAATTTCTTTTGTGCAGAGTCTTCACATAAATACGTCAACTTACATTGTACGAAAAAACTGAAGCAATTTGCTCTCTTATGGGGGATATCTGGAGTTTTTCGCGGTGTTTATACATTTCAAAATCCGTATGCATCACTTCAAGATTTCTCGCCCAACCCCTGAAGAAGTTTCCCGGAGCCCTGGTAGGGACACGCTGCTTTAGGAGAATAACATTTCAACTTATAATGTAATACGGCAGATTTTATATTTCGGTATTTATAAATCCAAAACAAAAGGTAATACCAAAGGTCTTTAAGTGTCCCAGAAACCTAATCTTGGAGTAGTAAATTCAAAATTACACTACAAAGAATCTTAGTACATTTCAAAGTGACACTCAACTATTCTATAAAAACGTCTGGACATACTGGTTTAATTGTGAGTGTTAAGCAAAATACGAAATCTTCACAAAGCAAAATGAAGACATGGGTGACGTGGCCTGGAAGAATCGTGTCATCTTCATGGGGGGGGGGGGCGCCCACCTGACGATTCTGTGGAGGGGGTGGGGAAATAAAAAAGGGGAAGGTCAAGCTGACATTTCGCTTAATAAAGAATAACGGTAACCGCCCCCCCGGCCCCGTATGGATATATACCGTCATTGTAGTAAATGTTGGCTAACGTTAATGTCATGCGGCGCAAAATTTAGTGCAGTTGTATGGTTGCCAGCAGCTGAAAAATATAGTTTAACCCTTTAAAGACGAAGCGCATCTGTTTTATATAAGGACTCAGTGCGTACCGCGCTGTAAACACTCTCCACTTCGGTTGTAAAACCAGTCTCTTAATGTTTTATAAGGCAAGAGTTGCTGTTTGTTCTGAGATCCGTACAAAACACATAAACGCAATGTGAGCACCACGTAGAATTTTTTAATGTTAAACCTGGTGGTATGTAAAGTTACCGCTAGGCTTTAAAAGGTTAAGATTGACAGCAAAAGAATTTCATACTAGCAGCTTCCAATTTCATGAATATGCCTCCAGAAAAAAGGATCTCCTAGATATTTCGGATTTTTTTAGTCCGTTACTTTCTTACATCTGTTAGAAAACTTAATTCATCAAGAATTTGTGGGTTAAACTCGCTTTTTATGAAAATAATATCGCCGAAGCCGATCCCAGTGGCCGCGCGGTCTAAGGCGTAGGTCTGCGGCCGAGCGCTTGCTGGGATCGTGGGTTCGAATCCCACCGGGGGCATGGGTGTTTGGCTCTTGTACAGTGTTTGTGTTGTCAGGTAGAGGTCTCTGCGACGGGCCGATCCCTCGTCCAGAGGAGTCTTACCGGCTGTGGTGTGTGCTTGAGTGTGACCAAATAAAAAATTACAAAAACCCTCGACACCTACTGTGAACAAGTATGTAGAAGGGGGAAGGACCAAGAAGAAACATCTCCGAATATTTTTAGGGTAGGTGTATCAATCAAGTTCATGTGTTTTTTCCAATTTTCTTCCCATTTTATAATACAGGAATTGGCCTTGAGTCATTCAACAAGTTCTTAATTACGTCATTCGAAGGAAATTATCAGTCTCACTCCTTGGCAGCCTTATACTAGAGAGGATATTCTAAGTCTGGCAACGCCCCCATAAGTACTGAGTTTAGGGACCCATGAATTTGTACGGAAGGCGTCACAGCGCGGTCTTCAACCCTTTAAAGAAGATGCCTATCTGTTTTATATAAGGACTCAGTGCGTACCGCTCTGTAAACACTCTCCACTTTGGTTATAAAAACCAGTCTCTTAATGTTTGATAAGGCAAAAGTTGCTGTTTGTTCTGAGATCCGTACAAAACACATAAACGCAATGTGGGCACCACGCAGAATTTTTTCATGTTAAACCACGTGGTACGTAAAGTTACCGCTAGGCTTTAAAAGGTTAAAGACGAAACGTATCTGTTTTATATAAGGTCTCAGTGCGTACCGCGCTGTAAACACTCTCCACTTCTGTTATAAAAACCAGTCTCTTAATGTTTTATAAGGCAAAAGTTGCTGTTTGTTCTGAGATCCATACAAAACATATAAACGCAATGTGGGCACGACGTAGAATTTTTTAATGTTAAACCTGGTGGTACGTAAAGTTACCGCTAGGCTTTAAAAGGTTACATAATAAAAACAGTAACTTAAATTTTACGTTCAAGTCCTCCTTCTATTTCTTCTTCTTTTCTCTTCTTTAGATCTTTTACAGATTAGGCCCTCTGGCCTCTTAGAATTTACAACCCATCAATTGTATCCCGGGAATATTTTACACATTGCAAGAATTTCTTTGAAAGGCAGTTAGCCCGTAGCATGACACGTAACTACAAAATAGACCTTCCGCCGCCGTGTAAATGAGACCTGTACTCTTTATGGATTTTACGAAGCGCGGACCGGTAGTTCATTAACGACGTTTCGGTACAACCTATAGTCAAAACTTCAAGGGTCAAGCAGTCCAATAAGAACGCCGCAATCACTTAGGCACGCCCACACCATTCCTTACATAACTGCGTACCTAAGTACTCCCGGCATTCTTCTTGGACTGATCAACCCTTTGAATGGAACCCGATAGGTTGTCCCGAAACGTCGGTAACAAAACAGCAATGTACGTTGAGTAAAATCCCACAAGAGGGCAGATCTGAATACACAGCGCCTTTTCCCTGCCTAGTTCGTCACAGCCTCCTAGGTCGTTCCGAAAGCAATTGTGGATTAACTGCATAAAAACTGTGAAATAAGGTGAAGAATTCCAAATAACCCTCGATACGTCGCGGGAATTTTTTGGCCGGCAATTGGCAATACTGAAGTAATCTACAAATTTCCCCTTTTTTATCTCTGGCCTGCAAAGTTTTCATAGGTGGGGTTTCCTTCAGGTAAGAAAAAATTACTTTAGGGGTTCTTCCATTGGGTGGGGGGAAGTTGGGAAGCACTGCAATAGAGTATAACAGAAGGACACAGGGACACTACGTTTGTCAGGAAATTTCGCTAATTACGTTTAGTGAATAAATTTAGTATAATTAATTGGACACATTAACCTGAATATGCCTCTGTTATGTACCATACTACACCTACTTGCGTGGTCCTATTGCATGTACTTTGCTGTTGCTGTTCAAACGTTCATTTCGAAAATCAAGTAAGGCTTTGAATCTTGCCACATCTCAGGAAAAAATGTCATCTAAATTTAAAATCACTTGCAATATATCCACGAACAGAAGTGTAAGCATGAGGGAAAAGTACGCAGGGAGTTTTGTGTGGAAACCTAACGGAAATGGTCACTTAGAAGACCTAGGCTTTGGTAGAAGGATAATATTAAAAAAGATCTTAAATACGTAGAATGGAATTGCATGAAATGAAATCTGGTTCAAGATAGAGGCAAGTGGTCAGCTCTTAACGAAAATGTAAATAAAACTTTGTTCCATAAAACGTGGCGAATTTGACTCAGAAAATACTACTTATTGAAAAGGGACTATGGTCCTTGGAATTACTTAGGTAACAGAGAGAAGATTCAGCTTAGATCAAGAAGAACTGCGCACAAAAATATGTAGCGCGTAATCATATGCCATTCCAAAGATACGAAAACACGCACAGACATACAACAAATTAAGCAAACCGAACACTACTAAATTGGAGTGTCCGTGCTAATACTACTCGATTAGAAATTATTTTGGAGTGGGAAGCTCCTGTAAAGTTTGGCTAACAGGAAAATAATTCAATGCTCTATATATATCGGTGCTTTTGTACCTTCATCACATGTAGTAAATTTTCTTTGGTTCCCATTCACTGCTGTCAACTTTCAAACAACCAACAGATTAACAACCTGCTTTTAAACAAACACACAATTCTAGTTTTAAACTAAATTATTCCAACCGTTATAACCTAGCATATTAACGAGCCAACGGAAAATTAAACATTTTTGCCGAGTTTCTACTCTTCCACAGTTAAGTCAACACAATCATTCGGGCTCATTGTTGCAACAACAATAGCCTTGTCTATCTTTGCTAATGGGTTTTAATTCATGAACAAGGGAACAGGATATTCTCTGTGTATTTAAAAGGAGAGGTCCTGAAGCGTGTAGGGGTAAGTGGAAGGGGTTTGTTTAACCTTCAACCCCCCCCTCTTTACATCATCCGAGCCTTTGTATGGCCCACTAGCTTTTACCTAATGAAATTATTAACAGTCTTTGTATAACAGTTACAGGATTATAAGCAAAAGAATTAAAGATGTGAGGTATAAAGAAATTTTGTGTGGACAATTAATTCGAGGTCTAGCTTTGTCTAATTTGGTTTAATTTTGCATCAACCTTCAGTGTCCCAGTGGGGGCCCAGGATTATCTAAATAGCGGACACACAATGTGCAGATTCGCTTGGCGAATAATTGCTTGATGACTGACAATGATTATACAGAACTCATTTTACAGAACTCATTTCCTTAGGAGAAAAATCAGGCCAGTAGGGTCTTTTTCGTGAGGCAAACATTTTAGTTGTGTTGTTGAACCCCTTAACGACGAAACCTATCTGTTTTATATAAGGACTCAGTGCGTACCGCGCTGTAAACACTCTCCACTTCGGTTATAAAAACCAGTCCCTTAATGTTTTATAAGGCAAAAGTTGCTGTTTGTTCCGAGATCCGTACAAAACACATAAAAGCAATGTGGGCACTACGTAGAATTTTTTAACCCTTTAAAGACGGAGCGTATCTGTTTTATATAAGGACTCAGCGCGCACCGCGCTGTAAAGACTCTCCACTTCGGTTACAAAAACCAATCTCTTAATGTTTTATAAGGCAAAAGTTGCTGTTTGTTCTGAGATCCACACAAAACACATAAACGCAATGTGGGCACCACGTAGAATTTTTTAATGTTAAACCTGGTCGTATGTAAAGTTACCGCTAGGCTTTAAAAATTAATACAACGTTATTTGCTGCAGGCCTTGCACCTACTTTTATCCCTTACAAGAAATCTATAAGCATAAAAATATATCTTTCCTTATATTATAAAAATCAATAAGCAGGGGAAAAGAATTGGCTTTGACAGAGTTACTTTCCTTCTATAACCAAATACAAACACCATTTTCAGTTAATTATTTCCAAGTCATTGACAGGGATAATTACATTAGAACGCCCATCTGGGTTCGATTTCTGTAAGAGAAAGTAATTCTTGGGTGCACTATTACATCGAAAATGGGATTCGGCAACTGACAGTCCAGTTCCTAGACATTCCCTTTAATAACTGATTTATTCCGAGTGCTCTAATGTTTCAAAACCATTTTTGGGAAAGATAAAATCGAGTTACTTATTTTTAACTACATGAATTATCAAAAAAAAAAAAGACAAACATTACACGTGTAAAGCAATATCCAGGAACTTTCGCGTAACAATTTTTGGCATGGATATAAGACAGACGGAACATAAAGTTAACCAATGTCAATACCATACCGAAGCCTGGAATATGTGGAGCTCTACCCCCATCTCCCATTCGCGTTCTTTATGTTGTACTCAAAATGTACGTACTTTTTAAAAATGACTTTCCCTTATACGAAATTAAGTTACGAATTTTTAATCCTGCTGATGCTTCACTATGCACGTTTTGCCTAAATTTTACGAAACACAAATCTAAAGCAGCTAGGTACATGATATATGTATCTCAATATTAGGGTAAAAATCCCACAGGCGAAAAGTATTTCATGGTTTTCTCTGGCGAGTGCCTAAAATACGGAATATTTTAAACAAAGAAATTTTCTTCTAAGAAATTTTAAACTTACAATTGTGAATTTAATTTCGTCATATTTTTTCTGTTCTAATCCTCAGCACCTTACGTGACATATTGAAAATTAAAAAAAAATGTACTAATACAAAACATGCTTTACGAAGTAACAGCCTATCACGTAAGGGAATTTAAACTGCATCAAATTACTCTTTCATAACAACAAATACAATTCGAATTTGCACCATGCTTGAAACTCAGTTTGCACATACGCAGAGCATCGAATCACATGCGATATTTTGTTTAAACAAACTAAATGAAAACACCGACTATAAAAGATCCAACAATTTATGGCCTATACAGATTATGGATACAGTTTCCTAGTCATAATTCAGTAAAAAGTAAGAGAATTAAATAATGTATTTTAGCATTTTGACTGAGCTGAAGTAAGCAAAACACACAGGGGGTTGTGCTATCGATCGTGTGATGTCTGACGCCTTGTATTATCTTACAATACCATCTTATCCGACACATAACAAAAGACGGCACAATAGTCCCCAGTACTTATATAACATCTTCAGGTATACAAAAAATAAACAAATGACAGACAACACTCACAAATTTGTTTCATTATTGCGGCCGTTACATTTTAAGCTTACATTTGCCTGTCCCAGCGGAACTCTGTAAGTAGATTACTCTGCAGGTTCCAAGCACTGTACTCCCGTAGTGTTGTGCTATTATCACAAATGCTTCCTTACTCAATACCAACCTTTCATTACTTGAAAGCAGTAATATCTCTCCATTGCCATTAATATCCCATTATCAGTATTCTAATACACAACTTCCTATCCATACTCAGAATGAGCTGTTTACAACGCCATTTCTTGATTAATTACATTTTTAAAAACTTCAGGTAAAAAGACGTGTAACATTATTATACACACTTTCTTTATATTTTCCCTCTTAGCTTATAAAAATGTAACACTGTACGTGTGCAGTATACTGGTATCTAAAACTGTGTGTGTGTGTGTGTGTGTGTGTGTGTGTGTGTCTGCAAGCGGGTTTTGTAAACACGAACATCTTTGGCCTTACAGTTCTCTTTTAAAAGTAATCGGAGACAGAATGAGCAACCTTTGAGCGTAGAAAATCTTCTATTTTTTAGTAATTTTTAAAAATTTGTACATTAAAATTTGGTGAGAATTAATTTTAGATACAACTTTGATTTATGTTTTTACTTATTTCGGTTTTTAATGACGTCAGCAGCTATTCTAATTATAGCACTGAATTAAAAAGTCGGAATGGTAATTACCAACTGACTATTTTCAGAAGATTAAAACCTTAGACGTAATTAAATTTGAACAGATCTTAAATGTTTCAATTTTCATATATGCTGTATGCCTACATGCCGTACAATAACTGCAAATATTTGACGGTTTCTCTTAAAATTACGAACTCTTTGTAACATATTCGCTTACGCCACGAACGTTAAGAAGAACTGCTTTGACGCCGTACGTGTTCAGGTGTTAAGGAGGCAGACTTAACATCGACGAATCTCAATCTAAAAAGAAACGTTATCAAATTGTAACCATGCAAAATTATTCCAAGTAAAGAAGAAAGAGATAAATATTTACATAACCAAAGTCTCTAGCAAACAGTTAATAATTCTTAACCCTTTAAAGACGAAGCGTATCTGTTTTATATAAGGACTCAGTGCGTACCGCGCTGTAAACACTCTCCACTTCAGTTACAAAAACTGGTCTCTTAATGTTTTATAAGGCAAAAGTTGCTGTTTGTTCTGAGATCCGTACAAAACACATAAACGCAATGTGGGCACCACGTAGAATTTTTTAATGTTAAACCTGGTCTTACGTAAAGTTACCGCTAGGCTTTAAAAGTTAAACCCCTTTTTCTGTAAATTATTCAGTCTCATTCTTAAGGGTAGCTAAAAATCTAAATAATTAATTTCACGAATCATTACCTCAATTCTGAAATCATTTACGATGATACTAAAATTTTTAAAACAGAATTCTCCCACATACCAGATTTAAACTTGAACCAATATGGCTGCGTAGGTTGAAATTCTTCGAGGTATTACATCAAAATTATTCATTATAAAGAAAAATTTATTAGTGCTTCAGAATCCCTTTTTACCATACATAAACCTGAGTTTAAAACTTAAAACTCTGCACTTTTCTTACACAACGCACTATGTGTCTCATACGATCCTTAAAAGAACAGAAATTATTTTCCTATGGAACTTTCACCCAGTGTTTGTGCCTTCTCAATGATCTACGAAATTAGCCTCTATGTAAAAATTTCAGTTGTTATTTTAGCATCAGTCTTATAACTTAAAGTTTAAAAATTCGCTCGTGATTTTCGTTATCGTAAACACCCGTAATTAACATTCGTGACAAAATATCAGGTCTTTTAAACATTAAGGTCACTGGTTTGTACATTCATCACTGAAGGGGGCAACGCTATTCTCAAAGACACGTATACACCTGGCCTATGCGGAGAAAATTTGTTTTCAACTTCTTTGGAGAAACGTCCATGTCCTAAAGCTTCAAAGTGTAAAACTTCTGACATTTCTAAGTTAATTCCAAGAGAGGTAAAATTCCTGTCGGCATTGCAACACCGAATCAAAAAATGAGGGTGCTATAATATGACTGCTTCTTTATCTGAAAGTAAACGTTTCTGTCAAGAAACTGATGGTTTATCCTTTGAAAATATTCTCACGACAATAAAATTTCAATGCCTTTCAATATATTACTTTTAAAATTAAGCCGATTCCAGTGGCCGCGCGGTCTAAGGCGTAGGTCTGCGGCCGAGCGCTTGCTGGGATCGTGGGTTCGAATCCCACCGGGGAGGCATGGATGTTTGGCTCTTGTACAGTGTTTGTGTTGTCAGGTAGAGGTCTCTGCAACGGGCCGATCCCTCGTCCAGAGAAGTCCTACCGACTGTGGTGTATGCCTGAGTGTAATCAAGTGAAAATAAACACCCTCTACACCTACTCTGAACAACTAGGTAGAAGACGGAAGGACTGCGAAAAGAAACTTTTTAAAATTATATAAAAATAATTGCACTTTAATAATGTTTAAGTTTTTGTACACCCATTTGCTTATTACACGCGGAACAATATCTATATTATGACATTATTCCACCCACAGGAAAAACAAATGACATTACTGTACATGATACATCCCCATTATGACACAAGATTGCTGTAAACAGGTCATTTGCTGCTTTGCTTAATGCTGATGGCCAAACACTTAATTGGATTAGACTCTGTAATTCATTATATGCCATCAAATAGGCTGCCATGTTGAGGACGTCAATATATACATATATGTCAAGTCATCATTCTCAGCTTCAGTAATTGTGAGACGGTTTGTTTCTATGTCTTTGTAAGACACGAAGAAATGAAAGCGCATATAATAAGAATATTGCTTGCAGCACGACAGCTCCGTAAACAGTAATTTTCAGTTGTTATGTTCTTTCTTTTACAAAGACATATACGTCATAAGTGCGAAAGCTGTAATGTTCATAGCTTTCTATAAATATAGCGGCATTCTAAACATAATTTGCTGTGCTCCTTGGACGTTCTTTGATTAAAAGCTACGCAATGGTTCTTATAAAAATAAAGACGCTTTTTTCACTAAAATTACAATAATTTCTTACTTCTTAAGTTTCTTAGAATGATGTATTTTACAACCAGCTTAGCATTTTGAAGAAGAATAACAGCCAGCAATAAAATCCCCTGTCACGTGGCTCATAATATTTATTTTATTCTTAAAGCAAATTTAAATGCGATGGCATTATGCTGTTGAGAATTACAAGGGCGTACAATAATAACCTAACTGCTTGAGAAAGGAAACACATGTGGGTGTTTCCTCAGTGTGGTGTGTAATTTACTGAATTCCGTGACAAAAATGTTTCTACCCAGTCTGAAGCTTCTCAGTTCGATACAACTTAAAAACAACGTATTACTACAAAGGGATTCTACTTGTGAAGACTTGTAATTTGTAGATATCGACCTTACGTTGTCAGCCTTTCAAAGCATGTACGGTTAATATTAAATTCTTAAAAGTTAACGTAAACAGAGCCAAAGAAAGGAGACAGAAGGAAACAGAACAATTATAAAAGATGACAGTTAAGAATCCAAAATACTTGAGAAATGAAATGCATATGTATACATATATATATGTGTGTGTGAATTCGGTGTGCAGTTTCGAAAGACGTGAAATATAAAAATCTTCTAATTCTACTCGACTCGTAAGTTTCTCAGTTGTGTAAAATACGTGGACCATTTAAATTTCACCCAGTCAGCGTGAAGTTGAAATCGATGTCTAAAAGCTGTATAGATGTAAACAGCCCAGTTGGGACCATATTCCCACAGATATGATAAAATCAGGAAGTAAAAGATTACGTTCTGCAGCCAACAAACTTATTTATTATATAAAATAATATTCACCAACTAATGCACTAAAATACATAAAATCTTTATTCGTAAAAACCTCCTACATGTTTCGAACCTGCTGGCTCATTTGTCACACTGTTGGATGCACTTACACTGTCCCACTCCTTCTGTTATTTGTTTGCCTTATTACTTCAGGTTTCTTACTTTTTTCTTGTGGTGATGTTGGGAGGTGGGCTGGGTTACGAAATTTCTGGTTTTAGTTTCAGTGATTATGTGTTTTCTGTGTATTATTACGGTCTTTCTCCATTTTCTGGTTTTATGTGGTTTATGCCTTTTTTTTTCTACTTATGGGGTTTATTTCGGTCCTTTGGGATTTTGTTATAGGTCAATGAGGGTTTTTGATTCTGGTTGGATAGAGTATTTTGGTGGTCAGGGTTTGTAATGGGTTCTTTTTAGTCTTGGTAGGGTTAATCAGTGGGCTCAATATAGTAGCTTGACGGTGTTTTTGGGTCTCTTTGTTATGTGGGTCGTTAGTGTAAGTGCATCCAACAGTGTAACAGACTATTCTCACTGAAGATGAACCAGCAGGGTCGAAATATATAGGAGGTTTTTACGAATAAAAACTGTATGTATTTTGGTGCATTAGTTGGTAAATATTGTTTTATATGATACAGTGCACGGACATGGAACATATTAAATTTATTTATTATGTTTGGGAATAAATAATTTAGACAAGAGTGGAAATAATTTTATTATTACACACACATATATATTGGTGATAAAAGTGCCTAGATATATTAGAAAATATCACTTATAACCTACACACAAAAGTCATCTACCGCTATTTTTTAAAAGTTAGGCCCGATATCTCGGCAGGAGAAATTATTAGACACCATCAGCGTTGATTTTGACCTAATAGATATAGCCTACTACTGATCAAATATCCTTGACTGTTCAGATGCTGCAAAAAAAAACGGAGTAAAATTGAATAGTAGAGCATAAACTTACAGACGTGAAGAATGCCTGTGTCACAGAAGTACTGGGAAAGTTTCTAACTGAACACGCTCTAGTGCTGAAATTCTTTAACTTACGTGAAATACATTTCAAATAATGCCGTGATAATATGCGTCCAGACAATATCTGCTTAATGTTGACTATTACTGTAAACTTCAAAACAGGCTTCTTCGAGTGTCTCAGTACAATATGACGTTGCGGGGACTGTCTTTGTCTCCTTGTTCGGTTAAAGTTGGTGGGAGAGACGGGTACAACATACATAGTTGTACATCTCAAGTAAAGTGACAGTTGACTATGAGATTAAATTTACTTCTGCAAAATCAATGAACTACGTTACTTGTTTTTTTACATGAGTGCAGTGATAGTTAGTACCGAAATGTCTTATGTTAAGTGAAAGTTGCATTTTAATAAGATAAGGTATAAAGTCACTAAGAGAAAAAGAAAAAAATAGATGCAGGCATAAAAACAGCAGAGGGATAAAAATAATTGGTAGACGCAGAGCGAAATTTATGAAGATATAAATAAAAAAAATAAGTGCATTTGGAGAAACTTTACAGGGTCTTCGTCTGGTTCTAGACAGTTATTCCACCCATCTTCAAAAGCAAGAGGCAGTAGCGTTACTGTTTCATCGCCTTTTCTTCTGTTTACAAAGAAGAAAATATTTCCTGACATTACAGAAAATACATTGGTACAAGTAAATAAATTATAATTCAAAGACCGCGGGGACAGCGCAATTTTTCATATAACTGTTGCTATCCTTAATAATATTCTTCTTTAAGTTATTTAACATACTTAGCCCTACCTCGGACCACAGACCACAGTTTGCCAATCAGTAGTTTATTCAGCATTGAGATATCACACACACTGCTTGCTGATTCATTGGCGTGCCGCAGAGCTTAGACATATATGCAGGGCAAGATACTTCAAAGTCTGGTGTTGGAGTTTATTTTTAAACTTGTTTTTTAAGTTCCAATTGAACATTTGAAATAAATCGAATGGCCCTTCTCTCCCTAACTCTGCAATCGATTCCGTTCCAGTCGAGAAGATACTTTTATAGGCAATGCCGGTAACGAAACAAAAAACAATCACTGAGCGAATCAACTCCAATATTGGTGACGTGAAGAGAGTCTCAAAGAGTTCGTCTTGTAGGCGGGATGGAACCCTGGGGATCCACAGTACACATTCAGCAGAATCACCCTTTTGCTCGCATTTATTTCTTTTCTTCCGCTGGAAACAACTATGATGGTCTGTTTAGTTTGAGTGAAAGACATTTTATAAGTACAGTCGTAGAATCCTGGATTCTTTGTTTTCTATGTTTTGTACAAGTCACATTCCCAAATAAAGAGTCTGTTTATCTTTAAGTTTGATGTCACGGTATATGGCGTAGAGAAACCTCTTCGTTGCGGGATTGAAGCGGAAAGGTCACAAGTACACGGATATAGATCAAAACTCGCTACTTGTCTAATTCGATTCGTTGGCCATGAGAAACGTCATTGGACGTTCTTCTGTTCCGTAACAAAGCGACCCGAGTTAAATCCTAGACTAGGAAACATACCGGACAAACCGACATGGTGACAGACACTTTGATTTTCCCCCATTACTGATCATTCCAAGAATTCTTTAACCTTTATCCTGCTAATGTGGAATATATGGTGAGCTGCTAATAATGCCAGCACCACTAATGTGTAATATTTGGTGACCTACATTTGGCAACGCTGAAAGGAGCCTCTTTGTCTCTCTCTCTCTCTCTGCACACTTACTCGGTTACCAACTAGGCCCTTAAGGGCCTAAGGGCCTAGTTGGTAGCCGAGTAAGTGTGTGCACACAGATATGACATAGGACGTCTTTCACGATTGATTCAGTGTTGAGACATTGTGCAGAGAGAGAGAGAGAGACAAAGAGGCTCCTTTCAGCGTTGCCAAATGTAGGTCACCAAATATTACACATTAGTGGTGCTGGCATTATTAGCAGCTCACCATATATTCCACATTAGCAGGATAAAGGTTAAACAAATCGTGCTCCATGAGATGTAAAAGGCCAATTTGTGGATCCAGTAGCAAGGAACTCGGTGTCATCTCACTGGCACAATAAAAAATTTTGACTTTCCTAAGACATTTCTTAGTTTCGTTGTTTTACGAGTATATTCAACTGAATAAGACCCGATCAACTTGGAAATTGGCTACAAAAATAACAAAAATCCCTTACCCTCTAAGTTAGAATTTGTGATATGTTCTACCAATAGTAGCACACGTGCTGGACAAAGCGACATTGTGACAGAAGTTTTGATTTTCCGCCATTAGTGACCATTCCAAGAATTCTTCAAACAAATATTGCACCATGAGATATAAAAGGGCAATTTGTGGGCACAGGAGCAAAGAAATTAGTGTCACCCCACTGCTAGAAAACAAAATTGTGATTTTAATCTTCCCTTTTGTTTGTTTTATATTCAAATGAAGAAAAACAGGGTCCATTGTCAAACTTATAAACAAAGAATTTGCGTATAAAACTAAAAAATCCCTTACCCTTTAAGTCAGAATTTTTGATATGGTCTAAACCGTCACCAACATCAGAAAATATAACATAAAATTGGTGAGGAATAAGAAAGGCGAATCTAAAGAGCTGTTCTGATACTAGCAACAATGACAGACCATTAGAGTTTCTACATGACGAAGATAATGGCGATGCTAAAGTTGCTACAACACACGAATGTCAATAAAATCCGAATTACGGACAAAAACAAACACCACACTACTTAAATCTAACAAATTCTTGGTATGCACTTAATTTCCTCAATATATTTCGTAATGATTATAGCCTACCGTCAAAACCCGGTTGTCACGGCCTTGTTTGCTGTAATCGTTTGCACAGCGTGAAGGCGAGCGTAGATCTGTATAGGATGATTCAAAAAGAATTGAAATCCAGAGTCGCCATGATGAACACTAGCGCCTCCTGGTGGCCAGAAATTAGTACAAATATTAAGCTCCAAAATCTGAGGAACAAATGAAGGGTAGCTTTAGAATTTGGTGCATACTCGACGTTCATATGGCACTTAGTGAGTAACAAATTTTTGCAAGTGTTCAGTTCTTTTTTAACAACCCCGTGTTTGGTGCTTTCCCACTTAAATATTCATGGCAGAGTGTAAATCATAACAAAAGCTATCTTAGCGGATGTCCCTGATTATTACACATGCAGACATAGCTCTGTGAGAAAGTGACTAAATATGAGATGAATGACCGGAGTTTGAATCCCGGCAGAAACTGGGGGGGGGGGGGGGGGGGGAAAGGGGTTAATTTTCTTTGCCACAAAGTCTCTTACAGGGAGATTCTTACTCAAACGACACACTTTTACCCGTCCCAGGAGATGAAAAGACCCCGGGTGTTTTGAAGAAAGCAGATTAGAGTGTGGAAGGGTGTAGGAGGGTCCGGAAAGATAAATGAAATAAGATTCTACATAACGAGGGACTTTATGACTTGTACTCATCACCAGATATTATTCGGAGAATCAAATCGAGAAGAATGAGATGGGCGGGGCATGTAGCACGTATGGGAGAAAAGAGAGGTGCATACAGGATATTGGTGGAGAGACCTGAGGGAAGGCGACCAGTTGGGAGACCCAGACGTAGATGGGAAGACAATATTAAAATGGATCTTCAGGACGTGGGATAGGGGCGTGGACTGGACTGAGCTGGCTCAGGATAGGGACAGGTGGCGGGGTCTTGTGAATGCGGTAATGAACCTCCGGGTTCCATAAAATGCGGGGAATTTCTTGACTAGCTGAGAAACTGTTAGCTTCTCAAGAAGGCCTCTGCTCCATACAGTTACTCGTAGTTACTTAGTTAATTAATTAGTTAGCTAGCTAGTTAAATGAAATAAGATTTGTGAAACACGAAGAGAGTAAATAATTCTCCGTTGAATTCTAACGGCCTTCTTCAAAACTGCAGACCCCATACGCTAGCAGAGGTATATTTGTACGCTGCGCGCACTGGGGCTGACGTGCACCGCCAGAAACGCCATCACTGTCAATCACTGGATATGAAACTCCATCCGTAAGAATGAAACTCTCAATTTATTGTGTTTATTCCGAAGTGCGTGGAAAATAAAGACATTAAGTTGCGCCATACTGTGATCCACGGCGATTGACACAGTTAACACGCAAGGGTTGCGGAACACCGTTGTCATTTGTTTACAGCTACACGGCACACGACGCTTTGTCCCTTTGTCTGTCCATCCACGTTTGTATTCCACATACGTACAAGTACTCATGGAAAAGCAATAGCATTACTGTTATTGTTATTATTCCTGCATTACTATCATGTACTTCTCTCGTGGCTGTAGGTACAGTCACATCAAATAAAACTAAAGCATTGTTTTCATTGCTGCATATCTCTTAGCCGATCCCATTGGCCGCGCGGTCTAAGGCGTAGGTCTGTGGCATCTCGCTTCCTGGGATTGCGGGTTCGAATCTCGCCGGTGGCATGGATGTCCGTCTATTGTGAGTGTTGTCAGGTAGAGGACACTGCGACGGGCCGATCAACCGTCCAGAGGAGCTTTACCGAGTATGTGTGTGTGAGATTGAGTTTGATTAGGTGCAACAGTAACCCCCTACACCTACAAAGAGCAAGTGGAAGTGTTGTTAAATAGGGTGTTCAGTTCGTTTAGCCGCGACTGTACTGCAGCACTCATGATTGCCTCAGACTGAATAAATGATGACGCCGGCTATCACAGCGTTATGTCTCGATGTATGTGCAATATTTAAGAGTGCAGCAGGATTCTCACGCGACGGTTTTATCTAACGTAACAAAAAGTTCTGGGTGTTTAACGCGCCGATATATCGAGCCTCTGCTCCCGGGCGGGGGGGGGGGCGGGGGGGGTTCTGTCTGGAGGAAGTTTTGGTTAGTAACGCAAACGTAGTGGCAACATAATTAAACATAGTACAAATGGAATAGGTATAAAAATCTTCTGCAAAAAATTCGTTTACGCGACACAAACTTTAATCTTTTGAAATACTGTGTTTTATTAATAATAATGACAATATTAATAATAATATTATTATATTCAACAGACAACTACAGTTTTTAAATTCCATAAGTTACGCAAATATAATTTTTTAAGCTTCACAAACTTATTCCCAAAGCCGCATATTTTATGTGTTATGTATAATGTCTAACAGTAAGTTTGTAAGGTACTAAGTTATTATTATTATTATTAGTATCATCATCATCATCATCATCATCATATTCAACACAGAATTACATTTATTTACGTTCCATAAATTATAAAAATGTATATTTTTTATAATTTTCGTAAATTTTTTTTCCTGAAGCTGCGAATTTTTTATGTTTATATATATATATATTATATAACACTAGGTTTGTAAAGTTCGTCATCTCTACCAACCAACGCAGCTGTAAATATTTACTTTTTATATTTCCGTGTTTATCCTGATGATGGCTACCATCATCAGCCAAAACATATAGATGGTTTTGTTTGCATAACGAAGTTATATTTAGGCCTGAGTACATTTGCATTTGCTTTTACATTGTAAAGGCAACGGGGATCAATCACCTAATGACTCAAGTTTTGTCTATTGCCCCTAACATGTGGAATACTTCTTTGGTTGAAAGAAACTTCTTTACCTCTCTAAGCTTTTGAAGGCTAGCGGTAACTTTACATACCACCGGATTTTAAATTAAAAAACTATATGATGTTAACATTGCATTCTTGTGTTGTATACGGATCTCAGAACAAAACGCAGCATCTACCTTATACATCATTAACTGATTGGTATTTATAACCGAGGTGGAGAGTGTTTACAGCGCGGTACGAACTGAGTCCTTATATATAAAACAGATACGTTTCGTCTTTAAACAGTTAATGACACGATATTGCCAGGGACAGAGAATTTTTAAATTTACGTTACCCTAAACGAATTGACGATCGAACATTCCAACAAGTCCGGCACTATTTGACGACATCCCTTATTATTTTCAGGGTGAACACAACACCCCAAACCACTATGCATTCTTTTATCCTCTACAACACGTTCCAGTCGTTTGTATCGGCTATCATTCTGTAGAATCACAATAACATAAATGGGAAAGTATACTGAGGTGGAGACCTCCCATTTACACTTAAACGATTTGGATTTAAAGGCCCGTACAATGCACCGAGTTCGGGAAGGAAGTGTTACTCATTGAAGAGCCACGTGCTGTTTAGGAAGCCGTCCGTAGATGTGATGTGTGCTACACTGTCAGCTATATCACAGAGTGACAGAGAAACAAAAAGCAAAGGTGAACCGATGGACAGGAAAGGAAAACCGATAACAGTAGAAGAAAGCACAAATTTAGCATCAGGTTCTTGAACACGAATTTCACAAGAAATACTCAAGTGATTTTACGGGAGTCATCATATATAGAAATAAAAGCCTGCCATTTAATTTTATTACTGCCTTCAGCCATTAGCATTATATCTTGCCTTCTGCATTCACAGTTTCACCGTTCTGCCCACAGACAGCAGCACCATGCACCGGCAATTATAATTATTGTTGACTCACGCAGTACCTCCCTTTCATTTAGCAACAGACGCGGCTCCACGGAATGCGGATGGGAGGGGTTTGTTGTTGCTTGTACGCAGGGCTAAAATGACAATACAGCCAACGTATTAATATCAGTAAAACTGGAAATTATTTCCAGTGACTTATTATAGGCAAACGTTAATTAAATCCGGGTCCATATTGCAAACTGTATATTATTAAACCACAACATTCACTGCAACAAAATGCACTTCATTCATTCCACATATTTTACATTAAAATATCTTTTTGATCAAACCTAATGTAAAATGTGTGGAAACAATAAAGTGCATATTGCTGGAGTGACTATAGTGATTTGATTATCGACACTGAAAGGTATCAACAATACAAGAAATTTTATATTTTAGTAATCGTTCTGTACACGCAGTGAATATAAAGTTCATAATAAATGTGCGTATAAATATCAGCTTCTTACTGAGCGATTTCGACAGAAATTTGTTACTGGCAGCAAATATTTTAAAATCGCCCTGGTAACTCTTAGTTCTGATTCTTGCAGGACCCATAAAATCTCAATTTTACGCGTTATTCAAATAAAATTTACTGACGGTTTCAATAATGACTCAATAATGTAAAATTTGTTATGTGACAACAATGTACCAAAAAAATTTAGCTGGCAACATTTTCGATGTGATAGGTGTGTCTAACAAAAACGAACGAAGAAATGCAAAACAAAGGCATAAGATAACTGTAGTTTCAGTACCTTCGAAATCGGCCTACGTCACATCAGCCTGCAGGTCTACGTCTTAGCCATGCTGAAGAAGAATACCAAAAGAATCCTGTAGGATATATTTACGAACAAACGAAAGCGAAAAATCCAGGCAAAAGACACTTTCCTCCTGAACGACCTATCATTATACCACGAAGAGAAGCTTGAAGTAATGCCACATCCCTTCGACAGCAATGTTACTGAATTATGCCACAATATGCGAATTGTTACAGGAGCGGGCTAATGAGGAAAATGGAGGTGACGAAGCGCCTGCAGTTTTGGGAGGTGAGTGGTCAACCCTATGGTGTATTTAGAGAAGTAATTGTGTCGGTGAGTGGTTAAAATCATGGCATGTTTATATAAATATTTGTGGAGGTGAGTACGCATAATTATGCCACATTTAAACAGAATTCAGGCATCTTTACAGAATGCTTATCGATGTGAGTATATTGCAAAATAAACACAGTCAAATGCCGTCCTCATAACTTTTTAATTTAAAAAACAGGCTACATGTTTCGACCACCTAGGTGGTCGAAACATGTAGCCTATTTTAATTAATTTTTAACATACTTTTTAAATTAAAAAGTTGTGAGGACGGCATTTGACTGTGTTTGTTTTAGAATTTCAGGCTATCACTCTTCATTAACCCTTAAGGTTTTCAAGGCAAACAATCAAAACTAAACATAATATTACTCATACCAAGCACGTAGCTGCTAGAATTGTAGAACAGGAGATTCAACACGTGTTCCCTTTTTATAAAATCTTCATAAAATATTTTTACTCACAGACCCGACATGTTTCGGCACAAATTGCATTTGTAATTTTTATCAGGCTTTTATGAAGCTTCTAACACTCTAAGTGCTTTTTTATATAAGTGTTTAATTTTCAAGTGAAACTACTTACACAAGGCACGCATCGGACCCCTAATGTTTAACCACTAGTGCATTATTTTCAATACCACCCCTGATGATGATAACAAGTTGTGCCGAAACATGCCGGGTTTGTGAGTAAACATCTTTTACGAACATTTTATATATATAAAATGTGCACGTGTTTGTCTCCTATTCTACAGTTCTAATCAAAAGTAAATTAACTTCCCAGAAATGATAAAGTATTATACTTTATAAGTAGTCTGAGCTACAGGTAATTTAATTAAATTGCACCATAAGTAAATAATAAATAATGACTGTTGATGACATGTAAGATGTGATGGCACCGGTCGAAACGTCTTATTACGCAAACCTCAGCCACATCGTAACAGACGAAACAACGCTGAATTAAACTTTAAATAATTGCTCAGTCCATATTGATTCGAACTAAAATTCAATTTTGCAAATCAGTGGGTCTGTCTGTAAATATCAACTGTGCGAAATCTTCGAAGTTATACGACAACGGGATTATTTGTGGCGAAACATTTTTGAAGCGCCGAAAAATTACAACTTTGGTCTACTAACACAACACCATATGAGGATTCGTTCAAAATTTCAAACACATAAATAGGTGAACTCGACTCACCGTTGGGTAAAGACTTCAGATGTTTTACAGCTTCCACCTGAGACAAAAATCAAATAAAATTTTGTATTATAAAACAATCATTACCTGGTATTTCGAGAAAAATTTATTTAATTAAATTTTAATATAAATAAACACTTACTGACCTCGTTTGAGGTTCTACGTCAAAATACTATTCCTGGGAGTACTGAGGAAAAGCACAAAGCACTTCTGTCACGATAGCCGTCACTTGGCCAAGATTCAAAACCGAGAGATCCAAATACTACACACAAATTTTACCTCTGGATCGCAATACGCGGCTATACGCTGAATTGACGAACTTCTTAAGCACAGAGCAGATGTGAATATTACACGTAACGACAGTGTGAAAAACTGCGAATTAATTTGAGAGGTCTTTCATTGAATAACGGTCTAAAAGGGCTAAGACTGCAAATGAAGGAGTGTGGAGAAAAACCTGTCACTGTGTCATCTAAACACGTCCGCCTTTGTCTGATAAAGTTGTTAATGCTGATGCTTTTAATGAACTAATAATGAGAAACACCGCGTGTTGCAGAGAAACAGGACCATCAGGAGACGCAGCCACCGCCACAGGAGGGAAGCAGGCTGTGGGCAGTGGCCAGGTTATCAGACAGAGCCCTCTATCGACAGGAAATGGCGAGACAGCTTCATATAATGAGAGGTAGGCGAAAAAATGTAACTTATGCCAATAATAATAATAATAATAATAATAATAATAACTTTCCCAAGTTGACACAGTTTATTAAGAATTTCATGAAATTGCCCTTTGATCAGATGGATGACAACCTGTAATTACTGTGTTTCATTTTAGCAATTTCAAGCGCAGTATAAAAAATATATGAAAATCGCGACATATTTTAAATTTTATACACTCTGCCATTTTAATATGGTAACTAGCAATAAGGGCCGGATCGCCCCAAACCCTGTGTTTGTTTAGGCCGGGACATTCTCTTCTTCAGTTCTCCCATAGCAGCTCTGCGAATCAAATATTTTCCTTCCTACTTGGTACCGTTCAGGGGGAAAACAGGGTTATTTTCCTGCACGTACAGCCACAGGGGCGTGAGGCTAACATTTGTAAAGGCTTGGAGGTATACCTCCATAATAAGACCAAGGCTGTGTTTGAGGCTAAGACGAATACGTGATATCACTGATGTGTACTTGGATTCTCCTTCGTCACTGATTACACAGACACGACATTTCGAAAGCAAATTGATTTTGTCTTCAGGTGCACTAGAAAAACATTACAGCATAAAGGAAACAAACCTACCAGTTCTTACATATTAACCTTTTAAAGCCTAGCGGTAACTTTACATACCACCAGGTTTAACATTAAAAAATTCTACGTGGTGCCCACATTGCGTTTATGTGTTTTGTACGGATCTCAGAACGAACAGCAACTTTTGCCTTATAAAACATTAACAGATTGGTTTTTATAACCGAAGTGGAGAGTGTTTACAGCGCGGTACGCACTGAGTCCTTATATAAAACAGATACGCTTCGTCTTTAAAGGGTTAAATATGATCACTGATACTGCGCATGTGACAGCACTGTCTAAGAATTATACTGTGCAAGGTAATGCAAATGCTTTACAATTACCATCTGGAGACATTCGTAAATATAAATTCACTAGAGAATGTTCTTTACAAGAGATCAAAGGGTGGGGAGGGGGAGGGGGAGGGTAGTTGAAAAGAATATTCTTTATGACAGACCAAAATTGGGGAGCGGGGGAGTGTAGTTGAAATTATTTAAGCCTACAGGCAAGACTTCATTTAAAGTTGTCATGTAACTTGTTTCACGGTAAATTCACATCAAATGTGACGGTAAGAGAAGGGGAAAAGCGGAAAGCTATTTTGGATATGGAAACCTTATTTCATCTGTGGAGGTGGTTTCTTCTTCAGAGACGTTTGATGTAACGTATTGAGTATTGCAAACAGCGACATCGTTAAATAGACGCTGTGGTAATTAACAACTTGGAAATTAACGCTTTTCATTACAGTCTATTCATTAACAAACATTTAACTGTGAATTCTAGAGCTTCAATAGCTTTAGTCAGTTAACAAGCAAATACATTCTAAAGACATCACTGATATACATTGAAACTGTTATACTGAATGGTTAATACCATCACACACAGAATTAAAAAAACGGTTTAGGAACGCGCGTGTCCCTAAGCCCTGTTATAATTATACATGTACTGCAGTAATTGGAAGCAACCACAGGTTCATTTAGCAGAGAGACAGACGGAAGGACGGATCGAGACAAGTGGGTAATAAGCTTATACCGTTCGTACAGTCAGCTGAAACAGTAAGGACTCTTCTGTCTGTTACAACATTACACGTTAAGGGAGAAAATTGATAAAAGTGCGATTAATTTAATAGTATTTCGTGGTGATTAAGTCGAAAACTCGTAGTTCATACCTCGGACAAGAGCTTAAGGCAACATATTGATTGCATATTTAGAAACAGGTCCCTACCCAGTAGCCAGTAAAACGTATGTTTATCACTCAGAAAATAAGTTTGCAAAGCATGGGTAGTTTCTTTACACTCAACTCTAATAAGACCAGGTCATATTTAACTGTTTAGAGCCTAGAGGTAACTTTACATACGACTAGGTTCAACATTAAATAATTCTACGCGGTGCCCACATTGTGTTTATGTGTTTTGTACATATCTCGGAACAAACAGCAACTTTTGCCGTAAACATCAGCAATTTATTCGTTTTTTTAAAACCGAGGTTGAAAGTGTTTACTGCGCGGTACGCACAGAGTCTTTATATAAAGCAGATTACGTTTCTTCTTTAACCTTTTAAAGCCTAGCGGTAACTTTACGTAACCCACGGTTTAACACTGAAACATTCTACATTTTACTGACACTGTGTTTATGTGTTTTATATGGATCTCAGAACAAAGAGCCACGTCTACGTTATGCATCATCAAGGGACTAACTTTTGTAACCGTGATGAAGAATGTTTACAGCGCGGTACGAGCTGAGTCCTTATATACAGAACAGATTACCTTTCGTCTTTAAAGGGTGAAAGGGTTAATTGTAAAACCATTCCATTACATTTACACATAGTCACATAGACGGCTGAGTCTTTTGTCGTATGGCGGAACTAGCTCTGTATTCCGTCACAACAGCAGTCCGTGTCCTGTGTTATCAGCCGTCGTGTCAAAACTACTTCCACTTCACTATTTCCATCTTTACAGATTGTGGTTTGGTTTATTTTGTTGATTGGAGAATTGTTTAAATTAAACGGCAGACTCTTATTTGATCGGATGTTCTGTACCTTCAGGAGAATTAGTTTATTTTCTGAGCCTTTTATTCTTTTTACCGTACATTTTTCAGTATATAAAAAAGTCACCAACCAATGCACTTTTATCAACTACCATTACGTCCCGACACATGTTTCGGCGTCTAATGTCGCCATCATCAGGGGATGCTTACTGTGAATAACATTGGACTTCCGTATGGTTTATAACAGAAGACTCGAGACTTCTGTTATAAAACATATGGACGTCCAGAAGTCTCAAGACTTCTGTTACAAATCATATGGACGTCCAGAAGTCTCAAGTCTTCTGTTATAAACCATATGGGCGTCCAGAAGTCTCAAGACTTATGCTATAAACCATACGGACGTTCAGAAGCCTCAAGAGTTCTGTTATAAAACATATGGACATCCAGAAGTCTCAAGACTTCTGTTATAAACCATATGGACGTCCACAAGTCTCAAGACTTCTGTTATAAACCATATGGACGGCCATTGTTGTTCACAATAAGTATCCCCTGATGATGGCGACATTAGACGCCGAAACGTGTGTCGGGAAGTAATGGTAGTTAATAAAAGGTGCACTGGTTGGTGATTTTGTTTATAGTTTACTTTCGTTCCAACTGGTGTGGTTAATAGACGAATATGTTAGAATTTTTCATATTGAGGTTTGGTGTACGTCCCCAGCTGCTGCTACGAACATTGATATTAAAATGATTATACGTCAGCACAACGGGATGGCGATTCCTAAATTTATTTCCACCTCGCCTTTACCTTTAAATTTGTGGCCGCCAGGATTTTACTTCAGCCTTGCAAATAGAAGATAACGGGGAACTTAATGACCTGTACTCATCACCAAATATTATTCGGGTAATCAAATCGAGAATAATGAAATGGGCGGGTCATGTAGCACGTATGGTGGAAAAGAGCGGTGCATACAGGATTTTGGTAGGGAGACCTGAGGGAATGAGACCACTTGGAGACCCAGGCGTAGATGGGAGGATAATATTAAAATGTATCTTGAAGAAGTGGGATGTGGGGGCATAGACTGGATTGAGCTGCCTCAGGGTAGGGACAGGTGGAGGGCTGTTGTGAATGCGGTAATGAACCTCCGGGTTCCATAAAATGCGTGGAATTTCTTAACTAGCTGAGAAACTGTTAGCTTCTCAAGAAGGCCTCTGCTCAATGGAATTAGTTAGTTAGTTAGTCAGTCAGTCAGTCAGTTAGTTAGTTAATAATTTTGCGACGAATTTTCCTGAGAGGATCAGCTTAGATTCCGTAGTTACGAAACTATACGCCACGTTAAATTATTTTATGAACGATCCTTGTGGTTTGCATCGTTAATTTGTGGTTTATTTAAAAACGCCCTGTATAAATCACACTGCATTACATCCAGCGGCAGCATAATCAGTAAATAGTGAATTTGAAAACGTATGACAGGAAGCGGTCGTGGACTAAGGTGACGCAATGATCTGGGGTTACACTGGAGGTACTGGTAAAACCACGAAAACTTGAGAAGATACTAAATGTTCCTGTCCACAGTCGAACCACGTAGAACCACCTTTTGAATATAACCCCGAAGCGTTATCACTTGAGTTAAGTAAATTTAATGCAGTTTACATCAATGACAAGAGAGTCGTCACTTTCAGCTTATGAAAAAACAGATTTATAAGGACGGATACACGAAATAAAAATTTCTCATTTTAGGTTCGGTGCATCTGTTATATTATTTACACGCTGGTTGCCACCTCTCTACAAAATGGCCGCAGTTCCCCTTTCTGAGAAGTTAACCAAATCAGTAACATAAGTCGAGGAATATTTTGTCTCTATACCTTTCCTATTCGACAGCGTAATTTTTGTTGGGCTCGACTGTACAGAGTGCCGCTCGGTAAAGGAAGAGCTCGAATGAGTTTCTTTTATATCAGTTCGCGTCTGTCATAACTGACAGACATTTCAGATTAACGGATTTGTCTTCAGTCAGCAATGAAAGCTAGACGAAGTAACGTAAAGCAAGCCACGACCCTTCCATTCAAAAAATTTTTAATGTAATATTAAGCACATTCAATTCCAAATGTTAGCCATGTTCTAATATTCCGTTGCATCAAAATATTAACACCAGAATATGTCTGTGTTTATATATTTGTTATTTATAACAATGAAATGGAAGTTTTCGAATCGCAAATCGTAAACTTACCTTCAAGATGCATCAATTCATGTATACATACAAAGACTTTACTATTTTTATAATTTTGAGACGATTATGTTGATTCCCTTATGTGTTATGCCCACCGAGAACAACATCAAAGTTTCTTATTGTTGCCCCGTTTGTAACTTTTGTCTTAATATAAGGTTTGGTCATGTTGAAGTCTTTTTCTGTGACAAACTCTACGTATATACTTTTCACAGATTAGTAGTTACTATCGATATCTAAGAAAAAGCAAAAAAATTGTTGTTTTGCATTACACAAAAAAATTGAGTCTAAAGGAATTACACACCTTCAGAAGATAAGTTATTCGGAAACGAGGTTGATCTATATAAGCTCGGCTTTCTTTTAAATTGAAGAAATAAAAGTAAGAAAAACAGTAGGCATAGAAATGTGTTTTTCTTCTGGGAGGTAATGATAAGAGGACAAAAGTAACTATCCCACTAATTGTTTGGTAAATGAAAACGTTTAAGTTTATACTTGCGAAAGGTTGAGGCCAAAACTGTAACAGATCCTCTATAACTGACCCTGTGGAATACGCGTATCGAATCCATTCACTGGCATTCTCACATCCCATTGGACGCTATATAACCTCAGCAATTTAACAGGGTAGTTAACTGATCGATGCTTAATTAACCAACCGTAATTCATGTGGCTTTGCTATTAAAATGGTACGTGCTCAATATATTCCGTCACAACTACCAAATCAATAACACTACACAATCGAGAATCTCCTAAAAAAAATAAAACACTGTCAGTTAAAAGAGTGATTTGTAGTGTATAGTGACGGTGACAAAGCCACAAATAGTCTGAAAAACACAGTGAAAACAAAAATAATTATATTTAATGGAACTGAGAGTATTAGAGAAATATATAATATATAATGCATTATTTATATGTATTTAAAATATATTATACATTTAAACGAAATAATTTAAAAAAGATTTTAACTGCATAGGATTAGTGTATTATATGTAAATAACAAACTTACTTATGCAGCACCTTTACTTTGTGAGTTAAGGATCATGTCGGTTTCCATAGTTACGAATGACGTCACTCTCGTGTTAAGGCTAGAGATATCGACATAAGGCATCTACTGTATATACGTATATTACCCATCTCAGATTAACAGTTTTCCATTCAAGCCTTTCCGGTTTCTTTCACAGTGTTATTTCATTAATTAATTTTCATTTACAAATTAAAATCTGATAACAAGCTGAAAGCCTCTGATGCGATTAAATATTGGTGTTTTATATTGACAATAAATATAATTCCGTGTCCTTTTAGCCTACAAAATAGGATTGTCATTCAGGTCAGCTATTTTTAAATAAATTTTTCATATAAAAACATTATATGCAGGAAATTTGATTCCTTTTCAGGTTTTGTATTCGAAACTTGATAGTTCTTTAGTAACCGATAGTTGTTTAAAGATAACAACAGTTTTCTGTTGAAATTTAAAAGCACTTTGTGCTGGTGATATGTATAAAAATTTAGACGCTTGAATGTATATGTAGAATAATTCGACGGTCATTTTAAAATTAATAAGAAAAATACGTTGGAATTATATAGGGTAATGGCAGTACCAAATCTCCTACATGGGTAGGAGAATTGGACTTTAACCTTTTAAAGCCTAGCGGTAACTTTACGTACCACCAGGTTTAACACTAAAAAATTCTACGTGGTGCCCACATTGCGTTTATGTGTTTTGTACGGATCTCAGAACAAACAGCAACTTTTGCCTTATAAAACATTAAGAGACTGGTTTTTATAACCGAAGTGGAGAGTGTTTACAGCGCGGTAAGCACTGAGTCCTTATATAAAACAGATAAGCTTCGTCTTTAAAAGATTAATAAAACAGCATTAAAGAAGAACTGAAACAAAAAGAAATTTTTGAGGGTCTTTGCAAGACATGCGTTATCTGACACAATAAGCAAGCGAAGAAATAACAGAAGAAATAAATATGTATAATTTAAATGGCATTATTGTGGATTATAGGTGGAAGCGAACATATTTAAGAAGAATTAACGACACACATACACACACACACGCGCGCGCGCGCGCGCGCGCGTAACTTAGGGTACGATTACATTCTGGCAGGGAGAAGAAACTTAGGTCGACCAAGAAAAACTGGGCAGTCCAAAACACATGAAGGCGCAACAGGGTACAGTATGGCTTACAGTTTGTTTTTTTTACTGTTTCTAATTACGCAGTCTTGCAATGATATTGAAAATGTGATATGAAAAATATGATTTTGCATGCTCAGTATTGTGCATTGCTGGTTTAACTTTGCTGAAATATAAATGTACTAATATGTTGGTACCCGGCGACCCGGGCAGTCTAGGAACACACATTCATGTATTGACTGTGGAATCCCCACAGCCCGTGGGGGCAAGGCACACTTCATGTACGCCGTTGCTGTGGAAACCCACGACCCGAGCAGGGAAAGCACACCCCTTTACTTAGTTACATTTGAAACTTCGCGACCCATGGGGGCAAGGAACACTTCATATAAGCATTTACTGCGGAGACCCCGCAATCCAGGCAGGAAAGGCACACCCACTTACTTAGTTACTTTGAAAACTCGCGACCCGGGGGGGCAAAAAACACTTCATGTACGCAGTTACTGCAGAAACACCGCCATCCGTGCAGATAAGGCACACTTATTTCCGTAGTTACCGCGGAAACCTCGCGATGTTGCCAGGTAAGGGACACCCATTTACGTAGTTACCGTGGAAACCTGAAGAATGTATACGCCTGTGTATTATAATTTCGTAGTGGTGCCCGCAGTTATCGTGAAAACCCGAACAATATGTGTGTGTGTGTGTGTGTGTGTGTGTGTGTATGTATGTATGTATGCATGTATGTATGTATGTATGTATGTATGTATGTATGTATGTACGTGCGTATGTATATTATACTATCGTATTAGTGCCCGGCGAACCTTTACGTAGTTAATGTGGTAACCCCAATTAGTCGTGTCTGTTACGTACCATCCGCGCGTCCGTCAAACTAAATTCTATGTCTTGTCTTTTCCTGCCATTTGGTGGCGGTCCATGAAACTCCAATGTGGGAATGTTACAGAGACTGACAGTGTTACGGTGCATATAAGATGGGCCTACTGCTTGCAGAGGGGAAAAGTTGAAGCATTTGAAAAAAGAGCCACACCATAAAATCCCGTACCATTATTTCAGGTTTTTGTCGAGAAGGACGCCGCAGCAGACGCTACGGAAGCACCGCAACCTTAAGGTTTCTTGTGCAACCTTATTATTATTATTATTATTATTATTATTGTCCTTTTGCTAGTAATGGAGCACCGGTGGAATGTAATTGACATGGGAAGACCGAAATAATCGGGGAAAACTTATCCCAGTGACACTTTGTCCACCACAAACCCCACGTGTAATGACCCGGTATCGAACTTGGGTATTCGCGCTGGGAGGCCGGCGGCTAACCGCCTGAGCCATGGCACGACCTTAATTCATAAGGTACACCAAAGAGAACACTGTTTACGAATATTTCTGTGCTGTTTCATATCTTTGTGATTAACCATTAAAAGACTTAGATTATGCTTAATTATATATTACAGGCTCATTTCGTACCGAGCAGTAAACACACTCTGTCTCGGTTTTAAGAATCAATCAGTTAATGCTCCATAGGAAAATAATCGTGTTTTGTTGCGAGGTCCGTGCAAACATTTAAATAAAGCTGAATTATATTATATGCTCAGTCCGTACCGCGCAGTAAACACACACTGACAGGGTTTGAAAATCAGTCAGTGAATGCTGTATGGGAAACAATCGCGGTTTGTTCTGAGATCCATATAAAACACATAAATAAATCTGAATTATAGTACAGGCTCAGTCCGTACCGTGCAGTAAACACACCGACAGGATTTTAAAATTCCATCAGTTAAGGCTGTATGGGAAAAAATCGCGGTTTTTTCCGAGACCTATATAAAACATGTACATAAAACTGAATTATAGTACAGGTTAATTCCGTACCGCGCAGTAAACACATCCCGACAGGGTTTTAAAAATCAGTAATTTAATGCTGTGTGAGGAAAGAATCGCGGTTTGTTCCGAGTTCCATACAAAACACATAAATAAAGCTGAATCATATTACACGCTCAGATCGTACCGCGTAGAAAACACAGTTCTCTGTATTTACGTCTCCTGACATCTAGTGGACATGTATGAAACTCCGTTCTCATAGTTCTGCCTCCTGCCATCTGGTGGCGATCCATGGAACTCCCAAGCCTATCAAAGCAAACGTTGTTCGATTTTATTATAGATGCACGGAAATGAGCTACGTAAAGCATGTTTTTACACATTTCAATAACTTCCATTACACTTTAGGCCACTAGTTTTGGCAGTTTGTCCGTCTCATCTCCTGGCATGGTTTTAGGTTCCGCTGAAGAATTGTATCTCTTATTTGATTTTGTGGTATACGCACGCAGGAAGCAAAGGTAATGTTCCGGGGACATTTAGTCACGTAAAGACGACAGGACAGCTGACATATGAAACGTAAGGCATATAAATGATCGTCAAGACACTAGTCAACGTGTAATAATAAAAAGGAACACAGCCATTCCTGAAAAATTAAAATGGGTTCAAAAAATTTCCCATCCTTTTAGTCTTTGGACACCAGAATTTTATTGCATGTTTGTAGAAACTCGCAATAAAACCTGATCCAAAGCCCGTTGAATCCAGTGTATGTTTTCAAACTGTATACTTTTAAAATCCCTTTTAATATTATCTTGATATTTACAAACCGAAGTATGTGAAACAAAATAATACGGAATATTATGGTGGTCCGACCAACCAGTTTTATTGAATAATATATACGTTTATAACCTGATAGACGAAATAATTTCCAGGAGAAGGGTACATGCGGAGAAGTTGGCAGTTCTTCAGGTAGTTTACAAAAATTTCCTATATTTTACGGAAACCGACGCTCCATTAGCGTGTTGCAAATATTTCGCCACTTTCGTCTACTCTGAGCCCCATGCATCCAGTCAATGAAATACTACCACATCCCTTTAAGATACATTTTAATATTATAGGCAGTGAAACAGTATCTGTAAACATGAACTCGACCGTACATAATGTCAAACTCCTGCTGCGGTCTGCACGCCTTGCGGCCGATACAGAAGTGAAATCTGTGCCTTGTAACTCAGAGCCTGAAGTCTCAATTGAAAGGGTCTCGGTGTGGTTCCTTAAATCGCAATTGATTCTCCTTTCTTCTCCTCCAGCAGTGGGTTCTTTTCATTTCCGTTTAACAAGCAACGTCTTTCCTTTTAAACACCTGTTCTAAAGGAAGTTTTCTTGCTTTACTTTTCTCAGCAAATCCTTTTCTTGTGCCCAAGGAAAACAGCTTGCAACACGCCTCGAAATTCTGGATACCTTCTGTTCACGTAAATGTTGTCCCATCCCAGAGAATTTTACTCTTATAAAATGAAATTATAGACCAAATTTTAATACCCAATGCATGTCTTTCTTTTCGCGATCTTCCAACGTCACAATTATTTTATACAATTATCTAAATAGAAACAACAAAATTCGTGGGAATACAAAGAAAATATTGGCAAAAAATAATTTCAGTAGTTATAAATTAATTAACTGAAATATACTCATTTTATTAAACTATATGTAGTAATTTAAAGGAATTTCCAGATGATTCGCCTTTCTAGCGGAAGCATACCCCTTATAAAACAGCGGTTTGTTGTAACCCACTGAGACACAGTTTTACAGGAGACGGAAAAAACTTGACCGATCCTTAATAGACCAACACTTAAGTATGTTACGTTTTTTACAAAAATATAAAGACAAGCAATCTTTGTGGACAAAACATTTTGACAGAAGTTGCGTTTGTAACCCAACTGTCTAGTAATGTGGGAATCAGTTTCGTAACTGTGCGCGTTACAGTAAATTGCAGGTTCATGAGTGATGCTGTGTTCCCTGTAACTTAAGCACTAAATTATTATATGAAACATAGTTTCATTTCGGTCTTTGAAAGGATACTTAACCCTTTAAATGCCCAGTGTCTAGTTTACGCACCACCAAGTTTTAACATTCAACAGTTTCACTTTCTGCCCACACAGTGTATTTATGTGTTTTGTGTGGATCTCCGAACAAACAGCGATTATTTCCCTATACAGCATTAACTGACTGGTTTTTATAACCGAGACAGAGTGTGTACTGCGCGGTAGGAACTGAATCTTTAACATTCAACAATTCTAAGTTCTGCCCACACAGTGTATTTATGTGTTTTGTAAGGATCTCAGAACAAACAGCGATTATTTCCCTATACAGCATTAACTGACTGGTTTTTATAACCGAGACAGAGAGTTTACTGCGCGGTAGGAACTGAATCTTTAACATTCAACAATTCTACGTTCTGCCCACACAGTGTATTTATGTGTTTTGTGTGGATCTCAGAACAAACAGCGATTATTTCCCTACACAGCATTAACTGACTGGTTTTTATAACCGAGACGGAGTGTGTTTACTGTGCGGTATGAGCTGCATCTTGGAATGCAGTCAGGTTAATTCCAGTCTTCAAAGGATTATATTTCAGTACAACGTTCCACTTGACGAATCACTGGGGGATAGAAACATGAAGCTTAGCTTCCAACCGCAGCACAAACACATAGAGGCTTAATGTGTAGATTGTATGCACACACACACACACACACACATACACACACACACACACACACACACACACACACAGAGGAAACCATGTATAATTACTGAATAACAGGTTATATTTTTCAAACACCGAAAATATTTTTACTGTACTTCTGACCTCTCACTTTGTCAGACTGCCTCGAAAATTACGAACTTTGGCCTAAAAGAGAGTTAGGTTTGAATTACGAAGAAGCATTTTCCACTAACAGAACTGTATTTTGTGTCGGCAGAGCTGGCAGCGCCATCTGGAACAGAGCCGTGTTCGTACTTCAGCCTCGCAGAACCGCTGCAAGGTGTAGACAGGAGAAATGGGCGGCTTAAAGGTTTGTCTGAAATACGTTTTCATAGCTCTTTTTAATTCTACAACTTTGTGAATATTGTAAAATTATTATTTACCGTCGCGTATCTTTGATAAAAAATACGAAATTATTTCCTTGGTTCATTCACTACACGCTGAATCCTAGCTTAAAAAGATGAGAGTCACTGAATTTGCAGAAAGCTCTCCAGTTGGAGGGTCGCAGTGGTACATGCGGACAGACTGACGTGTAAAACCTAATAGGCATTCTTCGCGACTGAGAAAGTAACTAATTCCAAGCAGCAGAGGCCTTCTTGAGAAGCTAACAGTTTCTCAGCTAGTCAAGAAATTCCCCGCATTTTATTGAAACCGGAGGTTCATTACCGCATTCACAAAAGTCCGCCACCTGTCCCTATCCTGAGCCAGCTCAATCCAGTCCATGCCTCATCTTACGTAATGAAGATCCATTTTAATATTATCCTATTATCTACGCCTGGGTCTCTCAAGTGGTCGTCTTCCCTCAGGCGCGACTGAGTAAAAGAGCCTAAAATTATATTAATTTCCCCCAGGCATTAGTTGAGAATAATGATAAAATGTACCTTAAAGAAATAAATGCGAAGATGCAGATACGAGAGACTCAGTAGTTGGATGCTGTGAAGACGCTAAGGGACCATAGTGTTCCACAAAATGCTTGCCAGTTTCTTGCTAACTGAATGCCTATTACCCTCTTTAAGACAAATATTTCCTATGCAATTAATAATTGTGCTCTTTATAGTTTTACACTTTGTCGTTACTTATCACACGTTATTAGCGTCTACAGTTGCGCTTGTGTTTAACTGATCGCTTAAGTAAAACTCTAATCAAATGCTTTGTGTTGCAGAGGCACAGAACGCCCTGCAGCAGCTGTCAACTAAGATGGCGCTGGACTGTTCAACGTGCCATCAGCTGTACGGCAGCTCTGTCATTTCGTCTGAATAAAAACTTAAACCTTAGAATCTGAGACGTTGTATCCTAGAAATCTAGCTTGAATCGAAAACATAAAACTACTTTAACTCTGAGTTAGCCCACTACTTAATATGTTTGGTTTCTAAAACAAAACTGGATTATTTGTCTAGTTAATAATAACTAAATCAGATGGCAGTGGTTATCGCAAACAATCTGTCGTTGTGAAGCAGTCAAGACGTATCTATGTTTCGGTCGGTATTGCAGCTTTTTACTCTGCATATGAAATCTATCAAATTTTCTCTTAAGAAATGTTCAAATTCACGACGTGAATATGCTCAGAAATCGAAATTTCTCCAGGAATATACCCTTACAAATTTTTCAAGTGAAGGATTATCTGTGGAAACAGCAGCCAGAGGTGAAAACTTTCCAAAATTTTCGGTTATTATTTGAAAAGGTGCTCTGTTAATATTGTAACAATTTTTAAAATAATATGTGGTCAAAAGCTGATACAATAAATTATGTTTCACGTTGTCCACAGTATGATTTAAGCTCTCTGTGTTACAACTACCTATGACATTTCTGCAGATCTCAAATTTCTCCCTTAAAACTTGACAGCCGGTTAGCTTGTCAATAAATATGCCTATTTTTTCTAAACTTATATTTCTTTTAACGAATTTACAACAGCACGTCGTTGTAAACGAATTTTCAGCAATATGTCTCATTTCACCCACACACGCCCTCTATTTATTATTCTTCCATTTACGTCACCCAGTAATCCCTTTCCCTCTTGTTTTCAGGTTAATATTTCTTATACATTTCTCGTTTCCTCCCTGTCGCAGTATTACCACCTGCCACATTTCTGCGTAATCCAGGAATGATATTCAAATGCAAAACTCCGTCACTTTAAGATAAGTCACCAAAGAATGACTATGAAATATACATATATACACATATATATACATATATAAAGTTTCTGGAATTCAGTCGGTTTGCAAATACAAGCCTCGGCTGAAGAAAACAGCCGTGTAAATATGTAATCAATGTAATTAAACACATTTTTTCAAGTGTTAATTCTATTAGAGTTTGAAGGAATGAATTAAGAAATGATTGGACACCGTTTTAAATCTCAGCACATTATGTTAACCTTGCCCACATGTAAATATCTACAGACATGTTACGTACTTAAGGAGAATATTGTAAGATACATTTTATTTCGAAATAAAGAATTGACTAAAGTGTGTTGAATCCTAGTTTCCTTTCAAAAATAATAAATACCAATTCCCAATTTCAGGACTTTTAGGATGTTGACAACGTTTTGACAGGTGAATAGTTACAGACGTTTAAAACTTAAATTGCCATTTCGCCTCCAGGGTTAAGAAGTTCAACAAGAAATGTCCTTAAATCCCTCGAAAATTCGAGAAATCCTCACCCAGCGAGGCAGCGCTACATCACGGGAAGCATAGAGCGAGGCAGCGCTACATCACGGGAAGCATCCAGCGAGGCAGCGCTACATCACGGAAAGCTTGAAATTTCTCTGAACGCATTTACAGACAAAATTAGTTGCTGTTTTATTAACATGTTAGTTACTGGATTGAGATTAGAGGAGTGATAAAAAATAAATATTTATTACCCTGTGCTTATTTCGTGCCTTTTAAATTTTCATATAAACAAGAAAAAATTATTATCATTTGTTTATATCAAACCCTGAAGTCATATGTGGTTATGGGTTAATCATTTGGACACACTGCGGTAGGTTTTATGTTTTTTACACACTATGCTTCCAAAGGAAAATAGTCGAAACAAGAAATTCGACTTTGAACACGAAAGTTCGCCTGATTTTTTTTATAAATTTCATTTTGTACCTCCAAGAAAACGAAACATATTAAAACAATATTCTCGGACTAGTAGAAAATTGAGGCATTTCCCAGATGGCGAGGAAACAGGCGGTCCCTGAAACGTTGCTTTAGTCGCCATTCAACCACCTAATGCGGCTGCTAGCCCGAAAATGTTTTATTGAATTCGGTCGCCATACAAGCTTTAAATTATACAAAACATATTAATACAATGCGCGTAAAAAATAACAGGGATTTTAATTGTTACAACACGTGGCACAGCTGTCACAATGTTCAAACAGTTAATCCTACAACAAAAAGGTTCGATTCCCGTCACATTGTATATAATATCAGGCTCACGTCTCTAAATTTAATTTCACTGGAATAGTCTACCGGTGACCCTCACGTCACCACATAAATTTTATGAATTTAAGTTCCTTAATTTAACAACATATTTAAATATTTTAGGACATTTATTAAGAATAAACGATACACGCATTACCAACTTAGTGTAACAATATATTGTGATCGGCAAAGAAACGTAGTTCGATCAAGGCAAAGAAGGACACAGCAAAACCCATGAAGACGGACAAATTCTGGGTGGGTTATACCCTTGCTGGCAAGGATAATTATATTTGATATTTCCTTTGTATTATTTAACCTTTTCAAGCCTAGCGGTAACTTTACAAACCACCAGATTTCAGATTAAAAAATTCTACGTGGTGCCCACATTGCGTTTATGTGTTTTGTATGGATCTCAGAACAAACAGCAACTTTTGCCTTATAAAACATTAAGAGACTGCTTTTTATAACCGAAGTGGAGAGTGTTTACAGCGCGGTACGCACTGAGTCCTTATATAAAACAGATAAGCTTCGTCTTTAAAGGGTTAAAGATCGTGTTATTATCAACCAGATAGTTACTGCAGTTTTTCTTTGCAAAATTGCTGATATATTTCAGTTACACTGAATCAACAGAAATGTAAGCGCTGCCATTACGCAGGCATATCCACCAGACTTTACATTGCAAACGTTACCTGACTTGTTAGAGCTGTTCGGTAGAACTGACGTAACACGTAAACTGGCAAAGCAATCAAGAAAGTTGCTATTTTATACACAAGGCTACAAAATACACGTAAGTTTCCAAACTGCGATTAGCAAAAGCAGATCTCAAATATATCTGCTGTGTAATAAATAAATTTGTGATCAATGGCGATTTAATAACTAGTACATCGCATTTACCTCCAAACGGAACCAGTAAAATGAAATTCATATTCATTTTTGTCAAGGCAACTAACAAACCAAACTCTGAAAACCCAGTGCTGAATATAGACTCTATACCATACGCTAAAGCAGTAAGAATTTCGGGGCCGTGTCATGTCTCACAGAGTTAGTGTCCAATATCACACCGCGGAGGGCTGGATTGAATCCTCTTCTAGTCCTTGGATGATTTGTGGCGAACAAACTGGTACTGGGCCAGGTTTTACTCCGAGCACTTCTTTTTCCTCATGTCAGTATCACTCTACAATAGTGCCATACTTATCCTTCCATCAACGAGAGTATATAAACTTAGCAATTGAGAGCGTCTTTAAATAACACAGAATGACAGCACTTTGTAACACTCTGTATTTTTGTGTTTGGTATGGATCTCACATTAAGTATTAATTACTTACAAGGTAGTTTTTATAATTGTTAAAAAGTGTTCTCTGAAAGTTAAGCATTGAAATTTTATGTGTAATTCAGCTGAATGTCAATATGCAAACAGTTCGTAATTTAGGACGTCCGCACAGATATTTACACAATAGAACTTAACTGCAAGAGTGAAACATCTGACTATACCCGCGTAAATATCGGGCCAATATGCGCACATGCCAATAGAAAATGCGTGCAAGATGCCACATAAATTGTTTTATTAACAGCGTATTTTTTCGAAATATTAAAATAAATGTTATATACACTGACAATTAAACGTGTTAAAATTAAAATTGCATTTTTAATGTCCAATGCATTTGTTCGCGTTATTTCTCCCAATGTCAGAATTATGATTTTTGCGTTATTACGCGGCACAGCCGACTGAATTATATGCGGACATGTAGTTTTCTTTCTTTCTTTCTTTCTTTCCTTCTTTCTTTCCTTCTTTCTTTCTTTCTTTCTTTCTTTCTTTCTTTCCTTCTTTCCTTCTTTCCTTCTTTCCTTCTTTCCGTCTTTCTTTCTTTCTTTCTTTCCTTATTTCTTTCTTTCTTTCTTTTCTTTTCTTTTGCGACTTTAAAGGACTTGCTTTTTGGTTAATAGCTCAGTACGTTTAGTAACTGACTGGATCTGGAGACCGACGAATTTTGGTTCGAACCTCGGAAGAGACAAGGTATTTTTTTCTTTCTTCAAAGAGCTAAGACCTATTCTGGGGCCAACGCATCCTCCTATTTAATGGTACCAAAAGCCCTTTCTCTGTGGGTAAGGCGAAACGGTGTGGTTAAGACATCAACGTAACCCCATAAAATGAAGGTTTTAAAAAAAGTGGCTCTATTCCTCTACTCCTACCTACATCCTCATGGCTCGTACAGGGACAACTTTATTTCACAATTCATGGTGTTTGTGACATCGTACAGTTTAGTAAAGATGTAGTGTAAAACTTACATTCAGCTTTGGCTCTGGAGACGGATAGAAAACTTGATGCATATTAGTGAAGGTACCCGACACAGACGTACAGCAATTCGTACGGGAAATACGTGTTACGAGCTATAACTATATATGTACGGTAAGTAAATATGTATTGCACCATACAGTAACAGGATTGGTCACATCTTGCATAGGAACTACCTTCTAGAACACGTTATTGGAAGAAGATAGAATGAAAGATAGAAGTGATGGGGAGACGAGGAAGGTGATGTAAGCCGCTACTGGATGACCTTAAGGAAAATAAAGGTTACTGTAAACTGAAAGAGGAAGCACTAGCTCGCACTCTGTAGAGAACTCGCATCGGAAGAGGTTATGGACCTGTCGTAAAGAGACTAGGTGGTGGTGGTGGTGGTGGTGGTGGTGGTGGTGGTGGTGGTGGTGGTGGTGGTGGTGGTGGTGGTGGTGATATTGCTGCAGCTGCATGCTTGGTTTCTATTCCCATGTTATTATAATGCCTTTTCACTTATGACCAAGCTCGCCATCATCAAGTTTCCAACTGAAACATATCATACCAAAAGTGGTATTAAATCCATTTTTTAACTATGAGTTCACAAGAAAATTTGCGTGCTATTTACTCAAGACCTTTGCAACACAAGCGACATGGCAGTCAAAATAACGCATGTAGCACTCGACGGCCTAAATCCCTTCCGCTCCAGTGTCACTTTAATTTTCCCCCAATGCCATACACCATAATAGAAAATCTGAACAAATCCCAAGGTAGTAGTCAGCAAAAATAGGATTCACCCTCTTCCACAAAGATTCGTCTCAGTTAGTTCAGTTAAGGGATGATTTGAAGGAAGGGTGGGGGTTGTTTTGGTGAATGGAAATGGAAGATGTGGGTAAATGGGGGTGGGAGGATCTGTCATTGGTGAGTAAGTTGAGTTAAGCAAACTTGATAAAAAGAGAGCAAAAAAAAAAAAGGAAAAGAAAGGAAAGAGGATAGAATTTATTACATAAGCCCTGCTGGAAATGAACGTCCGTGTTGGCTTCTTAAGACGGTTCGTTACACCACATAGATTGGTCATACGTTTCTGAGACGGTCTCAAGGGGGCCGTTAGACAGAGCCACATCATTTTTAACGCAGGGATGTGAGATACGTGACTCCATTACACCGTGGTGTTATTCGGACACTTGTGGGTCCAACTAACGGAGCGAACCCATAATTAGCATGTCTGCCTCGTTCTCAGGAGGTGACGCAGAACCCTTAAATCGAGATCAGCGGCAGGCAGTTCTAAATTAACACGCTTTGCCGTTTAGAAAGCGAGAATTCTTCTGATGAAGACATATAAGTTTAGAGGAGGTATAGCTCCACTCATTATTAACATCGGCACTAAACTGAGGTAAGTGCTTAGCCTCAAGCCGCGGCAGTTTTACCCCTTTCAGAAGCAAAACTGTACACACTGAATACAGAATGTTTGTACAAACATCCCCTCCTGACACTTGCATAAGGAATACGGAAATTAGTTGACGTGATGTGAGAAGCACTGCATAAATTAAATGGATACTGGAGAAAATTACATAATGGAAACCTTGATCATTTGTACTCTTCATCAGATAATTATAGAAGGCGTGTAGGACGGGGAGTCGATGGATGAAAAATGCAGCACAAATCAGAGAGGTTAAATGTGCGTACCCCCCCCCCCCCCAAATCCGAAGGGAACAGAAACCTTGGAAGATATAAATTAATAAAATAGTGGATAATATTAAAATTGGCCTTAAAGATTAACCCTTTAAAGACGAATGGTATTTGTTTTATATAAGGACTCAGTGCGTACCGCGCTGTAAACACTCTCCACCTCGGTTATAAAAACCAGTCTGTTAATGTTTTATACGGCAAAAGTTGCTGTTTGTTCTGAGATCCGCACAAAACACATAAATGCAGCGTGAGCACTACCTAGAATTTTTGAGTGTTACTACTGATGGTACGCAAAGTTATTGCTGGGCTTGAAAAATGTTAAACAGCTTAAGAGTGTGAAACTGATTGAAGTGGCTGGGGAAAGGGTGCAGTGCCCGGATTCTTTAACATACTATTGAGTTCGTTTTTTCCTAAATATCATGATTTTTTGATCAGTTTGAAACAGCCACACTCCCCAAAAAATTTTCCCTTCAGTTATAAAAATCGAAATTATATTATTACGAACTTTGCTGTATACTCGGATAAAACGCCGTGTAGTCTGATAGAATTTCACTAACATTTTAGGGAAAAGTTATATGTGTGGAGGTTACTTTTCACACCGAAGTGAATTAACCCTGAATGCAGGTGATATGTCCTTCCGAAATTCGGTAACTGCCTACCAGAAAACACGGCGTTATAACAAAAAAAAAAGCTACAACAGAAATCGTCAGCATTTTTACGATCTTAAAATTTTATATAGAGTGAAGGTTTTTGTCTCTCCAAACATCACTTCAAACAGATTCACGATGCGTAAGTTCATTCGCAGCTTAACGCATAATAAAGTAGAGAGGGAAGTGCGGAGGTGCAAAACGGCTAAAGGAATGGGACGGAAAACGTGAAATATATAGTTACGGAAAATACAACTCTCCTTTGAACCGTAAGGTTCTTTTGCGACAGTAAATAAAAATAAAACAGAAACTACCTTAAGACAATTCACCCCCCTCTGATTTTCGACCAACAGAACCTACAAAAAAGTCGTTAACACATTATATTATTAACAGCTACATGTTTCGGCTATATTGCCGTCATCAGGGTGTACAAAAGAAAATAAAAATTTGACATAAAACTCCAAAATATAGTAAGATACCTCAAATTCTAGATTTCGGGAATGCACAACGCAGTGTAACAAACCTTAAAAGGTTACTCGCATAAATTCATGGAATCAAACAATATTACGTAGCAATACACAGGAGAACAGAACTTACTTCTAAAAGACAGAAAAAATTCCCAAATTCAGCCTCGATGTTTATGCAACCGTCAATTAACAGTGAAATATTTAAAATTGATCCAACTTACTACAATGATTTCACCGCAGTATTCGAAATAGGAAAATATTCAGACATCTTCCTCTTTATACCGCACCATTTCAAATATCGCCTACACTTTCTTTATCTCGTACTTACATACGTTTTTAACCTATCTCACACAGGGCTACTCTGTACTACCTGTATATCTATATGCCTTGAAATGTGTATATAATATATTTTACTTTACAACGTATATCACACGTCTTATATTAACCTGTGCATAAATTCATTCTGAATTTAGGAATTTTTACTATATTTTGCTATTGTAAATCAACACTTTTTCTTTCGTACATGCCGATGATGGCTACAAATGCAGCCTATTCGAATAGCTCTTAACCTTTTAAAGCCTAGCGGTAACTTTACGTACCACCAGGTTTAACATTAAAAAATTCTACGTGGTGCCCACATTTGCGTTTATGTGTTTTGTACGGATCTCAGAACAAACAGCAACTTTTGCCTTATAAAACATTAAGAGACTGGTTTTTATAACCAAAGTGGAGAGTGTTTACAGCGCGGTACGCGCTGAGTCCTTATCTAAAACAGATACGTTACGACTTTAAAGGGTTAGTATTATTTATAATATACTTTGTGTTGAGAGGTTATTTGTTGCCTTTATAAAAACAGAAATTTTCACCCTATCTAGCAACAATATAGTCGTGCACTCCAACATCTGAAGAGCGTTTCTGTAAACTGGAAACCTAAGCTGTCGACAGGAATCACTACACTGCAGTAGTGTCAGCAGACATGCGCAAGTTCAGGGAGAGGATGGGAAAAGAAATTCTTGATCACGGGTGATGTATGGAAACATGGAGTTTTGCAGTAACAAGCAACTTAGTGGCCGGATTGGAGAGTACAGTCTAAAGAAGGGTTTAGTAGCAGGTTGCAGTGGCGTCGTCCTTGAGGATATACTTTAGATAACCTCCAAAAAATAAGAAATGTTCAATATGAATAAAAATTTTAAAATAAAATCTGCCATTAGTGCCAACAGGGTGTATGAAAATTCCGTACTTTATGACAACATATCGAGGACTATAGTTTCGATATTGCTTGCGGAAGATGTAAAACAGAAATATCTCTACGTCCTTCCAAATTCGTGCAGGTGGGTGCTATTAATGCAAGCCAGTTTGCATGTTTCGACTTCTTTCAATTTTATTTGTACTTACTCTGCACATAGAGGTAAATTAGCTGGAGAAGGAGACAGCAGAAGAAAAATTATGTGCAGCCGACAAATTTATGTGTCTGTGTCCTCCATGATCTACCGCAAAAAGCCTACTAACTAACTAACTAACTAACTAACTAACTAACTAACTAACTAACTAACTAACTAACTAACTAACTAACTAACTAACTAACTAACTAACTAACCAACCAACCAACCAACTAACTAACTAACTAACCAACTAACCAACTAACCAACCAACCAACCAACCAACCAACCAACCAACCAACCAACCAACCAACCAACCAACCAACCAACAAACTAAATAACCAACTAACCAACCAACCAACCAACCAACCAACCATGCCAAGGAAGAGAGTGTTAAGCTATTATTTCCTAAGTCAGTGAAGAAATTTCCCGCATTTTACGGAATACCAAGTTCTGTTACTGTGTTCAAAGCAGCCCGCTTATCCTGAGCCAGATTAATCCAGTCCAGGCCTCCAAACTCTTTCCCGATTATCAGTTTCAATACTATAATCCCAACACGCCCAGGACTTCCAAGTCGTCTACTTCATTCATGTGACCCCACCAAAACCCTGTATGCATCTCTCATCTCCCTCCTACGTGCCACATGCCAAGCCCATCTCGTATTTCTTGGATTCGTCACATGGATACTACTCGGTGAGGAGTACAGAGCATTAAGTTCCTCATTATGCAATTACCTCCCGTCCTCAGTCACCTCCGCCCTCTTAGGCCCAAATGCAAAATCAAAGTTAATTACTGTCCACTTGTCAATTTTTTTTCTTCTTCTTCTTAGTCTTGCCCTCTTCTACCTACCTGTTCACAGCAGGTGTCCAGGGTTTTTGTGATTTCACTTTATCACACTCAAGCATACATCACAGTCTGTAGGACTCCTCTGGATGAGGGATCGGCCCGTCGCAGAGACCTCTACCTAACAACACAAACACTGTACAAGAGACAAACATCCATGCCCCCGGTGGGATTCGAACCCACGATCCCAGGAAGCGCTCGGCCGCAGACCCACGCCTTAGACCGCGCGGCCACTGGGATCGGCCCACCTGCCAATTCGTTTAGATTAATCTTGCCTGCACAGAGTCCAGACTTGCTGAACAGCATCGCCACAGACTGTACTGCGCCGCGGATATGAATGTTTCATGCGGCCATTCCTTATTTCACACGGCCGAGCGCGTGAAAACATTCGGTTAACAGGGAATCCCCAAGTGGCCATATTACCTGCAGGATAAGGAAGCCAATAAAAACTATTACACGAGGAGCGGAAATTTAATTTGGAGAATTTATTGCCTGTCGTCAGTAACAATGTTTCTAATTTTATAGGCGCTTGTGGTGGAGTACAGTGGAGTACAGTACATGTTACTTGGCCATGTGTGCGTAAAGAGAACACTTGGAACAAGTGTGATTATATGGAAGGGTAAAAGCAAAATGGGTAGAAAAATTGGGCGGATGGGTGGATGTGGATAGCATTGGATTGGATTTGATTCAGGGTTCGGCCCAGTGAAGGTATTTTGTAAATACGGAAATTAATTCAGGGCTACTTAACTTCTAGATATTTTTACATAGAATGTAATCCAAAAACATATAAGTGCTAAATTCTAAAAACGTTTTAACGATGGTCTATAATACTGTGTGGTGATGGGCTTACGGACTTTGTCCATCCTCCGAAGAGTAAAATATTGAAATATTAAAAATTAAAAAATTACAATCACAACGTTTCGGAAGCTGGCTCTGCTTCCGTCCTCAGGTGAAAGGAGGGGGAGAAGAGAAGAGCACCTGATGGAGGCTAGCTCTGTCTAAGGGGTCCAACAGAGAAGGTGTTCTTCTCTTCTCCCCCTCCATTCACCTGAGGACGGAAGCAGAGCCAGCTTCCGAAACGTTGTGATTTTAATTTTTTAATTTTTAATATTTTCAATATTTTACTCTTCGGACTATGGATGAAGTCCATAAACCCATTGCCAGACAGTGTAAGTTCTAATTAAGAATTTTGGAAACAACCTACAATTTCAAAAAGTCCTGAGTTTATATTTTTGCAGTTTTGGACCACTAGAGGATGGACGAAATTCAGAAGCTAAGGTGTTATAAATGTAACAATTTGTTATCAAAATTCTAAAAAAACTGAATGGCAATGAACCATCTTCTGCTATAAAAGGCAGGGCATCTCTCAGATACGAAGCTGAGAGCCCCTTACCTTCTTACAGGTAACACAGCTATCAATAGTTAAATAGTGCGGGACATATTGCCAAGCCTCTGGATGCAGCAGACTACAGTGGGTTGTGTATATCTGTGCACATGAGCAGAAACAAACACATGTAGTATTTCTTGTTGGGGGGGGGGGGGGTGTTCTAGGTCTCTTGAACATAGGTCACTAAAAAAAGTGATGTGAAAGTGGGAGAATAAAATTAGTTTGGGCATCAAATCGAGGAAATGGCGGAAGAACTGTTGTCAGTCGGCGTTGTCGTTGTTCACGTCTTGGGAGACTCGAATAGGGTTACACTGGGGCCTTGCACCTCTGTCCCTACTGGGGCCTTGCACCTCTGTCCCTACTGGGGCCTTGCACCTCTGTCCCTATTGGGGCCTTGCACCCCTGTTCCTACTGAGGCCTTGCACCTCTGTCCCTACTGAGGCCTTGCACCTCTGTCCCTACTTGGGCCTTGCACCTCTGTCCCTGCCGGGGCCTTGCACCTCTGTTCCTACTGGGCCTTGCACCTCTGTTCCTACTGGGGCCTTGTACCTCTGTTCCTACTTGGGCCTTGCACCTCTGTCCCTGCTGGGGCCTTGCACCTCTGTTCCTACTGGGCCTTGCACCCCTGTTCCTACTGGGGCCTTGCGCCTCTGTTCCTACTGGGGTCTTGCACCTCTGCTCCTAACGACAAGCGAAATTCGTCAGTCTTCAGTTTACTAACAGTAGATTAGGCGGCTCGGGTGATGGAATTGAAAAGAATAAGATGGGCAGCGCATGTAGAACGTATGGAGACAGATGAGTAAAGGTTTCGGTGGGAAAACCTGACGAAAGAGACCACTTGGAAAAACTAGGCATAGATCGGAAGATAATATTAAAATAGATCTTTATGGAGTGGGATGGGCGTGGATAAAGATTGATCTGGCTCAGGATAGGGACAGGTGACGGGCATTTGTAACCGCAGTAATTAATTTGCGGTTTCCATAAAGTGCGTAGCAATTTCTTGACTAGTTGAGAAATTGTTAGCTTCTCAAAAAGGACTCTGCTGCATAGATTTAGCTAGCTACCTAACTAGTTAGTTAGTTAGTTAGTTAGTTAGTTAGTTAGTTAGTTAGTTAGTTAGTTAGTTAGTTAGTTAGTTAGTTAGTCTGATGTGGGGATTCTGGAACAAAATACCAGGCTACAAGCCCATGCTAACGGAAGAGTTGCAGCAGATACCGGAGACCCGTATAACGTATTTGTGAATGCCAGTGATAAAGTCGAGTGCTACAATTGACACAATGCATCATCAGTCTCTCGAAGTGTCCTTTTCCCATACCAAAGAGCAGATGGAAGTGGAGTGCATCAGACATTATTTTTAAATGTGACTGCAATGACTAAGAAACAAACTGCACGGATCGGCCCTTCTTTGAAAAGCTGACAGTCGCTTTACAGGCAAAGTTATCACGAGTCGTGTTTCAAACTTTAGTGACATCCTTTATATTATAAAGCGGGTCCTTATGATACAGCTACTGAAGATGATGATGATAGAACATAGAGGCCTGTGATATTTCTTCTACGTTCTATCTTCTATTTTGGAAGATCATTTTGATTGAGAATTAAGCTGTTTTTTGACACATATTTCACTTAAATAGTCCAGCAAAAAGATATTTATATGGCAGTCAGTGCCCCCATCAAAGGCAGAGGTATGTTTGAGTACTGTAAGAGTCAAGTTGTAAACTAGACTTAAGTAAAGACTCTGTTGCAGAAAAAAATTATTCTATAGAAATAACATCTTAAATTCTGATGGTAGATGCAGTTAAAGGGACAGTAACTGCCGCAATAAAAGAGACACATGATGCTTCCACCCATTTTCTATTGTACATATGAAAAGAAAAATACGTGCTATTAATTCATTCTAAAATTCAATTCCTTTTACCAGTTTTCTTAAATTACGTGTACTAGTAGAAAACGTCAGTGACACAGTCTATAATGGTTAACATTGTAAAACATACACCAAAAGAGCTCCAAATAGCAAATGTATAACAAGAAATTTGTGTGATTTTGATTTGTATTTTTATTCCTTATTTAACGACGCCTTCAAAGGAGAAGTTAATTTTATATTTACGTATAGATAAACGTCCAAGCTTTCTGAAGCATATCGCCGTATCTATTGGCAAATTGTTACAGACTTTGCAGACTAGGTTGTTACTTTCATCACCTGGGTCTAGACATCCCTAAACAAAAATCTACGAAACGTCTCCGATTATTCACCATTTGATAAGGCGTCATATCCCAGAAGATTCGAACATTCATTGTTTATATACGCCGAATTATAGGCGTATTAATGAACGCCTCATTGGGATAGATGAGGGAAAAAAAGCTACTTTGGCCGCATTTAACGTGACCTTTGTAAGAAGTGAATGCGGTAAAAGTATTTCTATACCAAAATACAGTTGAACTCAGTTATAACGTCATAATAACAAACTTCCAGCTGCGTGGCACAAACTCAGTGTGTGTGGCAGCATTTTACTTACTGTGCGGCCGCGCATCCGCGCAGCGTAGAGTAAACATTGATTCTTACAACGGAACGTGTGACGTTATATACGAGGCGTCGCTCAAACCGATGTCTTTATAACCGGGTTCGACTGTACTTGAAACAACGACCTCCGAAAAATAAGTCAGATATATTGTAATAAATATGTCTCAATTTATAAAGAAATTGGTTCGATTGACGTAGGCACGACATTGCACTAGTGTGACCAGTAAGGGTGTTTTCTTTGTATTATTCCTATATCTGTTATCGCGTTTGAACGTTCGGCAAGTAGGAGGTACTCTGATATTATTTGTTGTACCAATGATAATTTTATATGCTTGTACAGTATGATATTAAAACAAAAGTTAATATACAAGCATTGAAAACGTTTTCCTATATCTGATATCGCGTTTGAGCTTTCGGTAAGTAGGAGGTACTCTGATATTATTTGTTGTACCAATGATAATTTGATATGCTTGTACAGTCTGATATTGAAACAAAAGTTAATAAACAAGCATTGAAAACGTTTTCCACTGTATAACTGAAATGTTGGCATATTCCTGACATTCTTCCTAGTCAAGTGAAATTCGTGAGTATCACTGGAATTCTGATAATGATAGGGGGAAGAACATCTTTTTATAGAAAATATAAGTAACTTTTTCCTAGTAATGTAATTGTAAATAAATTTAGTCAGCTCTTTTATCGAAGACTGCATGTACTTGAGTAGATTACGAATGTAAATTCGTATTTCCTACATTCAGAAACGAAAACTCATCTCGTCTATATAATGAAATATCAATGGACGCCATAACTTGCAGAACAAAACAATATTTACATCCGGTTTCGCTAAATATAGGCACATGCATTACTCTTCTCTCGTTATGTAAGTAAAATTAACTAACGGCAAAGATTCTCCTAATAAGATCTGCACTTTTCTAGGATATTACGTGGCGGAAGACTGAAATCAAAGTCTTCTAAGAATTTAGACAGTAATAAGACATAAGACGAGAGAGATAAAAAAAGGGAGAATTTTTATGTTAGTGGTAAAATAATGTTAAATATCAAACCTTCTCAATTGTCTGTCTTTACTATACACGGCAACTAATTGAACATGCAAAACTAATTGAAATAAAGACACAGTATTAAGGGGATAAGTAAAATAAAACCTCATGACGCAAAATAGTCAAGAAAACTTACAGATGTTCAGAAATTAATGAGATTTTACAATTTTATTGAATCAAAAGCTAAATTAGACATTCAGAAGGTTCCGCCAATCTGCAGTGCCTTTGACCCACTCTGCCGCTCTGCAGTAACTTAAGCCCAGTCCCTCACGTTGCAGTGCACTAAGTCCACTCGGCTACTCTGCAGTACATAAATCCATTCTACCAGCACACTGCAGTACCTGAATTTCAGTTCGCCATTCTGCGTTGCCTTAAATCTAGCCGACAACTCATAGTTCTTTTCTCTTCAAACTTTATTGCCCAAACGGGTAGCTCATATCTCATTAAATTTGATGATACAGTATTACAGTCCCAAGTAAGACTGTATTACACAGAAAACTGAATTTAGTTTTTTCTATTAACCTTGTGATTGCACTTCTTATATCCTTCATTTGTGCTACATGCTACCCCAATGTCTTTCTCTTTCTTTCTTAGTCCTTCCTTCTTGTACCTACTTGTTCACAGCAGGTGTCGAGTGTTTTTTAATTTCATTTGATCACACTCAGACACACACCACAGTCGGTAGGACTCCTCTGGACAAGGGATCGGCCCGTCGCAGAGACCTCTACCTGACAACACAAACACTGTACAAGAAAAAGAACCATGCCCCCGGTGGGATTCGAACCCACGATCCCAGCAAGCGCTCGGCCGCAGCCCTATGCCTTAGACCGCGCGGGCCACTGGGATCGGCTATTTCAGTCTCATCCTCCTTAAATAATCACGCTAAGACTCTTTGTTGAATAACATATAATATATTACATTATATAATATATAATAATTACGCAACTCCGCATTCCACAAAGGTCTCCGTCCATTAACCTTATAGAACTGGACCCGTTTTGTTTAAATACTCAAAACAAACACTTACACGTTTCAGTCAAGCACAGCTGTGTTCTATTCAACAGCCACATGTTTCGACCAAAATTCGACAATCATCAGGCCACATATACAACATTTAAAGAGAAGGTAAAAAATGTAACGTGTATTGCTAACCTTAGTTATGCTTCTGTGCGAGCCCATAACTGCTGGCACTACCGTTACTGGGCTTTAGTCAAACCAATTTATTGTCCTACGCGTTACTTTGTGCGTACGGCTGACAACCTTGCCACCTTCCTGTGCCGTTTGTCTAAAAATCTGGGAGCCTCAACTTCCTGGAACCCTGTGGGCCTGCCCAGGCCTGTAACGGGGCTGCTTTACCTTTCTCCTTACTGCAGCAGTAGAGGTGTCATTTCTTTTATTACTAGCCGTATCCAGGGGTCAAATCCTGGTGGAGGCGAGATTTTTCGCACCCGTCCAGACCGGCCCTGGGGCCCACCCAGCCTCCTGTACAATGGCTACCGGGTAGGATATCTTTTCCGGGGTAAAGGGGCCGGGTGTGGGGCTGACCACCCACACCTTTCTACGATCGAGGTTAAGTATGGATTAAGCTAGATCTCTACCCCTACATCCCCTCTGTGCCTGTATGCCGCGTTATAGAGTGACATTATTATTATTATTATTATTATTATTATTATTATCTTTATGGAGCCCATTATGCTTTAAAGCAGATTTTGCGCTGAACTGGGACATTTTTAAATAAACTTATCTGTGAGTATAGGGGTTTTGCCCCGGTTCTTTTATGTATCTTTTCCTGTAATATTGTTTTCTTTTTGTTTGTGTGTTTGTTTGTTTGTTTGTTTAGTGATTGTTTTGTGTATCTGTGCTGTTTTTGTCTGCTATTTGTGTTTTTGTGCTGGCTTTATAATAGGTATTTGTGCTGTTAAGCCTGCATGTTAATAAATACCGATTTATGATTTTTATTATTAGTAGTAGCGGTGGTAGTAGTAGCAGCAGCAGCAGCAGTAAACTGAACAACTTTCACTGGAAATTCAGTATTAAATTCGTGAAATAAAATCATATCTATTCTTGCATGACCTCTGCATGTCTTAAATAAAGGTATGACACCACAAAGCAATAGGCACACAATATTGAAAGCAAAATTTTATTTCTGTTTAGAATGAAAGTGTTTATGAAACTAAAGAAGGTACGTTCCGGTTAGCAGGTAAATTTTACATAATGCTGTTATTGATAATGACAACCCATGAAACAGAGTTAATGAAAGTAACATATATGGCAAATGTGGAAGTGAAGACCGTTGGTAACAACTCCATATTTCATTGCTTGCTACACGTTTCGGCTTTTGTGAAGAGCCATCCTCATGCAATTAAAAATACACACAGAACGCTAATTTACACATAATCCGCTAGAATGATACATTTTCAGAGAGCTGAGGTCTCTTCTTTACAAAAAAAAAAGTTGGAGTTGTGTAAGACGATGATGGCTTTTCACAAAAGCCGAAACGTGTAGCAAGCAATAAAACTGATAGAAATGTTGTGGTTATTGACCCTCTGTGCCTCCTTCTTGCTGTTCATATTTCACAACGGGATGTCACTGATAAAGATGTAACATTTATGGTCAATACCCGAATATAAAGTCAATTACACAAAAGGTCACATTGATGTAGGCGTGTCCAAGATAGTAAGTCAATGACTGTACACATATCACAACACACAATACGCTCTAAGCAGCTTTTCATGGAAAAGGTAAAAAATACACATTTCACTTAAATTTTAATGAGGACGACTTGATTTGTCTATCTTTTTAACAATTTTTTCTTTTCATATAAATAGTAATAGGAAGAGGAGAAAAGAAAGCCTACAGAAACGTAATTTTTTTTCTCTGAGCACAATCTTTTTCAAGTTTTTAAATTTAAGTACAAATACCCCGCTTTCCCCCTCTTTCTCCTGCTCTTCCCTTTTGGCCGAGATACAAGATGCAGCAAGATGCTCCTCCCCCTCCACCCCCACCGGGACGCCAGCAGAATCCTATTTCACCACAGTACCTCTCGCAGAATGAAAAGCTACTGTATCAGTTCAGGGCGTCGTTATGCAGCTCAAGTCTAAAGCAGTTCGTACAGTCTCGCTAACCAACAAAATGACCACACGCGTTCCTAATTACAGTGACTCTCATGCCTAAAATATTTTAGCTTTTCAAAGCAAAGGTTATGGAATACAACAGGCTTGCCTCAATAACGTCAGTTCCAAAACGTATGGTATTCAGTACGGTATTCACAACTAATATTGTGCAACATATTATGCACATTACACAGGGTGTTGCAGAAGTCACTACAATTTTAAAAAGAAGAAGACACTGCCGTGGCCTCTTTCAGATTTGGTTAGGAATTTACCTTGAAGAAAATGAGTGTTAACAAAATTTCCAGTCAATACCTCTAGTCTCTGCTGATCCCAGTGGCCGCGCGGTCTAAGATGTGGGTCTGCGGCCGAGCGTTTGCAGGGATCGTGGGTTCGAATCCCACCGGGGGGATGGATGTTTGTCTCTTGTACAGTGTTTGTGTTGTCAGGTAGAGGTCTCTGCGACGGGCCGATCCCTCATCCAGAGGAGTCCTACCGACTGTGGTGTGTGTGTCTGAGTGTGATCAAGTGAAAATAAACAACCTCTACACCTGCTGTGAACAAGTAGGTAGAAGAGGGAAGAACTACGAAACGAAACATCTAGTTTCTAATACATACATTGAAACCTGGAAATCTGGAAACGAAGTATGATTACTAACCACGCGACTGCAATATTCCTGTTTAATTCGCTTTAGTCAGTTTCTTGTGTGGCACCCTGCTTATCTTAAGTCTCGCAATATAATGGTCACACTTATATTTCCTTCAAAGATGATCTCTGGATGTGTATTAAAGGCTAGAATATTTTACTAGACTCTCTCAATACCAGATCCTTTCACAGTTCTACTGTACGTGACACTGTGTCCACAATACTCCCAGAAAAAACTGTGACCTAAAACCACAGAACCAGCCACTCTCTTCTTAGAATTTAGTCAGTTGTTGCTAAGCAACTGTCAATAACTCGTTGCAGCTTGTTCCAAGTCAAAGTCTGGGAGGAAGAGATGGATACGCATTGGCTTTTTCATCACTCTTAAGGGTCTGGTGGGATTATAAGTATTCTGCCCTCAGTCAGCACTTATATCTGCTTTTTGTGAGACGGACGTACCTTGGCTTAATGCAGCGTGGTGAGGTATCTGATCTGAAATACGAAGCGACTGAAAAAGCAAAGATTTAAATTTTAAGGTCAATATTTACGGTTAATAAAATTAATTCTAAATTTTATATAAATGAGCTCGAATTTTAAACATTTCTTTTACTGGTAAACACTCCCTTCAAAGATAAAGAGGCTTCAAAGAAAATATCACATGAACTGAAATTTTAAGGGCTAAATTATGATTCCAGTTTATTTTAATTTTACGGATTTTAACATCAAAAGTGTAAATTTACAGAAAGTTTGCGGCTGTACCTCCCTAATCATCAAGACATGGAGAAGTATGGAGACGTATAATGAATTGAGAAATACCTCCACGCATTCCGAACCTCGCTTCTAACTAACTAACTAACTAACTAACTAACTAACTAACTAACTAACTAACTAACTAACTAACTAACTAACTAACTAACTAGACAAATAGCTAACTAAATAACTAATTAGATAGCTAACTAATAACTATATAACTAGCTAACTAAGTAACTAAACTATATAACTAGCTAACTAACTAAATAATTGACTAGATAACTAACTAACTAACTAGATAACTAACTAACTAACTAACTAACTAACTAACTAACTAACTAACTAACTAACTAACTAACTAACTAACTAGCTAACTCCACGTAGCAAAGTCCTTCCTGAGAAGCTAACAGTCCCTCAGCTAACCAAGAAATTCCCCGCATTTCATGGAACCCGAAGGTTCATTACCGCATTCACAACAGCCCGCCACCTGCCCCTGTCCTGAGTCAGATAAATCCAGTCCATACCTCCCCATCCCATATGAATCTCGCAGTTACTAGGACATAAGGGTCCGGTTTCAGAATCTGGCCGCTTTACTTCCTGGGCAAGAGTACTTTCCTACCCATTCGACAGTGGCCTAGAGCGCGTTGTGAATACAATCTGTTCCTTTAGCCATGAATATAGTACAGCGCGCATTGTCAGCGCTCTGTCGATTGAGTTATCGAGACCGCATTACGCAAGTTTCTTCTTGACAACTGACAGTCATCAAACCACAAAGAAAATCCCCAATTTTACTCTTGTGTACAGTGAATGTACGTAAGGTTAAGTATTGAATAATAACAGTGCATTAGTTGGTATGAATTTATACTTAATAACTACGCACGGTACGAAGAATGTAAAAAATGAATGTGAGATATCACCGTGTTTACAAGAAAATGCACTTGGTCTATATACAATTATAGTTGCAGCCATTGTGAAAGTTTGTGGAAAAAAAAATATGAATGTTCAGACCACCAGGATGGCCTACACAGTGCAAACGTTTAGTGACAGGAAACAGTTACAGAGACCATCTATGTATTTTGCGCATTTGGTGTCTAGTGAAACTTTAATAACAACATATTGTAAACTGTTTGTGTAATACGTGGTATTTACTAAGTTCGGGTTAATCAGGGATTAGCATCAAGAAATTACAGTTCTTTAGGAAGAAATGAGACCGAAGATGGGAACCAAACCGTCCCGAAAAAGTAGTGTGTTATGTTTCAATACATACATTAGAAAAGTACAAAAATGCGGTGAGTTTAAATATAAGACTTTTTAGCTTTGTGTGTACAGAGCTTCACTCTTCTCAGAGTTACTGCTTTCTCCCCTCCCCCCGTTCCAACGGGTGTCAAGAAATCGTCACTACTACTACTACTACTACTACTACTACTACTACTACTAATAATAATAATAATAATAATAATACACAGACACAATCGCCCAAAATCAATCCTTAATAAAAATTTGAAGAACATTACGAATTCCACAAACTTTGCCCCACATATTGATATTACTTTACACTTTGAAGGACAGATGAGACGCTACACACACACACACACACACACACACACACACACACACACATATTCACACAAATTCCAGCCTTCGTTTTAAGATTTCTGTGCGTCTGATGCAATGAACAACAAATTAAAACAAGGAGTTCTCGCTTTAAAGTGCACTGCAATAACTTTGTGTCGGCAAGGTAATGCACAAGTTATGGAATATTTTTATAGAATCAAGTTTCGGTAATTCCCGAATAATCGCCACTTTAGTACTGATCTTTTAAGATTTTCATAAGTTTTAAGTACCGTGACACACACACATTTTCAGTATTTTATTATATGCTGTTTTACCACACAATCTAACGGTTGTAACTGGTATCTTGACAGTGCATATGTGATGTATTGTTCAAGGCCTGTAACGTGACGTATGGTTTCTGTAAAGCCCTTGGTGTAATACCGCTGATTATGATGTCATGTGGACACCGAAATATGTTGGGTAAAATAGTGTAACAGTGATGTGATAGTGTTTTTATTATCATATATATATAGTGCATTTGTTGGTGTCTTAATTTTACAAATATTTGAATTCAGTTACTTAAAATCATGGAAATGTTCTGCATGATTTCTTTACGGTCTGTAGTTCTAAACATCTACGGTAGAGAGCAGCACAGTAACGACATGTATAATACTTCGTAAGAATCTCACAGTGGATGTTTCTCTTCTTTCAGTTTTCATAGAATGTCATTTGGACGAACTTTTGAAGTGAAAAGTTAAGCCTCTTAATAGATGAATTCTGATGTTGTAAGCAACTTTAAGAGGGTCGTTTGATATTTTTACTGATCTGCGTTTATTTTCTTCGCGTAACAGAAACTGCTGTTCCCACCCAAATAAAAATAACAGAAGTACAAGAGAAGAATGAAAAATATAAAAAACCTAAACTTAAGTAAATTCATAGAATGTATAAGAAATCAGTCAGATAGCCAACAATGCTTATTAATAACATAGGTTAAATAGAGCTACAAGTTTCGGCTTTTATTAGCCATCTTCAGGCTCAAAGTTCAAAAACGTATTCTGTAAAAATTCTACATAAATAAAATAGTGGAGGCCTTCAGTTTAGAGTGTTATTCGCTAGGTCAGGATTGGCTAGGTCAGTATTGGCTAAGTCAGTATTGGCTAGGTCAGTATTGGCTAGGTCAGGATTGGCTAGGTCAGTATTGGCTAGGTCAAAGTTAAGTAAATTCCATTACTTCGATTCTGAAGTTTACTTTGGATAAGAGAAACTTTACGATGAACGGGACATATATGCCTTAGAATTACGAGGGTATCCTCTTGGAAATACATCGGATTTGATGAAAATCATACGGAAAAGATAGAACTAATTCACAGAACAAGGAATTATTTCTGATTTAGGTGGGGTTGTTATTGTTTATAAAAAGAGAAATCCTCCTACAAAATATTTAAATATTCATAATAAGAAATTTTATTTAAAGGCTCCAGTTGTTCTTGATTTTAAACACGTTTACACATATATAGACAGGCATGCATGATCTCCCTTAAATGCGTTCAGTTTATGCATGTCCTTCGACGAATACATAATAAGAAAATATGTACAAAATCAATTAAGTTTTTGACTTCACCAACTTATAAAGATCCTCTTGAAGCAAGGAAAATATGCTTTCACCAATCAACCAACCAATCAACCAACCAACCAACCAACCAACCAACCAACCAACCAACCAACCAACTAACTAACTAACTAACTAACTAACTAACTAGCTCCATGGAGCAGAGGCCTTCTTGAGAAGTTAACAGTTTCTAAGCCAGTCAAGAAACTTCCCGCAATTTATGGAAACCGGAGGTTCATTACCACACTCACAAAAGCCCGCCACCTGTCCCTATTCCGAGCCAGCTCAATCCAGTCCATGCCCCTCCATCCTACTTCTTGAAGATCCATTTTAATAAGCGACCCTGACCTATACAGGCTCCTCACATTCCACCTTCCAAAACTCATATCCCTTTTCCGTAGCTGGGGTCGTACCAAAGAATTGGTCCGCGTCCGAGGCTTTGTAGGCTGTTTCGTAACATCATAATTTTTTTACGGTGAGGAGTTGTTAGCACCTCGCCCAACCCCCAAGCTGGAGGACCACCCCTTGTCGGCCGTCCGCGACTGCTTATTCAATGTATTCGCAGCTACGCTCCATAACTGGAGGCCGTTTCTCCATCCGCATCCTGAAGACGCGCCATACCGTGGCGACAGGGACCCACTTAACATGGCCGTATTACACACTGGACAGGAAAGTAGGTGAGTTCTACAGCGGGTGGGGACGCTTTAGAGAAAAGGGGTCAATGTTAGTATTTACCGGCAAAAGAACCTCAGATCCTATGTACAGCGTAATGCAGTACCTAAAGGACTGTTACACGTCCCGCTCTGTTGAAGATAAAATAACGCGATTTACAACATAAGGGTGCGTGGCAAGTTTTCGCGATGGACTACCAGCCCAGCCTTCAGAATTACACAGCCCGTGATATTCCTTGTCACAAAAATTGTGCAAGGAAAAGAATAAATTTCAAAGACAAATTTATAAGGACAAAAACGAAGATACTGTGTTGTATGGGCAAAAACCTTGGCCCAGTATTAGATGGCCTATGACACAGAAGCTTCCCGTGCTAGCAATAAAAAAATAATGTACAGGCAGAACCCTAAAGAAGCATTTATATTGAGTCAGTGCCGGTGGTGGCACGTTTGTAAGAAAGGGCTTGTCATTCTGAACCAATGGCACGCGAAATTATATGACGTTAACTCCAGGGTATATCAAAGACGAATATATCTGCGATATTCAGTGAATGTATCTTCTGTGCGCTGTCTTTAGTATCAACACACCACGCAGTACGTGTATTGTTCTCCAACAAACCAGCTGAACTTGACTGTAAAGTTATCCTTTGGGAGCCGTACAGATTTGTTTATTCAGTCTCTCCCTTTTTCCCCATCGTGCAGTTAGAATTACTCCTTTCAAGACCTGTGATTTTCTGGGATATTACGCAGCGTCGAGTGGTAATCCTTCACTGACGTTTCGAGACAATTTGTCGATCACATCTTCAAGGGTCAAGAAGTCCCAGACCCTTGAAAGAGGGACCTATAGATTGTGCCAGAACGTCGGTAAAGGACGCTGAGTAACATCCCAGAAAATCGCAGATATCATCACATCATCATCATCATCATCATCATCATCATCGCGGCAGAAGCCTGCAGTCACGGATGCTCCTTCCAAGTACACCGAGTGAAAGATAAAGGAATGTGGTTCACATTCCTTTATCTTTTATTACAGAATGTGGTTCACATTCCTTTATATTTCATTACAGAATGTGGTTCACATTCCTTTATCTTTTATTACAGAATGTGGTTCACATTCCTTTATCTTTTATTACAGAATGTGGTTCACATTCCTTTATCTTTCATTACAGAATGTGGTTCACATTCCTTTATCTTTTATTACAGAATGTGGTTCGCATTCCTTTATCTTTTATTACAGAATGTGGTTCACATTCCTTTATCTTTTATTACAGAATGTGGTTCACATTCCTTTATCTTTTATTACAGAATGTGGTTCACATTCTTTATCTTTCATTACAGAATGTGGCTCACATTCCTTTATCTTTTATTACAGAATGTGGTTCGCATTCCTTTATCTTTTATTGCAGAATGTGGTTCACATTCCTTTATCTTTTATTACAGAATGTGGTTCGCATTCCTTTATCTTTTATTACAGAATGTGGTTCACATTCCTTTATATTTTATTACAGAATGTGGTTCACATTCCTTTATCTTTTATTACAGACTGTGAACCACATTCTGTAATAAAAGTACGTTACATTCTGCGCTTCAAACGCACAAAACAAACACGAATAAGTCAGTAGCAAATGCATGTGTGTCTGTCTGTCTGCCTACGTCGTCTGTCCTCACGTTTCATCTCCGAATTTAATTAATTCCTTACTCTACAACCTGCCAAATGCTAAGTTTGAGGCCCTGCCCCATGTGCTGACTGCGTAAGTTTATTGCGCAAATTTGGGGGCGTCGATATGTAAGGAGCAATGATGGAATGATTAGCCGAGGAAAAAAGGGAGACACTGGTAAAAATCCTGAACCAGTACCGCCACATGCACCACAAATGTCATCACATGGGACACCCAGGACTGAGCCCGAATATGCGTGGTTATAAACAATTGTGTATCTGACTGTGAAACGGGGCAGCTCCACCGAAAATACTTGTGAAAGATTATGTGTTATTTATTTACTGTTTATTTAGACTGCGTGTAGCTGCGTAGATCATAGTTACTGCTTTACATTGGGCATACCTTTTTGTTACGTAGCAGTAATATAAAGACTTGATACCTTCCACACAAATACATAGTGACCTTGTTTATTAGTTTATATTATTTGGCAACATGTTTCGACAAGTATTTATCATCGTCATGTCTTTAACAAAATAAAAAAGTACAGATACACAATTGCGTTAACTATGATCTCAATTACCAACAGAACTAACGCAATTCTGTATTTGTAATTTTAATTTTGACAAACGTCTGATAATAACGAAGACCTTTCGAAAATAATCTTCATACTATGACAGGTGGGCCGATCCCAGTGGCCACGCGGTCTAAGGCGTGGGTATTCGGCCGAGCGCTTCCTGGGATCGTGGGTTCGAATCCCACCGGGGGCATGGATGTTTGTCGCTTTTGAGTGTTGTGTGTTGTCAGGTAGAGGTCTCTGCGTTAGGTTGATCATTCGTCCATAGGGATCGTACCGAGTGTTTATCATTGAGTGTGATCAGATGCCACAATAAGCCTCTATACATAAAATCAGTAGGTACAGAAAGGTCAGAATAAAAACAAACATATGAGAATGCTTATAGCCGATAAGGTCGCATTACAATATCCTTAATTCCTTAAAGTTAAATAGAATAACTTGTATTCGGGTTAGATAATTAATGTTAATTAACCCTTTAAAGACGAAGCATATCTGTCTTATATAAGGACTCAGTGCGTACCGCGCTGTAAACACTCTCCATTTCGGTTATAAAAACCAATCTCTTAATGTTTTATAAGGCAAAAGTTGCTGTTTGTTCTGAGATCCACACAAAACACATAAACGCAATGTGGGCACCACGTAGAATTTTTCAATGTTAAACCTGGTGGTATGTAAAGTTACCGCCAGGGTTTAAAAGGCTAATGTTTATTAACAACAGCGTGTTTTAAATAGGTTCTTAGAAGGACAACAGATAGGCTATGTCTGTACCAGCAGCCATCTAAAAGTAAGTCTGACGAAATGAATAACCCAGTATTTGTTACTTCCTTTGTTTGGAAGAGTTCGAAAGGCGTGCGGTAAAGCATAGGGTTCGCCACTATTGTTACACCAAACATACGCCAATCATCTATTACCGGAACTTGGATTTGGCAACACTGGGGGGAGGGGGGGTGGGGCCCGTGCAGTAAGAGCGGCAGCGGACGGCGGTGCTAAGAAATCTCCCAGGAGACAGCGAGGGACGGCATCGATTGCTTTGTTACGACGCTTGAATAACGACATGAAAAACTGCGGTGTGGAATTGTTCGCCAATTATGAGTGCCATTAAAGCAAGCCATCTGGCGTGTAACAACACATACAGCATTTCTGCGTCAGGGCAAACGGCCACGTGCTGACAACCTGCAGATTTGCTGCCTTGGGTTTCCACTGTGTCATTAAATCATGAGTGATGGTAACAGTGCTTAGCTGACTATCCCATTACAGACCTGGTCGGGCCCCTAGGGATCCAGGTTAAGGTTCCCAGAATTTTTAGACAACCGGCACATGAAAGTCGTGAGGTTATCAGCCTTAAGAACCAGCCGCCTTTAGCCCCCCAGGATAGATCCCTGGTACTCATGCCTTTTAGGGGCTGGGTCGACATCAGGATCACGGTAACAGTACCTATAAACTCTTTTTACTTCCATTGTCACAGCCGAGAGGCTAGCATTATACCTAGTTAAAGACAATATTAAGATATTTGCCTGAAGTAATGGAGTAAAACCAAATACAACCTTAGTAAGTCTTGTTTGTGTCCCTGGTCAGATTCAAAACGGTCACCTGCCAACCAAAACCCAAACACATGACAGCTTGGCCCCCATAACTGCTCTGTGACTGCTGATGGAAGTAACGACCCCCGTCGATAGGGCGCCCTCAAAGTCGTCGGCCTTGAAACACACAACGGACTGTGATGGAAGTGAGATGGATAATTCTGCATGCTGGTTTAAATTCTTCTGTTACACTTCATGCGATCCCGAGTGGGGCGAAGGGGGAATATTTGAAGTGTTACAATCGCGAAAAAGGTTAGTCCGACCTTCATACCTTACAATTTACTTCACTGCACACATTGAATTACTTTTACATGAATTAACCTTTGCATAGTGAAATCAACCTGAACTTTCTTTAAAGATCCAGGTCGTACCGCGCAGTAAATACATTCCTTCTCGGTTGCAAAAACGAGTCAGTTAATGCTGTATAGGGAAATATACAGTCCGTACCGCGCAGTAAGCACACTCCGTCTCGGTTATAAAAACCAGTCAGTTAATGCTGTGTAGGGAAATAACCGCTGTTTGTTCTGAGATCCACACAAAACACATAAATACACTGTGTGGGCAGAACGTAGAATTATATTTAAAGACCCAGCCCGCACCGCACAGTAAACACACTCCGTCTCGGTTATAAAAACCAGCCAGTTAATGCTGTATAGGGAAATAATCGCTGTTTGTTCTGAGATCCGCACAAAACACATAAACACACTGTGTGGGCAGAACGTGGCATTTAAATACCCAGTCCGTACCGCGCAGTAAACACACACCGTCTCGGTTATAAAAACCAGTCAGTTAATGCTGTATAGGGAAATAATCGCTGTTTGTTCTGAGATCCACACAAAACACATAAACACACTGTGTGGGCAGAACGTAGAATTTGTGAATGTTGAACCGGGTGGTACAAAAAGTAACCACTGGGCTTTAAAGGGCTCAACGAAGTATCTACCTTAGAGCCATATAAATACATTAAAATTTCCTTTCAAACATATTACTGAATGTCTCCTGTCCTCCAGTGACGCCAACAAAAGCTCCTTACGCAGAAACGCAATCGCGTGTATCACCAGAAAATGGGGATCAAATAAGGCCAGTGCAGTTGCATTTCCCGCGCTGAGACGTACTGTATGGTCTCATTGCTGACCCTAAACATAAAGCCAACTTTACTCACTGAAACAGGTAAGCCATCAAGTGTTGAACCCACTGACTCAGCGTTGTCGACAGTACGACACCAGAAGAGCACTATCAATTGTCTGTCATGGAGGCAACAACCGGATTAACAAGTTCCGTGCTGTCTGTAAGCAAATGTGTGAAGGTAATCAGGTAATCAGGGGTGTTGAAATGTAGGACGGAATTCCGTCTACTATTGACACTAAAAAGCAGTCCCGTACTCTGATTTATGCGCCCTAGGTCGTAATTTTCTGTCATCCTTATGGAAAACTAAAAAGTATCCCTTAAATAAAATATACTTCATATACAGAACCTAAGAACAACTACATGTTTCGGCATTTAATTAAGCTATTATCAGGCTGTACAAGAGTACAAGAGTACAAGAAGGTGCAATGTACAGAAATAAAAATAACATCACTCGAGCTTGAGGTATCAGAACTGTCACAGTCATTATCCATAATTATACTAATTAACTAATTAACTTACTGACTGACTGAATAACTAACTAACTAACTAACTAACTAACTGACTGACTGACTGACTGACTGACTGACTGACTGACTAACTAACTAACTAACTGACCAACTAACTAAACAACTAACTAACTAACTAACTAACTCCATGGAACAGAGGCCTTCTTGAGAAGCTAATAGTTTCTCAGCTAGTCAAGAAATTCTCCGCATTTTATGGAAGCCGGAGGTTCATTACCGCATTTACAACAGCCCGCCACCTGTCCCTATCCTGAGCCAGCTCAATCCAGTCCATTCCCCCATCTCAGTTCTTCAAGATCAATTTTAATATTATCCTCCCACCTACGCCTGGGTCTCCCAAGTGGTCGCCTTCCCTCAGGTCTCCCCACCAAAATCCTGTATGCACCTCTCTTTTCCCCAATACGCGCTACATACACCACCCATCTCATTCTTCTCGATTTGATATTCATAAATATACCCTACCACAAAATTTCATAATCATAAAAGTGTTTCGTGAACACTCAGACGAATGTGATGGCTTACTGCTCTTTGAGAAAGCCGTTGTACACCAAAATGAAAAATATTAATAACCACCCCACACCCATGGCGCGACAGCCCCCAGTGGGCCAGGGCCTCCTCATTATCGGGGCTTCACGATCACACTCAGACACACCACATTCGGTACGGCTCCTCCGGACGAGGGATCGGCCCGTCGTAGAGACCTCTACCTGACAACACACAACACTCACAAAAGACAGAATTCCGTGCATTCGAACCCGCAATCCCAGGAAGCGAGTGGCTGCAGAACATGCCTTAGACCGCGCGGCCACGGTGATCTGCACGACATTAATATAGATACTATAAAAACAATGGATCCTAACATTTATAACAACAAATTTTGATGATATTTATAAATATTAAATGTTATAAATTTGCGATCTTAATCCTCGATTAATATTACCTACTTTGTTCTACATTCCGGGGTTCGAACAGAGTCGAGAAGCAAGGATTTTGGGACCCATCCAGATCAGCCCCGAAGACCACCCATTCTCCTGTAAAATGGGCACCAATTCTCCTTCCCGGTGGTAAAGCGGCCGGGGCTTGGCGCTGACCGCCCACCCCCTTCTAGCGTGACGTCGAGCATGGGTGCAGCCGTACTTCTACCTCCCCCCTGTGCCTGCTCATTAAATCCTTCCTGAACTCCCGGGGGTTCATGTATACAGTGTCGAAACTAGAAATGTAGTACGGATATACATACATATAAATGTACATATATATATAAATAACTTGATACACAATATTTTCACACCCCTGTTATAAGTAATTTATTTTAACCATAAATCACAGTAGCAACACACAAGGGATACGAATACATGCGTTCCCCTCTATGAATTAAGGCCGATAACTGGTATAGCATGGCGCGTGGCCCTTGAGGTCGCCTGCCACGTGTGTGGGGGCCCAATTAGCACTGCAACTTGTAGAATGCAACCCCACTTAACAGCTGCCGTTACGTCATTGTGCAAAGTTAAATGCTTTCAGCAGGTTAACTATGATCGGTTTCGTATTTCCGATCACGTTTTTCTCACTTACTCAATCCTTAACGAGAGGAGCGAGATACTTGTATCTCAGTCGGTAGAGGGAATGGACTGTGGGCTGGAGAGTCGGGGGTTTGAATCCCGGCGGAAGAAAACACTTTTCTGTATTCTACATCGTCCCGACCAGCTACGGGGCCTACCCAACCTCCCGTTCAACGGGTACCCAGGCACCCTTCTGCGGGTAAGACGGCTGGAGAGTGAATCTGACCACTCACTTTTGCCTACAGCCGAGATTAAGAATGCATGGAGTTATACGTCTACTCGACATCATTGTTGTCTTTATGGCTTAGACAAAGACTTCCTTCACGCTACAGTACTCAATAACTCTACTGTGGAGACACCTTTATTCTGAACTTCGTCGGACATAACTTCACAGAAAAGACCATGAAAATGTTTGGAATTTTTGCTTTAGAAACAATATTGCATACTTTAATTATGCGTAGGTTTGAGATTCATCACCAAAGCAAATTTCACTCGCCCGTGTCCGATGATCCTTAAGACGTCCGTATTAAAACAAAAGCCATTGCTGATCTAACTAACTAACTAACTAACCAACTAACTAGCTAACTAAATAACTAACTAACTAATTAACTAACTAACTAACGAACTAACTAACTAATCAACTAACTAACTAACTAGCTCCACGGAGCAGCGGCCTTCTTGAGAAGCTAACAGTTTCTCAGCTAGTCAAGAAATTCCCCCATTTTACGGAACCCGGAGGTTCATTACCGCATTCACAACAGCCCTCCACCTGTCCCTATCCTGAACTAGCTCAATCCAGTCCATGCCACCCCATCGCACTTCTTGAAGGTCCATTTTAATATTATCCTCCCATCTACGCCTGGATCTCCCAAGTGGTCGCCTTCCCTCAAGCCTCCGCACCAAAATCCTGTATGCATCTCTCTTTTACACCATACGTGCTACATGCCCCGCCCACCTCATTCTTCTCTATATGACCCGAATAATACTTGGTGATGAGTACAGGTCATTAAGTTCCTCGTTATGTAGTCTTCTCCACTCCCCTGTCGCCATTGTTGACCTACGTTCTGCAAAAATAACGGTCGCATAAACATTATACTGTGGAGCGTTCGCTTAACCATTTGTGCAACAGAAAAGCAACAAAGCGTTCTCTGTGCATTGTTGCAAAGGTACAGAATATTTTGTAATGCTTCCCATCGCCGGCTCTCCTAACAGCCTGACACATTTACGACTGAAGGGGTCAGTTGCATGGAGATGTTCTGTGCCTGTCAGATATGAAACCTATTTTGGTCTTCATGTCAAATGCCCGACGTTATTGTCTGATTTTAACCAAATTTAGGTTTTATCTAGCGATATTAAAACATCGTCCAATATCGAATTTCATTCAAATGCGTCCGGTAGGAGCGAAGTTGAGGAATGCAGACGGACTGACGGATGGTGGGACGTGACGGAGGTCACAGGCGCATTTTTCGACTTTTCATAACACGCCTAAAAACTGCACATTTTCCATACGATATATTGCTATAGTTTATGTCAGTGGTGCTATTTAAGGAGGAGTCGAACATCTTACAAACAATAAGGAGAAGGAAGGCTAACTGGATTGGTCACATCTTGCGTAGGAACTGCCTTCTAAAACACGATATTGAAGGAAAGATAGAAGGAAGGATATAAGCGACGGAAAGACGAGGAGGAAGGTATAAGCAGCTACTGTACGACCTTAAGGAAAAGACAGAATACTGGAAATTGAAAGAGGAAGCACTAGCTCGCACTGTACGGAAAACTCGCTTTGGAAGAGGCTACGAACCTGTCGTGAGACAGATTATGTAATGAATGAATGAATGAATGAATGAATGAATGAATGAATGAATGAATGAATGAATGAATGAATGAATGAATGAATGAATGAATGAATGAATGAATGAATGAGTGAGTGAGTGAGTGAGCGAGCGAGTGAGTGGATGGATGGACGGACGGATGGATGGATGAATGAATGAATGAATGAATGAATGAATGAATTAATTAATTAATTGGTGTAGTTTCCAGTTAAGAAGTTTGTTCGTCTGCCATATTGTTACCACTCATCATAGGAATTTAAAGAACACGAAGTTACAGCGTTCTCCAATAGAATAACATGCATACAAAATTTAGCATTAATTTGTCAACCAACCAAAGGCTGAAATGGTGGAAAACAGACACAGTAATTTCATAAGCTTACGTTTTCGTGAAAGAATTAAGCTTGAAACCGCAACGTACATCCCTTGCGGGCGCAATTCGAACCGAAGCTGCAATGTTCCAATGCCGTGTGCAGCTTAAATCATGCAATAACTAGGGTCAGCACTGTCTACATTCTTAAACTGAATAAGAACACCGTCAGAACAATTAAATTAATTGTAGGACAACATTTTCTTCACAAAATGCTACATGTTTCGGCCCTAAATGGCCACAATACAAAGCCTAGTGTTGACCCTGTTGGGCCGAAACATGTAGCATCTTGTGAAGAAAATATTGAAACCACAAAATGTTCAGTCCAACAAAGTGTACCGTGTTGCCTTCAGATGTTCTATTTTACAATATCTTGTAAATCAGATCCAACATGTTTCGAAACCTCATGAGATCATCATCAGGATTTCGTATTAAATTAGTTTTCACAAAAATACAAAAAAACAACGTATGTGTATATTAAAAAGATATAAAATGTATTAAAATGGCAAACTATGTGCTGGAAATTGCCAATGTATAAGCAGATAGATGACAATATTGCGTGATCTGATTACCGACAATGCACTGTACGAAAAATACATAGAAATAAAAATGTTGCTTTAGAATACATTGTAGTTGTGTTCGATGGTGTTCTTATTCAGTTCATATCTATAAAACAGAACAGGATGTCATTAATCAAAATTATATTTTAATCTTAACCTCATAAATTAGGGTGATTAAACCGAGGAATAATGACTCGCTAAATGCGAGCTGTGAAGTGTTCCTACTTGAGTTTTATCAAAAGAAACGTGAAGTGGCGACAGGCAGTCATTTGTTTGATTTAAGTTGTCTGCAACCGGTGGCTGTTTGTGGCACTCTTCCCTGTGGACTTACAAGTAGCAGGGTCTAAGCCGGGCACAATACTTCTCTCCTACGCATGTTGGGCTTTGTGTATGGGGTGGGATAATTACAAGTATAACGATATGAAGGCAACCGAACTACACACACACACACACACACACACACGTAACGACTTAGCGTCTGGTTTAACAGCCAGGTTTACACTTGTAACTACTGTGCTGAAAACATGCAGCTGGGCAGGTAGCTTCTGTTACACTTTTAAAGCCTAGCGGTAACTTTACGTACCACCAGGTTTAACATTAAAAAATTCTACGTGGTGCCCACATTGCGTTTATGTGTTTTGTACGGATCTCAGAACAAACAGCAACCTTTGCCTTATAAAACATTAACCCTTTAAAGACGAAGCGTGTCTGTTTTATATAAGGACTCAGTGCGTACCGCGCTGTAAACACTCTCCACTTCAGTTATAAAAACCAGTCTCTAATGTTTTATAAGGCAAAAGTTGTTGTTTGTTCTGAGATCCGTACAAAACGCATAAACGCAATGTGGGCACCACGTAGAATTTTTTAACCCTTTAAAGACGAAGCGTATCTGTTTTATGTAAGGACTCAGTGCGTACCGCGCTGTAAACACTCTCCACTTCGGTTATAAAAACCAGTCTCTTAATGTTTTATAAGGCAAAAGTTGCTGTTTGTTCTGAGATCCGTACAAAACACATAAACGCAATGTGGGCACCACGTAGAATTTTTTAATGTTAAACCTGGTCGTACGTAAAGTTACCGCTAGGCTTTGAAAGGTTAATAAGACACCCTAGTGCAGGTCTACTCAAGAGTTGGTGCGTTCATGTATGCTACAAAATTGTGGCGGTTTTAAATATCCGGGGTGTTCTGAAAAAAAGGAAACATTTTTTGCTTCATTTATGTGTCCTCTTCAGTATTGTGGGCATAGCACCGTGTGTAAATAATAGAGAATTTAGAGGGATATTCTGCCTCTTTTTTCAGAGTGGCTTTTCTTCCTTTTAAATATTTATTTCAAAGATAATACTGGCAGTATTTATAGTAGGCAAAGAAAAACCACCACACTGTTCCTATAACAAACTTATGTAACTAAAAGTACTTGAAACAAAAGTTAAATAAAATTAGTGAAAAAATACTAAAAAACACTGTGCCTGATGGTCAGCAGGTTACAGCAGCATGTGTTTCGGTCCTTTATATTTGTAACTTTCGTGTAAAGAGTCCAGGTCGTGTAGAATGTAACTTCTGATTTGTTGGACCCGGGTTGAGGATGGGATGGACATTTAGCAAAAACTTCGGCCGTAATTTGGTGGACGAAGTCTCGGATGGGTTCAATATTAAGGGTGTCGTGAAAATTGGAGATGGAAATACTCCTAGAATAGACACCGGTCACTCGTAAGCTCTTGTTTTGGACGACTTGGAGTTTTCATGAGTTTGAATCGCATGTGGTAGAGCCGCTCTACACTTTTACTTCCCTGCGACGAATGTAACAAGAGTGTTTCCAATTCTATACCTTCCTCAGATGGATGGACATTATCTGTGATCGAAGTACGTAAGTCAAGAAAAGAAAATTATTATTTAACCCTTTAAAGACGAAGCGTATTTCTTTTATATAAGGACTCAGTGCGTACCGCGCTGTAAACACTCTCCACTTCGGTTATAAAAACCAGTCTCTTAACCTTTTAAAGCCTAGCGGTAACTTTACGTACGGCCAGGTTTAACATTAAAAAATTCTACGTGGTGCCCACATTGCGTTTATGTGTTTTGTACGGATCTCAGAACAAACAGCAACTTTTGCCTTATAAAAAATTAAGAGATTGGTTTTTATAACCGAAGTGGAGAGTGTCTACAGCGCAGTACGCACTGAGTCCTTATATAAAACAGACAAGCTTCGTCTTTAAAGGGTTAATCTTGGAATATAATTCGGCTTGATATTACTTTACAAACGTTCAACATTCATCTCCATCTACACGTTGTTCTTACAAGAAGGACAATGGAGGGAAGGCTGGGAACCTTCCACACAGCAGTGTTCTTTCGAATATCCGGGAATACCAGACAGAAAGGTACGTTCATTTAGTCGTTAAAGGGATAATTAAGCTGAGGACTTGTTAATTAAGAAGGCTAGGGAAAGCAGTTGTGATAAGAGACACAAATTAGTATAGAATTTTAGCGAGAATTCTGTCGGAATGTATCTTTATAGAAAAGAGAGGTGAAAATGTGAAAAATTATGGATAGGGACGTGTGAACCCTGATTACGGACAACCCGGCCAACAAACGTGTCGGAGAAGTTGCCGCAGAGACACGGCGAACTGTAACCATCACTGTGCAGCGACGTCGGTCTACGTAACTTGAAACATGGTATAAACCTGCTGCTATTGTTCAGTTCGGCAAATCTGCGTCCTTTAACCCTTTAAAGGCGAAGCGTATCTGTTTTATATAAGGACTCAGTGCGTACCGCGCTGTAAACACTCTCCACTTCGGTTATAAAAACCAATCTCTTAATGTTTTATAAGGCAAAAGTTGCTGTTTGTTCTGAGATCCGTACAAAACACATAAACGCAATGTGGGCACCACGTAGAATTTTTTAATGTTAAACCTGGTGGTACGTAAAGTTACCGCTAGGCTTTAAAAGGTTAAGGTGTTGTTGCATTGACATCAGCCATTTTTTTCATTGTCTATACGCAAACTCATCGACCAATCATTACCATATTCACAACATATCTTCTCCGCCCTCTGTCCTGAATGGATATACCCAGTTAAAACCTCAAATCTTATTTCTTTAGGATGACTTCAAGGATTTTAATCATACCTATGCCTAGGTCCCGAAAGAAGTCTCTTATCAGGCTTCCTGATTCAAACTTTGGACGAATCTTACATGCCACGTGTGTGCTATATGACTAGCCCATCATGTCTTCAATCTTAGACTCCTGAGATATGAAACCAGCTTCGCGCACAGCCTGTAAAATTCAATACGCTCTTTTATGACGTAACAGACGGAAGTTCTCAGTTTACAAAACCCCAATGTTTTTGTTCGCCCCTGTACAAGCACATAGCGACATCTAGAGGGCCGTGATTGAGTTGTGCAACCAAAATAATGATCTCGGCTTTGAAAAACATGGGCAAAAGCCAACCGGCTGGAAATCCTCGGGCAGGACTTATTACTTCCACACATAAGCTTCCTGGATCCCACCACCGTTTGTAATCCGATCAAACAAGAACCTGTGACGTCATGAGGGCGGTTGTGTTGCTGATGCGAACAAACTGTGGCTAAGTGGGCGCTAATACGGTTCTCATGTCGGGCCACGTCTTGAAACCATATACTGTATATTACAACCATTTTTTTTAAAAAATAGCCTCTATTTAGACAACAACTTTCAGCTGGAAAAAGAAATTTCTCCGTAATATTGGACTTGCTGTACAAAGATTTTTTATTAAGAAGACATGCAACGTACGTATAAAAGCAATATTGAGGCGCGTTCGCGTAACCATTGTTGCCGTGATAAAGCAATAAGTGTTGCAGTCTTAATTTGGGTCATCCCGGTGTGTTATTCTAAATACAGTAATAAATATTGCATATTTTGACTGTCTGTATGAAGCTTTATTTATCCAGCATGCAAAGCGCATGGGCCGTATTATATTGTCATCTGTGGCCTGTCTGTCTTTGCTATATTTCTCCACATGATCTCATAAACGGCACGATTTTCGGGGAAAACGTTATCAGACATAATATTTGTTTTGATCTTCTCCACAACTTTTCTCCGTAATATTTGTGACTCTAAAAATAATTCCGAGAAATATTATCATAAATGTATATAGGTCTTCAAGTAAAGTACCCGTTATTATTGCCAGATTTTAACGACATTTGAATTTTGACGACAGATTTCCTAACAATATCCAAATACCAAATTTCATGAAAATCCGTCCTATAGGTGCCGAGTTGTTACCTATGAAGGGACAGGCATGACGAAGGTAAGAGTCGCTTCTCGCAATTTTCCGAACGCGCCTAAAAATGATAGCTGGGAGGTAAAAGTACATACGTGTCGTAAATTGAATGCATACAGAAAGAATGGAGGTAAATCTCCGTGTAATCACTGGATTTCGAACGGTCAGAAAGACGTGGCCCCTTGCGTTCACTGACAGCAGGGCTCACGGACAGTAGACGTGGTCTAGAAAGTACACTAAAAGGAATCCCTCTGCGGGGAATCGAACTCCAGTCGTGTCTCCGTATGTAATTACCACAAACACTCCGACTGCCCAGATGACCAAGTACAGGTGAAAGGTTGGCGGGTCGAAATATTGAGCAGGTTCTCTTGGTATATATATAATTATAAGTAAGAGAGGTGAAGGGAGGTTAAGTGATGTGAAGTGAGGTGAGGTGAAGGGAGGTTAATTGTGGTGGGGATGTGAAGGTTACATAAGTGTAGTGAAGTGGAATGAAGGGAAGGTCACGGTGAAATGCGAGTGCATCAGTTCATGAAGATACGTAATTCATTGTTGTGACTGTACCACTGTACAGCGTGCTTAACTTTTTTACTAATATTAATTCATCAACTTTAGGTTAATTGTCATTGTATTTGTATTGTATTTGTACTTGTATTTGAATTGTAATTGTATTTGTATTGTGCTTGTATTTGTATTGTAATTGTGCTTATTGAGTGCAGTATGTGTCCTTTACGGTTTTTGTAATTTTTGTGCTGTTTTTTTTACTGTGGTGTGTTATTTTGTGTGTTGTGTCTTATTGTAGTACCACTGTCACCGGGTACAAACCCATTTGCAGTCAAAATAAATAATAATAATAATAAAATAATAATAATAAATGTCATGGAGTATGAACAGAGCCCTTCTTCGCGCGCTAAATCGTATTCCTGCGTAGGTATTGGCTGGCTGATGCTTGCAAAAAGGAAAAGCCCGCGACTGGGGTTTTGTGAAACTTAACATTAAAAGCTCATGCCAAAAGGTAAGAACACAACAGTCAGTTTACTCGTAGCAATCTCATTACAAACGTCAAAAACATGAGCATAATTGTTAGAAGAAAGTAAACACCAAAAACAGGAAAAAAGAGAAGAAGAAGATAAGAGGGGCTAGTGAAATATTGTGCGTTCATTCAGAGAAAAAGAAAATTCAACAAATGTGAACATTTCTAGATGGCGCCCGCATGTCCTTCTATTAAAAGTAATTTAAGACAAGATGGAACTTTTGGGAGTGAGGTACGTAAGGTGACAGAAGAGGACTGTTTTGAAAGTGCGTCAGAGGGAAGAAGACGAACATTAACCGTATCTGAGTTCAGTCTTGGTGTTATTACGGAGAGGGCTGAATTATGGAGAAATGCCGGTAAGGTCACGAGACTGAAGTGGGGTGGAATTTCGATGTTAATGCCGGAAGGTTTGCAGGAACAGCATGCTATTCAAAGAAGACACGCAAAACGACGTTTCAGCGTTACAGTTCGTAGCATTCCCACGCCGGAATCCCAGCCAATCGCAAGATGTCTTACTTGTGTATGTACACCAAATGATATGTACCCTGTATCACATAAACACCAAACAAATTAGAACTAGAAAACCAGAAAGATTACATGTGGGGGTAGAATGTAATACGTACAGAAATCCAATGTAATACTAAACAGGACACCTCTCGAAGACTTAGGCTTAGATACGGGTGTAAAAACGCAAATTATAGAAAGAGGGTGGGCCGTTGTTGGAATGGCTTCAACTAATTCAGAACAGAATCCACAGCCGGAATTTTGTGAATAAGGTACTGAACATTCAGGTAATAAAAATGTAAGTTTCTTCGAGCAAGTATTAGCTTCTAAGGCACTTATATTCCATAGCGTTATTTATAGCAGAACATACAGTAAGAGAGAGTCGGTTCTTCCGTGGAAACGAGATTCAACATTTTACATTGTAATTTTATCATTAATCCACCCGCTTTTGCGAACATATTTAAAATGTCGTTCGACCGATATGCGGATTTGAAGTTGAAAGTAGGAAACCAGATTTTATGTGCGCCTTTCAGCAAAAAAACGTAGTAACGAATTTTGTATTTGTTTGTTTTCCAGAAGTATAGGCACCGACCCACCAGGCGTCAGCAGCTTTTATTTCAGTATGCAGATACGGATGTGAAATTTGTGATGATAAGTGGAAGCGAATGTTTCAGAAACGTCATTTATGTCAAACAAAATATGAAATTATATTCAAAGCATGCTTTACAATATTGTAAAACACTCACTGTGTATAAAAAGAAGATTACAAAAGTATGCAAGCTTTCTGCGATGAGAAAAACGGCGAGGCGTACTTAAAATGTGATCAGGTCCACACGTACTGTTCACATGCCTGTTATCTCAGCTAACAATTAGCCTGTTATCTTAGCTAACAATTAGCCTGTTATCTTAGCTGACAATTAGCCTGTTATCTCAGCTAACAATTAGCCTGTTATCTCAGCTAACAATTAGCCTGTTATCTTAGCTAATAATTAGCCTGTTATCTCAGCTAACAATTAGCCTGTTATCTCAGCTAACAATTAGCCTGTTATCTCAGCTAACAATTAGCCTGTTATCTTAGCTAACAATTAGATAAAATATTTATTTTTTACATCAATTACAGATTACATTTCATAACATATTCATAGAGTCTATGCGAATAATGCAGTTGGCACAGATAAACTGAGAAACGCCACACAAATATCAACAAAGTTGGCTGGTCTTTTGGTAGAGATTTTGTGTTTATTTTTGGGTTATACAACCCTTTGAACCCCAGTGGTTACTATATGTACCACCAGCTTTAACATTCACAAATTCTGCATTCTACCCACACAGTGTATTTATGTGTTTTCTGTAGATCTCAGAACAAACAGCGATTATTTCCCTATACAGCACTGACTGACTGGTTTTTATAACCGAGACGGAGAGTGTTTACTGCGCGATACGAGTTAAGTCTTTACATATAATTCAAGTTAATCTTGGTCTTTAAAGGTTCGAATTCCCTCTCATTATTCTGCTGGCAGACATATTGTTCTGTATGTGATATAAAGACAGAAAAAATGGCGTATCATTCTAACAAAATTCCTTTTTATTGGCTAAATGTTTCGGCTTAAGTTAGAAGCCGTCATCAACCAAATCCAAATACATACTTCATTCGTCTCCCCCCCCCCCATCGTGCAACAGCCCCTAGCGGGCCAAGGCCTTCTCATTGTCGAGGCTTCACGATCACACTCAGACACACACCACAGTCGGTAGGGCTCCTCTGGACGAGGGATCAGCCCGTCGCAGAGACCTCTACCTGACAACACAAACACACACAAGAGACAAACATCCATTCCCCCGGTGGGATTCGAACCCACGATCCCAGCAAGCGCTTGGCCGTTGACCCACGCCGTAGACCGCGCGGCCACTGGGATCGGCACATTATTTTTGTAATTTGGCTAATTATGGCCGTAGCATAAGCCGAAGCATGTAGCAAAGTTATTCTTCATCTATCATCAATAAAAAAGGGGTTTGTTAGAATTAAGTGCCACTTTGTCTATTGGTGTCAGTAACTTAAGGGCTATAGCGTCCATCATCGAATTATGAATTGAAAATAATATCGAAGGAGACAAAATTGCACGTAATATCCTGCTCATTTTTCTGGAAGGACACAGGAAAACGCAAATCGGAGTTAATGGGGTCTCGGCTGAGATTTGGACGCGGCACCTGCCAGTGAGAGACACTGGTCTACCATTTCAGCCAACGTGCAAGGTGATCCTGAATGAAGACATGGTAAAGACGTGGCACTTCTCCTAATGTTTAAGGGTACTATCCCAGCAGTAACCTTCATAGACTGACTGAAACCACGGAAAACGTCAAACCGTGTACGCAGCGTCTGGAAGGAGATTTAAATGCGGGGACTTGACAAATGGTTGCTGGAGTACCTTGTATCCTTGATACCAGCAGCACCGTCTTACAGTCTTGAAGCATGTAAAGACGACTAAACATAACTAGTTTCTATACCTGATACAATGTCGTTACATAACCGAACACAGGCACAAGCTAAAATAATTAAATATTCCTGTCACGTGTTCCAGTCGGCGACAAGATCAAAACTAAGAGCTGCTGACGGTGCACAAGAATAAAACTGCGCATATGCTACCAATTACAGCATATTGTGTAAATAATTTGGTAAAATTTAGTGTGCAGGGATAATATGGTGTAGATGGGAGGATAATACTAAAATGGATCTTCAACAAGTGGGATGGGGGCATGGACTAGATTGAGCTGGCTCAGGATAGGAACAGGTGGCGGGCTCTTGTGAATGCGGTAATGAACCTTCGGGTTCCATAAAATGCGGGGAATTTCTTGACTAGCTGAGAAACTGTTAGCTTCTGAAAAAGGCCTCTGCTCCATGGAGTTATGGACTGCGGGGACAATATTCTGGTATTGGAAACGTAATTCCAGACTGTATTTAAACAGCCAGCCAATGCACAATATCCATCACCCACCGAGAACAGACTGTACCATGAAATAAATATGATGGTCAGATTAAGCCTAGCGTTTTATATCTATTCTGATTGCCCCTCCTTGTTTGCACCACAGCGCGTTCTCTGCCTGCTCCAATGGTAAGCCGAAACCGTGATCGAAATCAGATGTGGCCACGTCACGTGAACACGCGGTGCCCCCAAAACCGCTTCATTACTACAGCAATTATTATCTTCCAAAATACAATCTCCCAGTCAGAATTATCTCATTCATACTAATAACTCGTATTAACCCTTTAAAGACGAAGCGTATCTGTTTTATATAAGGACTCAGTGCGTACCGCGCTGTAAACACTCTCCACTTCGGTTATAAAAACCAGTCTCTTAATGTTTTATAAGGCAAAAGTTGCTGTTTGTTCTGAGATCCGTACAAAACACATAAACGCAATGTGGGCACCACGTAGAATTTTTTAATGTTAAACCTGGTCTTATGTAAAGTTACCGCTAGGCTTTACAAGGTTAATTAAGTCCATATAGTAGATCCTTCTTGAAAAATCTAACAGTTCCTCAGCTAGCCCAAATAATCCCCCTCTCATTTGGAACCCAAAGCTACGTTACCGGTTTAACAACTGCGCGAAACTTGTCCCTAATCTGAGTTGGATTAATACACTGCACGACCTGCAAACAAAATTATTTCAGAATCCTTTTAATATCCTCCTTACATATACGCCTACGTCACTGAGTAATTGGATCCGACGTTTCGGGGTAAAGCACTGACATCGTATTCAAATGTAGAGAGGTCCTAGAAGATAATTTAGATAAACCGAACACTGCAACATGACCGGTGAACACCGAAAACTAACCATGAATTACTAATTACCAACATGACGTAACTAACTCCAATTAGCGTTATTGAACTGTGAAATAATCTATTAATACGCAACGATAATGCTTCCTAAACAATCATAGATACAGCAACAGATCCATTAATTTGATTTATTAAATGTGCATAATAACCAGCAGATTTTGGTGTAAAGTTCTGTGGGACAGCCACACACACAAATCTTGTGCGGCTTGGAATAATAATAGAAATCAACACAACAATAAACCTGAATATGACGACACAAACAAAACAAACAAACCAACGAACAAACATAACTAAGTAACTAACTAACTAACTAACTAACTAACTAACTAACTAACTAACTCCATGGAGCAGAGGCCTTCTTGAGAAGCTAACGGTTTCTCAGCTAGTCAAGAAATTCCCCGCATTTTAAGGAACTCGGAGGTTCATTACCGCATTCACAAGAGCCCGCCGCCTGTCTCTCTCCTGAGCCAGCTTAATCCAGTCCATGCCCTATCCCACGTCTTGAAGATCGGTTTTAATATTATCTTCCCATCTACGCCTGTGTCTTCCGAGTGGTCTCCTTAGGTCAGGTCTCCCTACCAAAGTCCTGTATGCACCTCTGTGCTACATGCTCCGCCCATCTCATTCTCCTCGATTTGATCACCAGAATAATCGTGACGTCACAAAGTGACGTAAAAATTGTTTTCGCGAAAAATACGATGTTGCATGAAAACACAAAAGTAAGAGCAAATCTCCTTCAATAGAGTCAATGCCGGAACTTGTAGTTATGTCACAGAACACGTATTATCGGGGTAAACTTGATCATATTTATTTATTAATTCATTTATTTATTTAAAATAACCTGATAGAAGCGGTTTAAAACGTTAAATGCACCACTAAATACGGCAGAACCCGGTTATAACGACATCGGTTTATACGACACCCCGCTTATACAGTCAGATATTCTGTGGTACCAATTGATTCCCCATTGTTAACCATAACCTTATACTCCTCGGTTATAACGACAGTCATTTATAACACAAAAATATTCAGTCCCTTTCATGACGTTATAACCGAGTTCAACTGTGATTTGTATTGAAACGGTTATCTCTACGAAAGAAAATGTATTTTCTGATGTAATAAATTGAAAGCATAAATCACTGCATAAGTCAGATACTCAAAGAAAATTACAGAAGAATATTAGACAGTAAATCCATCTATTTACAGAGCTCTAGAAAACGTGCGATTTGCGAGACCTGTCTACAAATTTTCACTGAATATCGTAAAGAATAATATTAGTCATTCCCTCTCAAATGTGTTCACACAAAACATGTAAAGCATATATCAGTAACCATTTGACAGACGCATTTCCATTGAGAACTTTTATCGCCAGTTCTAGCTGCAAATAGGAAAACAAAAAGCTTGAAAATGGTGCAATGCTTGACCTGGTTCGTGGGATATACCCACGCGCGCTTAACAATCAAAATGTCGTACTGTCTTATGGTACGGCGTTAAGCGCAACTTTATTTGAGCACATAATAAAAACAAAAACTTCTACATGCTGATTTTACACGAGACTCACGTAACATGCAACAGCACTGTATCCACATTTCTTACACCGACTTTCGCTCAACTCGAATAATGAACGCGGAGAGTATGGATACAAATTGCTGTACGCTGCAACGTAAAGTGCGACTTGCACAAATGCGATTATTACAGAACTCAAAATTGCTCATGAAATTTTTGTGGACATCCCCTATACCGAGATTTATCCAAACGCATAAGAAACGTAGAAAACACGGGCAAAATTTCATTTGTGTCTGTAAGTAAATTACGAATTTCACTGAACCAATTTTCACAAAAACTCACAACTGCTGAAGGTCATTATGTGAAATTTTATACATAATTTCATCCGAAACGGAAAAGAAAATTTCATGAAACTCCGTCCAGTTGGAGCAGAGTTTTCCAATGGGGACGGACGGACGGACAGACAGGCAGACATGCCGGTGCTAATAGGATCTTTTCGAAATTCTGCGAACGCGCCTAATAAAACATCACTAAAAACAGCTAAAGCAGCGGAGAATTTTTTATGTCGTTTGGAGGACAGAGTACTCGACCGTGAATCGCACGAAGAAATTGAGTAACTAAACACATAAAACTGATATTATTGTGGATCATAGGCGTAATTGGACACAACTTTGATTCGAAACTGAAGAGACACGCAGTCTCGTGTTATAATACAAATAATTTTCGACCAGCAGAAGAGATGTGGCTCGACCAAGGAACTGATGGGCATTCCAACACTCAGGAAGACGGAACAAGCCTGGAATGGCTTGTACTTTGTTGCTGCTGCTGCTGCTAACGATAATGTTGTTAATGATGATGACAAAAACAGTTGGAATTTAAAGTCTCAGACAAATGACTACTGTTACCTATGTCAGAGTAAAATATTTAAACTTACGGGTGAAGAAGGTTTCGAAGGGCTGCGATCCTCCATTTCCTGCTAATTTGCCGCCATTTTGTGGATGGCTTGCTGCAGCGACAAGTGCAGTCAGCTTCGGTCCTTTTGATGGCACTGGCTTGTACAAACGACACTAACACTCACCACTGTACACTCACACTAACGGTCACATCACAGCATGTACACCGCTTAACTGTATTAGGCACGTGAGAGGACAGTGTGCCTGGCAGGATTCTTTGAAGGATATATTCTCAATTTTTAATATCAAACAAATTTCGACGACCTTCACCCATTTTTGCTAATAAATCTAGTGTTCTAGAGGCACTCATTACGACATCAACGAGCATCTAACTGACTCCATCGAGCAGAGGCCTTCTTCACAAGCTAACAGTTCCTCAGCTAGTCAAGAAATTCCCCGCATTTTATGGAACCCCTATATTTATTATCGCATTTACAACAGCCCGCCACTTGTCCCTATCCTAAGCCAGATCAATCCAGTTCATGCCCACCTCTTGAAGATCAATTTTAATATTATCATCCCATCTATTCTCTATGAGCATTTACGCAGTGTTTTACTCCATTCCCCAGACAACAGCTAGGAAATTATCGCAAATATTACCGGACTGCAACAGACAAATTGAACCTCCCTCCCGAACATGTCACCTTCCCATCCTAAGTGTTATATTTGACAAATACGAAAGAATATAGTCATTAGTAACACCCTGTGTTTGAGATGGCATGAAATTTGCAGCTGTTAACAAAATGAACATTAAGGTAAAGGTAAAGGCTGCCTGCCCCGTCACATGTCAAGTAGGCACAGAGGGGACGCAGAGGTATAGATCTACCCTCACTTGACTTTGGCGCTAGAACGGGGGTGGACGGTCAGCCTCACGTCCCGGCTGCCCAAATCCGGTACACATTGTACAGGAGGCTGGGTTGGCCCCGGAGACAGTTTGGATTGGTCAGGAAAATTTCGATACCACTGGGGCTCGAACCCTGGACCGTCATTTTCCAGCATAAGAGTTTCGTTGTACAAAGTACGTGGGAAATCGCTAAGCTGCATTAACCTTTTAAAGCCTAGCGGTAACTTTACATACCACCAGGTTTAACATTAAAAAATTCTACGTGGTGCCCACATTGCGTTTATGTGTTTTGTACGGATCTCAGACCAAACAGCGACTTTTGCCTTATAAAACATTAAGAGACTGGTTTTTATAACCGAAGTGGAGAGTGTTTACAGCGCGGTAGGCACCGAGTCCTTATATAAAACAGATTACGTTTCTTCTTTAAAGGGTTAATGGCATGACATGGACCAGCAACACGCAAGGCATAAATTTGGTAGATAACAGGCTATGGGCTAAATAACCAAGGAATGGTGGTTCGTCTGGGGACTTTATTCTTCCCCAGAACGTTAACATAAGCTCTGTTCCCCCACCACAAACTTCTTATTCAATGGATTTCTAATTTTGACAGCCCGTTGTGTTACACAGTGTTAGAAAACAGTACTTGATCATCACAAACACCTCTTCTTACCGATATTTAAAAGAGATAAAGCTACAGGGCAACATGTTTCGACCAGAATGTAGCCATCTTCAGGTTATTTCATTATGTAAAAATAAAATTACAATTGATTATTAATTTACGTGCAGTTGCACTAAGATCTCAACGTCTTGGTTATTACAATGGGCTGTACACGTTGCTTGTAGATGTAAAACCTTAAGACGATGAAAATAGGTGATACTTCAGTGAAATGTCAAAATTAGTTGTGGCACACATTTTAATCGTATTACGATTTTATACTGAGAAGCAACACGTATATTGTTATAACCGGATTGAGATCTCAATCTACGTGGAAATTAATATGGAATTGGAATTTTATGTAATAAAATAGCCTGGAGATGACAACAAAGACTGTGCTCGAAACATGTTGCCCTGTAATTTGATCTGATTGAAACACCAGTACATACTTGTGCTTGCCCTTTCATCGGCCGGGGCATGAAGCTAACGGGTCACCTTAAACTACTGTCAGCGTTAAGAAAGAGTGAGGCTATATATTCGGCCCCCATACGCCATTATGGGGTTACAAGGGCAACTTTGTATTACAGGTCAAAATCAAGATCTTGTTAACGCCTCCGCTGACCGACGCCATAATTCGGTATGTTCAAATGTAGGGGACAACACCGAAACGTCTAATATCGGAGGCCTGCTTCACTCTAATTCCTAACGTAATTCAAAATTCATGACTATCATTATACGTCTCTCATCTTCTGCAGCTGAAGCAGCATCGATAAACAACCTAAGAAACAGTCGTTGATCAGAATGTGTGATATTTCCGATACTTCACACAAATTCATTTCCCTATTTGACTTCTCCTAGAACGACATAAATCAGGCGGCTACCCAGGATTTTTCATTGGGGGGGAAGGGGGCCGACCCTAAGGCTATATATAATTTATGTTTGATTTTAAAAACTACATTATAATATTGTCCCATGTATAAATAAATATTCCATGACTCGATCACCTAATTGAAATCACAACGTCTAATCTTGTGATTTTTAAACCTGATTTGGTCTAAATCCTTTACTTTTCAAAATTCCAATTTAATAGTCATCAGCCAATTTCAGTCGCTGATTTAGACTGAAGGTTAAAATCACGTTAACACGTTCGATATCACAGTTTCTAAAAATCTGCATTTTTTAAAATTTCGATTTACGGGGGGGGGGGGGGGGGGGTGCTGCAGCCCGCCAGCATCCACTTTGGGAGCGCGCCTGTTGCAGATAGACCGTCTAGGCAGCAACAAAGAAATACAGCCAGTAGTGTTCCCTGATTGCTCATTGTTCCAATATTTAAAAGACGCTATTCATCAACAAGTGAATAAAAACATCCTATTGCCCGTAATGGGATACATACACAATTTACCTTACAACTAATTATGTACAATGTCTAACAATACCCGTCTTACGAAGTACGCCACTTTGCAGAGTCCCTCCAGTGTTGCATTACAACATCGTAGACCCCGCTACCTGTTACTAGTTCCAACTTCTCACTTTCTAACACATCTTCATTTTACAACACGCACTGACAACAACCGATAACATTCGAGTACGTTACATTACCAGGCGGGCTGTAAATAACCTTATCGAAATTGTTAGTGATGTTACAATGTCCTTTCAAACGAATTTCAGGATAGTAATTCGAAACACGCACGAACCCCCCTCCTTCTGTGTTACGACCTGTACACTTATTATCACTTACCATTGGAAATCGAAGCACTAATGTGAAATACATCGTTAAATAATTTAACAATAATCGATCGGTTTTACGTGGAACAACTTTAAACTTCGAAACCACCGAATATCAAGGTTGATTGGCAAGCAATCCTATTTCATATCTGGAAAAGTCTCGGGTTGAAATCTCGGTCCGCAGACCGGCTATCATAACCCTAGTTTTTGTCTGTTTCACTCAAATCCCGCGAAAAGTGCCCCCACATCATACGCCATCTTCCTTCCACACGATATCCAGTTCCTTAATCTCGAACCAATGAACGATGTATAACCTCTGCACTTCAGTACATCATTACACAAACCAAATACATGAAAATACATACTGTAACCACATATACATGTAATTCATTCTGGGGTTTGTTTTTTAAGGCACGTGGGGCAAACGAAACAACCCTTTCTAATTCTCCTCACCTGGTAATAAAGTTTGGTTTCAATTCGTAACCTGACTCTGATTAAAGATGTCTCCTACATCAACGCGTACTGATACACTCCGCAGCGTTTTATAAACCCTTACGATTAAATACATCAAATATTACCATGCACACTTCCGTTTAGCTGTAAGATATACTCACACACATTTATAATTCACTTGCACTCACTTCACTTTACGCACAACACACTAATAACACGCGGTTTCGTTTAAGCAATGAACCAAGAAGCACGCCAACCTTGACGACCCAACAGGCACTGCCTTCTAACAGTTACTAGAAGACAAGACACAGGCTGATAGGAGCTGTGACGTAAGTAGTGCAAGGCTTTAAGCTGCAGGTGTTCCGAGGAGTGCATTCTGTTTGCAATGCGGCCACTTTGTGGTTCTAATTGGGCTACACATACCCACGTGCTTGTAAATAATACTTCAATTCAATTCAATGGGTATTCAGCAGCAGCAGCAATAATAATAATAATAATAATAATAATAATAATAATAATAATACAGTTGTCCCTGGCCACGCCATGAAGGCGTATACGGACAGCAGAGGTACAGCTCCACTCATTCTTAAGTCGGCATTATCCCTCGGGGAAAGTACCTCGGTATCCACTAAATAGAAGGCTAGGTGGGCCAAAGGGTTGGTTTGGACGTTTTTAGAGAAAAGACAAATATCTAGCCCCTACCGGACCTAACCCCGGACCGCCCAGCCCGTAGCCTAGTAACTATATTGACTAAGCTACACAGGCTCTAGCTACTACTGCTACTACTACTACTACTACTACTACTACTACTACTACAAATAATAATAATAATAATAATAATAATGCGTATGTCAAATCGTATGCTATTAGCAACCGCCACATTTCAACTTATATTTTCCTAACTTATTTAGGTTTTTAGGAGCAACTGCTTTTCGAAAGAACTGTGACGTGATAACAAATTTCATCCGAAGCGTAACAACGTGTCTGAGTTACGGTCTGCTTCTTCAGCATCATTGTTAATATTTAGGGGAAAGTCTCCTGTATTTTGACATTTTGTGGATTCTTACGCTGACATCGACGTTTCCTTAAACATGCTACCTCCATCTTCATGGTGATGTGATTACGTTCAAGGGCGCCTACAGTCTAAGTTCGAATTAAGACACAAAGTTTCACACCCATACAAACCTTAAATAAATTATATATATATATATATATATATATATATATATATATATATATATATATATGAAACAGCAAACGAAATGACAAAATATTCTTAATTGAATGGCCGCAAAGATTTGTCGAATTTAATCTGCTTTCAATTTCTTCGCGTATGCAAATTTTATGTGTTAGAAATACGTGCATAAGACAGGGCACACTACCATAAATTAAATAAAAACGACTCCCTTCGTAACCTGTTTCATTTAAATAAACTGCGATGAATAACACTTCACAGTCTATGGGTGTTTATTTTACGGAACGTCCTGTGTTTATTGTATTCTGCCTCTCATTTTACGGACAGTGGATCCCCTTCCCCCTGCAGTGGGACGCCCCTAATTCCCAACGTTATTTAGCAAACCCGTAATTAAAATCCTCGAATCAATTAGACCATGTTTAGCTTGAAATTTGTTCATTTTAATGACATTTCAGTATAATGTGGACAAGTGAGGCGCACAGGAGGATTTACCAATGTGTTTTTCAATTATAAACTCGATCTGCTTTTATTTGATGCTGGAAAATAAAGGTGAGAGTGAGAAAGGAACATTGTTGGGAAGGGGGGTGGGGTGGGGGGACTGGAAAGAGAATGGAGATATAATACGCTTAGTTCACGAAACAGCGAGCACCAATATAGTCTGCGTTGCAATTTGCCCCCCCCCCTACACCATCCCTGCTCCCCCCGCCCCCCAAAACTCGGAAAAGTCACATTACAATCCGGTTTGTGAAATGGTACGCTCTAACTAACCCTGACAGACTGACACACAAAACTAGAAAGACATGTTACGACGCTGTTGTTATGTAAGGAGTTCAATAGTATGTAACAACACTGTTTCAACTGCAAAGGTCTTATACGTACAAATGTGATGGGTAGATTATCATGAATAGTGCGCAGAGAATGATTAATAAGGACAGGATTAGGAGGCATTATAAGGTATTAAAATGGAGACAAGAAGCAAAGACATAAAGAGTCCCACAGGATAGCTGACAACCCGATCGAGATGCCCCGTTCTGCTACCAGTTCCAAATCTTGTACGAACTTTATCGGTTTCTAATACAACCAGCTCTCGTTTTACACTAATTTATTTTATGCCTTCTTGCTTTAACGCCCCGTACCAATTTACACTTCTTAATTTTTGCTCATTTTCAGTTTAACGCCATTTGGCTGGTTTATATGCATTTAAGTAGTTTCATGCGGGAATATCGTTTTTCATTCAGGCATTTTTTATTTATGCCCACTTTTTCAGGTATGCAAGTACGGCGTAAAACAAGGTCTGGGTATACTGGAATATGGAAATCGTAGTCTAGTTGGCAAGGAAAATCTTAAAAAGAAAACTATATAGTCCACCAGCAGGGAAGCCAGAGGGCATGTGGACAGACGCGGTGAAGAGAGATGCCAGGAAAATGCTATGGGCCGCAGAATGGAAAATATTACGTACAGGTATGGAAGCAAGGTAAATGACCATTGCAAAGAGCAAGAACAAGAAAGGTCACACTACACACACGTTTGCTTTTGCAAACCGAAAATGTGTGCCCTGAAAGCCACAAAATGAAACACGCAGTGATCTGTACAATCAAAACAAGCATGACCATCACTGAAGAAAACTGCCTTTATATTTGTTATTACAACCAGCAAGAAGCATGGATAGACGGAGACATTTTTGAAAATCGGTCCCAAAAGAAGTTTGTTCCCAAAGTTTGGTATTTTCTGAAAAGGCAGGTAGGGATCCAGAAAGCAGGTTTCCTAGTGAACCATCAGAAACATTTCAAAGCCATTAGAAATAAAAATACATTTCATATCAAGTTTTGCAATATATTTGTTATGTAACGTCAGCCACATTGTGCCACAGGATGACAACAACTGAACAGATTACATCGGAGGTAAAAGGATTTAAAACTAACAAGATATTATGTACGGATGGCAGAAAAAATCAGCACATTACATTAAAAATAATGTATTGTTTGGGGTTTAAATTACTCATATTATCACACACTTATGGTCTTCCACATTCATATAATACTATGACCACACATACACACACACACACACACACACACACACACACACACACACACACACATGGAATGGCACTGAGTCAATTTCATCATGGCAACTTGAGTTTAGGCTCCTTGTTACAGAACAGGAGGAATACAAGAACAAGATTCCTTCCTGGCACACAGCATAACACAATACAGTCAAATTTAACTGACAATATACATCTTTAAGACATTCAACATTTCTCTGTATAAGCTAGATTTCCTTTCAGGTTTCACGAACGGCATAAGTGGGCTCTTGTTCATAAATGACCTAAGTGGGCTACTGAGAATAATAACAGGCTACAGTCTGACCAAATACACATGTACTGACTTTCAGTATTGTAAAAGTATCAGAGTAAAAGATGATTACAAAATATAAGTCATAGATGAAAGTCACAAGAGTACCTCACCCACTGAACCACCCACAATTTCATGCATGAAAAATCTTGTGTTCTAATAATCAGACTGCTCCATACTGTGACATATTTTTTGGGGTCAAAAGAAGAGGAAACTCCTTGTTACTTTGCGTAAAGCAGAAATTAAGAGAAAAAGGTTTTCAGAGGAGATGGTTGATGTACACAAAAAGCAACGTGTCCTTCAAAATAACTAATGCAAGACAACCATGAATGAATTTAAAAGTGATAGGGCAGGCTTTTGTACTCAAAGATAACAGACCTCTGAAGAAGTAAGAGACGAAAAATAAATTCTATACTTCAGCTAAAATTAGTGAACACACTATTTGGAGAAGAAATACAAAAATTTTATTGTTGTAGAAATAATTGTATTTGATGACATGAATCACACAAAGCGTGTGCATGAGTCAAATTTCTGTGCTGTCGCCTGCAATAGACCGTTTGATTTGTTAGTAGAATGTGACGTAGCACCTTGTATTTGCTTGATGCATCCCACTGCTTTCAGATACAAATTAATAAATCTAAAATCCAATATCCACAGCCATTTATAGTAATAAGTACAATGTCACGTTACCTTCATTAACGGATACTAAATCAAACTACACATTTTGGCTAAATAAGCCTTATCAAGTCAAATGTTTGGGTTTGACTTGATAATGGCTCATTTCAGCCCAAACATGTAGTCAAAAGTCACATAAGTTAATAAAAAATAACATGATATTGTATTTAGTAACAATGTAACAGCTGATTAAACACAATTAAATACCGTGCACACAACTTCAATTTAAAATTATTATTTGTAAAATACTAGGCTACTACATGTTTCGACCACCTACCACCTAGGTGGTCGGTGGTCGAAACATGTAGCCTAGTATTTTACCAATAATAATTTTAAATTGAAGTTGTGAGCACGGTATTTAATTGTGTTTAATATGCTAATCTCACAATGGTATGCAGTCTATAAAGGCAATAGCGGCAGATACTGGATTTTGGGCTTATTCATTTGTGATGTGGTATCTTTCGCACTGCCCATGATATGGTTGGTATTTACAGTTTTGTACAGTATTCAGCAGATGAGTCTGAGACTGTGTGGCTGAAAATGACAAATAAAAGACTAAAGGCACAACAAACAGCAAATACAATGACACACTGTTGCATCAGTGTATACAGCAAACATAACGAGGGGAAGAAGAGGCCAGTGAATGATGGAAGTGCGTGTGTTTGTGCAAGTGAGATCACGAGGAATCTGAACCACTATGAGGAACAGCTGAAATGCCAGCTGCTGCCAGCATAATGCTAAAGGGAGGGAATTCATGATGTGCCAAGTGCCAGAGAAACTGACATGCATGTGTGGGGGGTGTGATGACACGTGGCAGTAGAGGTTCCACAAGGAATGCACGGGCGTCACACTCAAATGCAGGAAATGCAGCCTGCTGTAACTCTGCTACATGTAAGATGGGATGTACGAGAGAAAACACAAATGGAGGGAAATAATGTAGAAAGACAGACAAAAACGTTCATGAACCTACAGAAAAACTCACTATAAGGAGACGAAAGATGAAATAAGCACACGCAGAAATAAAGGCATTAATGAAAATATTATGGGTACAGCAGTCACTGGCACTGAAACAGAGACAGAAGATGACAGGAGAGGAAGAACGAGAATAAAGACACAAGAATAAGGAGGAATGAAATTGAACTGATGAATTGCCACTTACACCCACCCAAGAAACAGATGGGATACAGTGAATGGCCAAGAATTAGGCACATAAAAATAAAGAGTGCAAGTAGGCACTAGGACGGCAAGGATTTATGTAGAACAAATTGATGAAGACGTGTCATATGACAACATTGCAATATACGTGAAAGATAACAGCACAGATGGCGAAACAACATACAACAGAACACTAAATTATTATAACCTTCTGTGATGTTATGCTGTGTAGCTACCTGTCTACAGAACTACACTGTGTCGCATCACAGAATACTGTAATATTAAAACTATGAAACAAAGGCTTTTCACTGGAAGCCACACTTGAACATAATGACATGCTAGCAGACCCCGAATTCTGGAGGAAAGCTGCTGGACCAGATGAAATGTACGAGTACCTGAGAACAGCGGAGAACAGTGCGACCTTTCCTACTACAAGCCATTAACAAGTGTTTTCAATAACAGAAAGTGTGACAACTGTGAACAGCAAAGGAAATGCAATTAGCCCTGACATTTAACAAGCATGAACCTTATTCGTAATCTTTATTAGGTTATTAACAAAGCAATGAATGAACCTACGAAATCAAATCCTGGACACGTAATTCAGTTTTAGACAAGGGAGATGCATCACATACGTAATGTAAGAACTTAGTAATGACAATAAAGGGCCATTTTTACATTTCTTTCAGAGTTTCTGGACCGGTCGATTATAGGTTTGGTTTATTACTCATTATTACATAAGAGTTCATGAATTTCAGTAACTACTTAAAAGGAATGTGTAATTACAAAACACTTTACTATCAGCTGAATTTGAATTATATACACTATTTATTGCTTTGGACACTACTTGAAAGGATCCTTCAGGGGAAAAAGTAATTAAGGACTACATTAAATTACAGCACTAACATAATAATAACTTCATTATGTGGATTAAAATGCATTTCAGAGTAATGATATGGTAATTGTAATATTGTGCAAAACTGTCATCCACACAGGACTTGGAATTCATCTGTTTGGCTAACGTAAGATGCAGTTCGAGGCCTGACTGGACAATGCAAAACAACAGCTAGTAAAAAAAAATTGGTACAGCTTGCCGGTGAAAAGCTCATGGCTGACATGCAAAAGCACTGATGGATGAAAGATTATAGGCTTCCACAGCAGTGTAATAGAGGTCTTCGTTCTTCTGGGATGTTATGCATGTAGGCTGGTAGTTGGCTACTGATGTTTCAGGACATCCTGCAAGCCCCATCTTGAGGAGTCCTGCTAGACCCTCGAATCTTAATATTTGTATGCTGAATAGCATTGTGTTTTATGTGATGCACACAAACCAATAAAAACCAAACTAAATAGCTGCTTCAATAGTCAGGTAACATTTACATTAACAGGAATACAGTCACATGTTTCAGATACCTTGTAGCCATTTTCAAGCCTATCCAGACAAATTTGAGTTCAGTATCTCGAAGTAAAACTACTACCAACACAGCTGTTTCACAATATTGTACGCACCCCTCAGATGAGAAATACAAGATTTGGTACAACTGGTGGATATTCATAACTGACTCATATCACCGTGTATCATCAGCGAGAACCTGTAAACTGAATACTCACCAGACTTCACTATATCCCAGAACCGCACAGTCAGTACAGATGGCCACAATGCAAACATGCCTGTCTACATGACACTGCCTCCCAACTGGAAAACACTGTCACAATTATATTCCACATTTGGTTCATTCACATACGTATTTAGCTTCATTAATCCCACTACATCAGCTACACTAATGAGTAGCAAGAAGCCTGGGCAGGAGTGAGGGGCTGTTATTTGTTAAGTTGTACCAAATCATGTATATCTGATAGCATGAATGCACACAATATTGTAACACAGCTGTTCCAGTAACAGCATTACATTGAGATACTGAACTTAATCTTTTTTATCTCCGATATGACGTTGTGTTCCATAAATTACAAAACTGTTAACAATTACTATCGACACAACTAATTTTATTATGTCATATAGATATGCGGCTACATGTTTCAACCATTACATGGTCAACCTCAGGCCATGTAAATAAATAAAAACCAAAATGATACCTGCAATTGTAATTTTGGTTGTTATCTATTCAAAGAGCCTGAGGATGACCGTGTAATGGTTGAAACCTGTAGCAACATATCAATACAGTATAATAAAGTTAGTTGGGTCAATGGTAATTGAGAACTGATCTGGAACTTAAATCTGTTTGGATAGGCTTGACAATGGCTAGAATATAGCTGAAACGGGTAGCCACAGTCCTGGTAATATGAATATTACTTGATCCGTGTACAAACAGTGTAATTTGGTTTTCACTGTTTGATTATTATCGACCCTTGAAGATGGGACTGATGGGTTGGCATGGTATGTCGGTAACGAAATACCAACTTACACCGCGCAACATCCCAGAAGAGCGACGACCCCGTATTTATGAATGTCATCAAGAACTCATTACACATGTGTGCCACTTCAAAATGTGCCTTACTGCAGTTTTCTGATACGTAAATTTTAACTTTCTTGTAATCACCTTTCTTTGACACTGTGTAACTACCGTACCCACTGTATGCCACTCATGAAACACTGAGTCCAAACCAGTTTGTAAGTTAACATCTATTACTGATAACAATATAGGACATCGATTCAAATATCTGGAATGCTTTTAATCAATTTGAAACATTTATTGCTTTTAGTGACTTAAAATTTCTTTCTCCAGAATGGGAATTGCTTGAAAACCAGTAACATGATAATCATGCAAATGGAGATTGAGAAGAACGTTACATTTAATAATGTATTTCAATTGAACTCACAAGAGCTGAGTTATCACTAGCTACAATACGTTACGCTGCTGCAGAAACAGAACTACGCTGTGTTACAGAACGTTAAGACACGTGAACAACACTACACTAAGAAATGTCAGTATAAGCGGATGGTACAACTTCAACTACAATTAGAAACTGAAAATGATCCTTAAAAAAAACACATTTTAAATCAGCATTGACTACTTCACCATCAGTTCATAGGTAGATATGATTTATTAGGAAAAATTAAGTGAAATTTGCTAGTCTATGTGTCAACTGTAACTTAAACACCCCATAACAACCGTGTACTGTAATGAATCAGATGTTCTACGTTGCACAAGAAGAAACTATGAGCTGGAGGTCAGACATTGTAATAAAACTGGCTAAATATTGATAATTCTATGCACTTTTTACTAACAAGGTGCAAGAAATGATAACCAGAACTTCTGTGCATTATGAAGAAATTTTGTTGACACTGGTGACTTTATTGAACAATTTTTATTCATAATGTAAAGTAATAAAATTGACGTTAGTGTTTAAAAAAAACTGGATTGAAATAAAACTGCGAAGTTAATCATGGCAGTATTATGAAGAAAATCAACTGTTCAGAGCACAAACAGTAACACAAAATGAAAATATCAAAGCATCTCTAATGGTAGGAATGGCAGTACGTTATGTCTGGTGCCTTGCTCTGGATGGCACTCCGCACTTCGGTGTTCTGCAAGTTTCCAATTCGTTATTTCACTTGAAATAATACTTCTTGTGCAAAAAATATTAAGCAGTTCTGAATGTTACATGGGGTGTGCAAATCACGTTGCATTACTGTACATCTAAGTCACGGAAAGTTAACCATAAAGCATACAAATTAATATTATGATATAGAAAGCCAAGAAGAACAAACAACATTAATAAAAATATTTTTTTCATCTGAAAAATAACAGCCATCCACAGTATCTAGAGTTCTTTAAATATATTGTCTGCTCTCCCAAATATTGTCAAAACACACACAGAACTATAGAACCGGCCCCCGTGGTTGCATTTTGCTTCTCTCCGTTAACAGGAATAGCGAGGCCACTCATGGAAATGAAACTGGAAGTGATGGTTGCCATAAACAAGGGCATAAACATGTCCTGTATCCAGTGGAATCATTACATGTCTCATGGTAACCAGCGTAATTCATGGATGTGGATGAATACAAAATATTCTCTCCCTCCAGTTCAGTTCCAGTGAGGCATGTCTTCTACAGGACAGGGAACAAGGAACACATAAGGACCATGCAAGGACAATGTTTAAAGTGATTACAACATCGGTTACTGGTACAGAGGACAAGGTAGGCAGCCTCACAGTTCAGTACCACCACTGCTTGTATGAGAGTGACCAACATGTAATGACAAACGACCTGATCACGACACATTACGTTAGACAGGAAGGTACGACTGTTGCGATACAATGATGAACAATAACTGGTACCTTGAAGTTCATTTGTGTGCACTGAAATGATCTTTATCTGGACTTGGTCCATCCCCTACCTTTCAGTGTCGGCTTCCAAAACATAATACTGCACTGAAAGATAGATGATGAACAAAGTGCAAAAAAAGAAGATCACTTCAGCAAGTCATACACCATCATCAGAGACCTAAAGTGTTGAATTCATCTGTGTCATTTCATGAAGGCTGCTGGTGACGACAACACAGAACACGTGTGACCTGTGCGAGATTTATCTCCTCATCATTATAAACAAATACTTGACTCATGGTTCTTCATAATGTGACAAGTAGATATGATTCAGTCACACCAGAAAATGAATGCCGATGAAGATGAGTACATAAATGACTCTACAAAGATATGGACTTTATGTACAAAATAAGTCTATGGAATAATATAGATCACAGAGAGTGTTTATCAGGCAAGAGTTTCACTGAATCAGAAAAGATGACATGAAATCATGACTTGGAATTAATACAAATGCCTCAAAATTCGTAAGGTAAAAGAGGGATGACATGCACAAGTATGAGAATAAGTGTCCAAATGTATAAAAACAGAAAGACAAAATCAACATATTAAATTCACATGATGTGAACATTCTTTTCTGCAGGGAAGCTTATGCTGTGAACAAGAATGTCTTCATCTTATGTCTGTTGCCTCAGAAAATCTTAACTGTTCTCTTCTCTCCTTACATTTACATCTGCTTCCCTTCCCACATGACATAAATGGGTGGTGACACAATTATATATCACTGCTACTTCCTGGCACAATGACACAGAATTAAATGGGTGGCTGGGATAGCTGGCTGATGAGGAAGCAAGAAGAAACTCTGGAAGCATTCTCAATTTGATGGAGCAACCCGTCACTTCAGATACCACTGCTTACAAGCAAAAGAAAATAATCACCAAGCAACTGGTGACACTGAACATGCAAGGTAAGAAAATGTGAGGTAAGGAAGAGATCACTACAGCATGATCAGAATAATCAGTAACCAGATGGGCCAAGGCAAGTAGCTTCAACACTGAGACAACACAGATGAAGGGCTAACAACATAGAATATTTCATGAACACAGTTTGTAATTGCTGAAATACAATTTCAATTTGACGATATGGATACAAACACTTATGTGATTTTGTTCTTCTTTCTCAAGGAAATTTAATCTGATAAAATTGACTGTTATAAACTGAAACCAACCCTTCATACTTTGTGTATACAAAACATGGATAATTGAGACTGTTAGTAGCTATTTCTGGTCACTGAGGTTTAAAAAATGTGATTTATGGAGAAATAAAATAACGTGTCAACAATGGCACAGCTATGTCTTGGTTAAATGGGAATATTTCATACTGAAACCAAAAAAGACATGATGACCTTGAAACTGTTTGGACCAGTAAGTTAAAATGTACACAGACACAAACTGAAAAATTCCGACTTACAGCGGTTCTGTGTTGACACAAATGTAGACCTTGTTCAATTAGTGTATTATTTCAAGTCTTCAGCAATGTTATGCTGCATCATTGGGTAAACAGTTTCCGATGTTTCAAAGGATTGCAGTGCCTACTTCTTCAGGGTCAAGCAGTCCATAAACAGTAGCCGCATAGGAAGACACAATACATGGTATAGGTGTGGATAAGGAGAGTAGCAAAAGGGAAAAGTGGGTGGTGAACCAGTGAGGCTGCTAGTAATATGCAATTGGCAGGGCCTCAGTGTACTGGCAGGGATGTTTGTAGCATGCAGCGGAGGTCAGAACTAAAGTCAAGATACACTGTAATAATACTCAGGAGATGAATGGATGGTTGGAGGGCCGTGCAGAAATTGTGAATCCTGATGAGGATTCAACAGGAGTGTGAAGCCTGGCAGAATAACCCTCATTTTCTGTCTCCATTAGTGAGAATCTTATTCACGCAGAAATCTCATCATCCTTTACGTCAGTCGGTTGATTTGTACTGTGGAGACTTTCTGACTGATTCACCATCTGATTCAAGTTCAGGATTTATGAACTGCAAGTTGTACTAAACAACGAAAATGCAACAGCAACTTTGCACTATATAAACATGCCCTCACCACCGTAAAACCTAACACTCCCATACCTACACGATACACCACATCGCTCTGCAAGGCTACCATTCTTGAAACGCTCGAGCCTGAAGATGCAGGCAATGCGACCTGTTGAAAGGCCTGGGACTGTTTACCCAGTGATACAGCATACCCATCCTGTAAGACTCAGAACAAATATTTCACATCATAGTCCGAAGAAAGAGGTGCAGGCATATAGAAAATATATTCATATCAAAGTTATTGTTCATCTGGATGCTCATTCTGTGGTTACAAACAGACAGTAAATATTGTTTTTATATGAGAAAGACAAAAGTAAAGTAAGTAAAGTAATTACATAAATTGGCATAATTTCTTAATTTGTACCCTTACAAAAACACACAAGACAGTACTGTACGCAGTATATTAACAGAAGGGTGTCTGTGTCACAATGAATGGCTCCTGTTTCCAGTTGCATTAATTTTCAACCAAGATACAGCTTCCATCTTGACAACAGGAGTTCAGAAAATATGAGTTAATAAAAATCAGGGGAAAAGAAGTTCCACACAATCAATCTTTCAGCAGCACAGGAAAGGTGCAACTATTCTTTAACTTCTCACATAACAGAAGCCCCAATAACAACATACTCTCTGGCTTCGAGTATTTTCCTTAAATATCACCAAATGGCACAGGCAAGATTTATTTTTCACGAGTAATACATGTTTCTACGCCTAGTGAAGAGAAACAGTTCATCTGATAAACATGACCTATGTATATATCATATATATGTATAATTTTCTAATTTATTATTCCTGTGCTTTGTAGCCTTTTTCGAAAAGCATTTAATTCAATCTGTTATTGCAATTTTTTTGTAACAATAATGACAATGTTATCATCATGCAAGAGGAGAAATTAAAAGCATAAATTTATTTCTGATACATTACCTTGTTTAATTTTAATGATAAGAAGTTCTGTTCTAATTAAATTCAACAAATTCATTGCTTCTCAAATCAGGAAATGAAGATCACAACCCCACCATCTTTCTTCCAACTGACTTCCTTCCTATACAAACTTCACAGCAAATGTACATCACTAAACTCATAAAAAATATATTTACAAAATTACTGTTACAGCACTAACCTGTATAACCATACAACAAACTGATTTTTAACACTGAAAGGAAAGATAAGACTAATTACAGTACAAAGGATACACCAAAGAGGACTTCATGCACATACACACAGCCTTCTGAAGTGCATCTAACTTTTAATTCTAGCATTACAAATATCTCTGAGCATTAAGAAACCTTCCACATTATTTCAATGATATAATTTCTTAAGAATTAATTCTACAGTTCCACTGGCTTTTATTAAAATCATCATAATTTTATTTCCTGCCAAAGCAGTTTGTAATCCAAATGACTTTGCAACTTTTTAAGATCTGATGCTCTCACAGTAACAGCCATGAAGAAAACTATTTTCTGGAATATGACACTGTATAATCTGGTAAAAGGCAAAACCTCAATCTTCAGAGTAGAAGAGGCATGAAGATAAGGGACAGCAGGTTCATTCAAAACATTAGCAAATTTCTACCAGGATACTCAGTATCACATCCTACAAAACAGCATTGTTCATTGATGTAACTAATAAAAACTATCACAATATTTCCATAATTGCTACTTAAAACATTAAAAGGTGTATCCAGTAGTGGTGAAAAACCTTTCTTTAAAAATAATAAAAGATCCTGAATGGAACTGACATCTATGAAACCAAAGGCAAAGACAAAGCCAGGCAACATCAACACCAAATTCTGATGTGATGCCTTCATTTCTTTATGATTAAATAATGGAAAATGTGGGATGTGCAAACGATTTCAAATTCCCTCTAACATACCGTGTATCATAAACTTGATAAAATATGAAATAAAAATAACATCACTGACAATGAGATCAGACTGTAACTAACAGAAGGCTGCAGTATGGCAAGGCCTTTTTAATGAGGGTGTAATCACAGGGCAGATACGAGAGAAGACGAGAGCTAGTTACCACTGCAAGGTGCCAACAAGGACAACGGTGATGCAAATCACGGTAGTGGTACCACTACTTGCACATATGTCACTGGAAAGTAGCCAGTACGACCATGAACACTGCCTTCAAACCAGTTTTCATCAACCTTATTTATCAACGTAATTGTGTCACCCTCCTGCAAAGATAAAATTTGTAAGTACGTAAGTTTTTTTTACATATTCTCATTTTATTTATTTATTTATTTATTTGTTTGTTTATAATTCACTTAATCACCGTAGTTTTCAATAGCTATCACCACATAACTGAAGATTCAAATCTTCTTGGATGTGAGACCATGTTTTTAGGCACGCAGTTCCTGTAATTCAAAGATATTACAATCCTTTGAAATATCAGGAAATACTTGCCCAGTGACAAAGTGTCACTTCCAAAAGAACACTTCAATTTTCAGCACCTCAAACCTCACATCATGTAACTGTTTACCTGTAAACAGTATTTCATTCACAATGTGGAAGCAACTATGACCACACCACAATGGCACATGCTTAAATCTAGTGTTTAACTTGTTTTTATCATCAAACTAAGAGCTAAATATAGATTTTATGTAACTGCCACTTTGTTGTTTCACTTTAAATAAAGCTGCATATTTGTTGAAGATTCATTACTGTATATAACTTCTGGATTAAGATTAAGAGGCACTATTGTCCAAATTGTTTGACGGTGCTAATTTCATTCACAAGTTCATATGTCCACCATGTTTTTATTACAGATTTCATGAAATTAGCAAGTATGACAGAGGGGTTGAATATCATGTTAAAATATCTCAAATAATTTAAAAGAAAGACCTGGGAGGGACACACAAACACAAACATGCACACAGGTGGCATGTAATTTCATAAGGTTGCATTTTTCCTTAAGGAAAGAAAGTTGGCCAAAAATAAAGAAAGAAAAATGAACAAAAGAGGGTGAAAAAATTGAAATTTGCAATATGAAGAGACTTCATACACTAACTGAAGCTCACTGATTTATACTTTACCAGAAATTTGACCACCACAGTCCTCTACTCTTGTCACAGCTGAGTACTGGCTGTATCCTCACTGCCATATAGCCAGCCATGACAGTGCTTACCTTAAAACCAAGTTCACCAGGATTTTCAGGCTCAAAGTCATAGAGGGCTGTGCAAGATGGAACCTTTGTCATTGGTGTCTTGGCTGGAGATCTCATTGGTGATGGCAAAGGAGATGCTGAGCAAAACAAACAAGGACAGCATATCAAAACTGCGAGGCATATAAAATGTAAGTTATATCGGGAAACCATAACAAACTGATCTTCTATTATACAAGTCGAACCAACCACTGCAAAGCATGCCAACATGATTTCAAAGTTAGAATACCATTATACAATCAGTTCCTATTATTCTTAGTGCCAAACCTTCCACCCGAGTATATGTCAAAACCATTACACACTAAGGTACATTTTGTAACAGCAGCAGAATCAGAATTTTTAACTCTAATTTCATGTATTAGAGTACATGATAGGACCCATAGAAGGCCTAAATAAGTACAATGTGGACATGGCAACAAAAAGAAAAAACCCTTTCTAAATGGTTCTGGCAATGGTACAGGTATATTACACTTTGAATTATTAGGATCTTTGACTTCTGTCCTGCAGTCAAAGATGAACGCGATGTTTTGGAAACTGTATCTGTTCCTAAATTTAATGTGTTCCATGTCCGTGCACTATATTATGCAAAAACACTAATCACCAACAAATGCACAAAGAGAGTTTCATCATCAATCGTAACACTCCTACATGTTTTGACCCTGCTGGGTCATCTTCAGGGAGAATTTTTTTTGTTACCGTTACACTAAGGTTGCACTTCATAGTTGAGTGAGAATGTGCTGTTGACTGTGTGCAGTGTACTGGAGGCGTGAACACTCTGTGGTCCCAGCTTGCAAGCTGGGACTGCAGAGAGTTCACACCTCCAAAAACAACGCAGTACACAGCCAACAGCACATTATCACTCAACTATAAAGTGCAACCTTAGCGTAACGGTAACAAAAAAGTTATCCCTGAAGATGACCCAGCAGGGTCGAAACATGTAGGAGTGCGTTACAATTGATGTTAAAACTCTCTTTGTGCATTTTTTGGTGATTAAGGTTTTTGTGTATCTGTTTCTGTTCTCAAATTATAGGATAGGGAGACACCTACTGAACTAGGTCTGACAGAAAGGGCAGTATCCACTCACTGGATTGGCCCATAATTAAGAACAGACCTTAAATGTCAATACTTATCGCATCACTCTTCACATTACAAAATAACACCATTTTAACGTACACACTTGCTTACAACAGCCTGTATTGCTGCTAAATTGTCCGGTACTCAATAAGCGTCCTTTCAATTTTAAAAATAACCTACTCCAATTCCAGATGCCTTAGGCAAAACTTCCAGATAGCTGATTGAGAAATACTACTGGTGTGTGTGTGTGTGTGTGTGTGTGTGTGTGTGTGTGTGTGTGTATATTCCAGTGATAAATTCAATTACAAAGTAAAATAAAACCTGTTGTCCTTACCAAGTCATACAAAACATTTAACGAAACACAAAAGTGACAACATAACCAACACATGCAAACTACCCACCACCATAACGCATCACCACACAGAAACAACAACAAACGGCCTTATATTGAGGTGATGAAGAGGAATTCACTGAGTTCATATGTGAACGTCAAATAGAGTAAGGGTTAAAGGTATTCACTGTAAGACCAGCTATAGCTAAAAACTGGAAACATCAGTAGCTAAACCACATGACCTAATCATGATTTTGTTAAGATTCTGATTTAGAAGAGATAAAAACACATCAAAATTAGACCAAGGAATTAGACAGCAAATTAAATTTAGGGAATGCCTATCATTCTCTTCAGAATATAGTGTTGACTGTACCAGAAAGGCTGACTGGCCACAAAGATTCTCCTTGTTTCAAATCATTCTGAACAGGAATACATCAAACTAACATCTACTTACATGGACCAAAAACAAACATGTACCACTGCATAAAGGTCTGTTATTAAAATCAACATGGTACTACAACCAATCATTTAGATTCAAAATTAAATTAACAAGTCTTTTGAATTAACTGACATCTGCTATTGCTGCTAGGAACCACAAATAAATGGATCTGTTTGTGCAACAGTAAACTGACTTAATATGGAGCAGAGTCAAGTTGCATGGACTGTAAGTAGCAATACAAACTGATAAGCCACATAGAGACAATACACCAATCTAAATATACACCTAGAACCTTTGTTATTGCAGAAGTTCAAAGAACACCTACAATTTCATCTGTAGGTTTCAAAAGGAAGAACATCAAATGCCACTATGCTGGGCTATTTCCTCCATCCTGTGCTCCCACATTTAAATGCTGATAGTCATTTTTCTGCATGACGCATGAGAAGGAGTTGCATACTCATTTACGAGAAAGGGCAGAGTTCAGTTTATTAGAACAACATGCAACAAAGAACCAAGCCTTCTGGTATGTTACACCATGTGGACTGGTCAATAGTTACCAGTGTTTCGGAATAACGTGGTGCGTCTATCTTCAGCGCGTGCAGCCCACTGACTGCAATGCACTCCTCCAAAATATCAGTTAACTACATACCTCTTGACAAGGCAGAACATCCCAGAAGATTTGAATCTTCAACAAGACTGCGCATAGAACCTCAAATTTCTCAATGAGATCCGATATGTACAGTTATTCTCCTTGACTATACACTTTTAAATGTTCTGTATCAGACAGCAAAGAGCTCAGAATAAGTGACAAATGGAACTTACATTAGCAGCACAGGACAGTAACAACAAAAGTCAAAAACCCAGAGCCATAATGGCCCAGATATGCTCAAGGATTCACATCTGCTAAAAGATGTTCCCTGTCAGATTTCAATAAACACACCTCAGCCTTAGCATGTCCTTTTCATTAACTACCTTACCATCTAACCTGGAAAAAGTGGTAGACACATTTTAAAGTATTTACAGCTTCTGTATACTATGCAGAAGTCTGTATTTATGCAGCAGATCACAGCTTTCTGCATCTTACCTAATCCCGATTCTATTTTTAGAAACCTGATCATGTTTTCTGTCATGTGCTTTTCACCCTGCACAATCTGCTCAATACCTACATGAACAAATTAATCTGTAGAGGTGGGAAGTAATGCAAGTTACCATTAGAAGAGCGTGGCGCACTGCCAGTGGAGGGAAACAGCTCCAGTTGATTCGGTTTGGGATGCACAGGAGAAGAGGCCTGTGACGTGCCTATATCCACAGCCACAGTCGTTTGTCAGGACACATTCAATCAGAGACAAGTTATGAAGACAGAAGGAAAGAAAGACAGATCACAAAGTTATGTATTGTTTGCCTCATCACTGTTTCAATGGGCCACTCAAAATGAGATTGCAGTTTTCCGTACACTCACGCAACTTATAACTAATTGCAACTACAGCAGAAATCATCTGTCATAAATCCCCATTTCCACAAAATTAATTGAATAAACCTGAATATAATTTCAGAGCTACATCTAAATGTAAAAATTTCTATCTTTTTTACCACATGAGCCGTGAGTGACCAGACAGCACTATGGAGGTGTATGACAATTCATTCAAAAGCTAATGGCATTCTAATGTTGACGAAAATTAAAGTTTTGTGAACAGACCCACTAACCTATAAGACTACATTATTATGAGTTACCACAGCAATTCACTGTTCAAGCAATAACATGAATAAATCCATTTCTCCACATTCTAACCAAGTGTATATAGCAGCATGTCTCCAACAAACAGTCCTTTGCTGCTACATACTGTTTCTATTCTATGAGTATTGACAATATTTCAACATGGATCTGTGACATGTATGTAGCATTTACCACAGAATGTGAATTTGTTATGAAAATTTGGAAGAGTATTTTTCTTTTCACAGCAGGCATCTGGATGTTCAGCTTAAAATAAAACCATGTCCTTGAGCTCCAAGGCTAACCCAAACGAACATCCAATATGTACTGTACATATTTCGTTGGCAATATATGCAAATGTTTGACCTTTAACCTTTTAAAGCCTAGCGGTAACTTTACATACCAACAGGTGTAACATTAAAAAATTCTAAGTGGTGCCCACATTGCATTTATGTGTTTTGTACAGATCTCAGAACAAACAGCAACTTTTGCCTTATAACACATTAAGACATTGGTTTTTATAACCGAAATGGACAGTGTTTACTGCGGGGTACGCACTGAGTCCTTATGTAAAGCAGACATGCTTCGTCTTTAAAGGGTTAAACAACAGGTCTGTATTTATGTTGCAGTATATGGTTTATGAAAAATGAATTACTTGAACAGAAAAAGATAAAATGATGAAATAAATGGCATTATGTGGGGGAAAAAACAGAGATTAAGCAACATGTCTTAAAAATGCAGTAAATTTCCTTGTTACCTACATACATAAAATGAATTTCTAGGGGTACTTTTTATGTTCATTTGCATATGTGAAAGTAGGTCATTTAAAGGTTAATACACATGCCCACAAACTTCACAGACATGTTTGTATAAACTTCATCCAAATAAGCCTCCTGCTAATTTTAAGTGCATTTACAAACAAGACAATACAATCTGTCAACTGTGATGTATATGTAACGTCATTTGTCATTTTAATAATGTAACTACCCAAAATAAAAGGAAATGTGTACGTATTACATTTACAAATGACTTCGAACTGCATTTTAAAACCTCTTTCTACAACTTCAGAGTGCAGAGAATGTACATTTATGTAAGTTTTAACTGGTTGATCCAGGAAGTTAAAACTTCTTCCCTCATACACTTGGCATCGTAAATTCAGGAATATTCCATCACTTTATTTTTAATGATGACTTTAATCCACCAAAGCTGTACTTCACTTTCAATAAAGTGGTGACAAAAGCACTTCAAATGCAAAGTTAAGGCTATCATCAATACAAATGGTGTGTCAAGATGAGAACACTAATAATGTAGTGTCTGTATGTTAGAGTATTACAGCTTTATGCCTTCACACTGAAAAAAGGTGCATCTCAGAAATTAGTCTACTAGCAATATTCACTGACTCCACTTTGAACTACAGATGTTTAACATTTTCACACCTGAAATATTCCAGTAATTTACTGTGACAGTTATATTAATACTAAACATGCAAGCCAGCAACATGAACTGTACACTGCAATCTCACATGGAATGGCAGTAAAACAAATATGAATCATTACACATACACCAGGTCTAATCAAACAATGTCAAGACTGAATCAATAAACTAAGATATGGACACTCCCCAAACCATGCAATTTCAAGTTATACTAATTCAAATGTACACAATTTCCTAAAGGAAGGAAGGAAGGAAGGAAGGAAGGAAGGAAGGAAGGAAGGAAGAAGTAATAATTACACTTTTCATATGTGTGCCTAACATTGCCTTATGGCAATACATGCACAATAAGACAAAGGAGTCAGAAGAACACTGGTTGGTGATAACACAGGCAGTGCAGCAACCATGCTGCAGCTGATCGGGTTCCAGTGTATTGGAGGTTTGATTTCAACTGAACACCCTTTTATAGTTCACCATGCATAAACTCAATTCCAATCTGCACAAAATTCGATAAGTGCTACATCTTACTATCTCATAGTCAGGGAGTGTCTCTACTCTACTTAGAGTGGTGTGAGGTTAATCCCATTCAAATAGGGTTCCTTCAGAAATTACACATTCATTCTGCCATTCCTGCAATTGCTAAGTACCTAACACACTCCACTTCTGGAACCACCAGGCCATCACTGCATCTCCAAATGCTGTGACAACTGATATATATTATTGATATCCTATGGCCAAACTTTGTGGCACACATATGGCAAATTCTCAGACACTGTTCAGTAAATACAAGGCATGTTCAAAAAAAGACCGAACTTTTCCTATAAAGACTTTATTGGTCATTTTACAACATTTTAAGCACTGTCCCCTTCAAAGGAGTCCCCTCTACTGGCGATACACCGTTCCCAACATTTCTTCCATTGTTGGAATGCTTCCTGGAACGCACTTTCTGTGATCGTGCGCAGTTCTCTTGTTGCATTTTCCTGAATCTCCTCTATGGTTTGGAAACAACGTCCTTTCAAAGTGGTTTGAAGTTTGGGAAACAGGAAAAAGTCTGCTGGGGCTAAGTCCGGAGAATAGGGTGGATGGGGCACAATGGATATCTGATGTTTTGCCAGATAACTGCGGATGAGGAGCGATGCGTGAGCTGGTGCATTGTCGTGGTGCAACATCCAAGTTTGGTTTTCCCACAATTCAGGCCTCTTCCTGCGCACAGTACCCCTAAAACGTGCTAAAAAGTCCTGGTACAACTGTTTGTTTACCGTCTGACCACGTGGTACAAATTCATGATGGACAATGCCTTTGCAATCAAAAAACACAACCAACATCACCTTGATCTTTGACCGACTCATCCGTGCTTTTTTTGGTCGAGGAGACCCTTTTCCCATTCACTGCGATGATTGCATCTTGGTTTCAACATCATAGCTATAAACCCACGTCTCATCTCCTGTTATGATGTTCTTAAGGAAGTTTTCATTACTACTTGCATTGGCAAACAGTTCCTGACTGATATCAACACGGTTCTCTTTCTGATCGTCAGTCAACAAACGCGGCACGAATTTTGCACTGACAAGACGCATCTGAAGTTTTTCAGTCAAAATTTGATGGCAAGATCCTATGCTGATGCCCACTTCGTCAGCAACTTCTCGGACTGTTAAACGACGATTTCCATGAATCACAGCATGAACTCTCTTGACATGGTTGTCATCTGTTGATGTGGAAGGTCGTCCAGACCTGGGATCTTCACCGACCGACATTCTGCCCTCTTTAAAACGCTTAAACCACTCATAGCACTGCGTTCGGCTCATACAGTCCTCCCTGTATGCTTGGTTAAGCAACTGAAATGTCTCTGTAAAATTTTTACCAAGTTTGCAGCAAAATTTCACACACACACGTTGTTCTTCAAGCTCCTTCATTGTCACTTTGTCACTAATCCGACGAACAGCTTGTGCACGTGCTCAATTCAGCGGATGTAGCTCGATGACTAATGCTCATAGCGAAACAGGGTAAATGGCAGTTTGCTGTAAAAACCTGCCGCTAGGTGCGCTCAGTAGCCGCAGCGCACCCTCTATGCTGGTTGGCGCGCTATTTAAAAAGTTCGGTCTTTTTTTGAACACGCCTCGTATGTGACAAAAACATCCCAACTTTACATGCTGACCATAGGCGACTAATGCGATCAACTGAGCTGTCAATATGCCTGGACATGCCATGACATGTCAGGACACGTTTATCACAGCCAGGTCACCGCGAAGCCTAATTTGTCTGCACTGAGTCCAGAATCTTTTGTCATCCCATTAACTATTTTAAAACATAAACACTGAAATACATGTAACTACAAATTTTCTTGTTGTTTTTTAGGGGTGTGAAACTTGGTCTCTCACATTACACAAAGACCATGGTTTAAGGATGTTCCATAATATAGTGCTCAGGCAACTATTCAGACCTAAGAGGGCAGTAATAACAGGAGATGGGAGAAAACTGCATAATGAAGAGCCTGATGATTTGCATTCCTCACCATATCCAGAAATATGACATGAGTGGGGCAAGTGGCATGGATGAGAACAGAAATGCATACAGGGATCTGGCGGAGGAAACTGTAGGATAGAGACCATGTAGCAGAACTTCAAAATCTTGAAGACATGAGATGGAAGGGGATGAACTGGATTAATCTGGCTCAGGACCTACACATATGATGGGCTCTTGGAAACATTGTAATGAACTTTCAACTTGTATAAAATGTGGGAAGTTTCTTGACTAGCTGAGGAACTGTTAGCTTCTGAAGGACTCTGCTTCGTGGTGTTACTTAGTTATGAATTCAGTCTTGAAATATTCTGATCAGGCCTTGTACTTAGATGAAGAGGAACCATGTCAGTATGGCAGAGCACTCTTTTTCACTTATTGTCTGTTGATGCTTGTTATCCTTTCATCATGTTGCACCAATTTTATATTCATGGATAAAGTATGAATTAAAGACTCAAGAAAAGGGTGGAAGTTGAGTGACAGTCATTCCCACAAAGAACACAAACATGGAACAATCCCACAGCCTTGAGGAAGGACATGACATCTACACAAAAAGTGAAAACTTGTAACTATGACGACACAGGACGCGGATCCATCACATCACAGCACTCTATTATAAATAGGGTAAGTATCAACTTTTGCTGTATGTGCATGCATGTTGCTAGACTGAGAAACATGCCATTTTGCTCTGCCGTACTGACCCGTACTGGAGGGCGGGTGGGGTGTCCCACCATTCAAACCATCTGAGATTCCTTCCACATTCAGGTCTGCCAGTGTTTTGGGAACAAACTCTGCCTTGGGTCTGCTAGCTGCTTCATCTTTTCTGTGGAACAAACCGCTCACATATTATATGTCAATGATATAAGTGCATTAAAAGTTTGGTTACCATCATAGTCAATCCTTGTTGGACATGAATTTCCACATCATGTTATTGAATATACACTGTACTAATCTTAGCGATCAATGTTTTCTTACATATGGATAATTTTGTATACATGAAATGCGTTTATGCCACACTGACGTGTTTGGCCACAAATCAGCCAGGACACAAAGCGCCTCTCTTGGAGCCCACTTCTGAGTTACTAACAAATGCATCAAATGCATCCCTTCTGGCAACAAATGACACTTCTTATTTTCAGAGAAGCTGCACTTTCTAATAGTTGAATGCTAATAAAATCAAGTACACAAATATACCGGTAAATTCTTTTCAAGGGGCCAGAATAGTGTAGTTGGTAACGGATGGATGGTCTGGGGTTCGAAACCTGGTGCGGTAAGAGGTTGTCTTTTTCTCCACATCCATCCAGACTGGACCTGAGGCCCACTCAACCTCCTCTGCAATGGATAATGGGGTACTCAACTGGAGATAAAGTGGCCAGGTTGTGGTTTGACCATCCACCCCCATCTAGCATTAAGGTTAAGAATGAGTAGAGCTATACCTCTAGTGGTCCCTCTGTGCCAGTCATGGCACATTATGGGGTGACCTTTACCTTGACACTTACATTTAAATTCTTTTCTAAGGTCCCATAAGTCATCAACTTCCAGTTTTGTCACTCATGTTTTCCAGGAACTTACAACCATTAAATGACACGGTTGGTATTGAAATTTTTGCACAATGTTTCCAAAGATGTATTATTTGAAGAGAAAAAAATAAAATTATGAAATGAATGGCATTCTGTGGAAAATAAAACAGAGATTATGTGGCACACCGTAAAATTGCAATAAATGTCCTTGTTGTCCAAATATATAAAATGAATTTCTAGGGGTGTTTTTTGTGCATTCATATACGTGAATGTAGGTCATTTAAAGCTTAATCCCTGCATTCATAAAGAATTGAATGAATAATTTCAAATCAAGTGTACTTAGTTGAGGAGTAATCTTTGCTTTTGAAGGCAACAGTAGTGGAAAATATATGCAATAAAAAGAAAGTTGGAGACAGAAAAATTCCAGCTTCAGTGCACAGGAAAATCAAGAAACAGTGAGCATTTTAATGTACCAATCTAATATGAGACGGTGACAAATGCCTACAAGCAGCCTCATTAGATGTTGACAGCTAATATTTTCAGACACATTTTCATTAGGGTGACAATTACTCATGTCTACTATGATAGAGACACGCATTTGCAAACTGCCTGAACATAAAAATCAGTCAACGTAAATGTCACATGTTGAGATGTCTCTTGTCAATCACACACCTGTTTCTCATCTGATACCAAGACATGAAACTCACTTTTCCAGTAGGATTTCAGTCAAGCTTCTGAGAATATCCGTGCACTGCTGGTGGTAATCCAGGAGCCCTTCAGCAAATGTCGCCAGCTGAGAGATCTGCTCTACCTAGCGGGCAAACACAGCAACTATGTGGTGTCTGGATGTATGTGATTTTTCCACAGAGGAAACACTTTAAGAATTGAAGTACAGTAAATCTGACACTACTGCATGTTTACAGCCACAGGAAACAGATATTTAGCAGTCACATATTTGTAGAACAGTACACAGAGCACAGCACAATACAGCAGAGAGGTTACAATGTATACAGCAAGTGCTGTTAATAACATATTAAACTATCTGAATGCCTTAATATTACTGTACTGGATTTAAAGGCAAAACGTGTTTCTCATCTTAATAATTAATACCCAGACTTTTGGGTTTTACTGCTAGAAGAAATACAATAATTTTGTTCATGATGACAAAATATCATTTTCTAGAAATAACCACCATTAAGTACGCTACCAAGAACATTTACAACACACTGCTAAGGTTTAAAAAATAAATCTAGCAAACTTCTGGCCCTGGACATTTAATCTGTCAATAGGGAAAGTGGAAAACAGGCAACCTTTGGCTTAATGCTGTAATGAAAAATTTGGTCCTTCTATTGAAAATTGTGTTGGGAGTCCTTTTGTAGAACGTGTGACGCCTTTTTCCTCGGACTGTCGTGGCCTCTGTCCGACATGTGATTTCTGTCTATGGAGACTCAGCCATTGCTGAACCTATTTCAACATTTTTGCTTACCCTGCAGTAGGCTATAGCAGTATGCAGTATGGCAGTGGGTTGTATGACTGTGGCATCATCACTAGATGGAGGTAAGCGAGTAGCAAGACATGGTACCATTATTTCTTGAATACAGTTATTGCTCAGGGTAAAATTTATTCTATGAATAAGAAACCCATCACAATGAGACAAATTAATGGAATGAAAAAACAGTTGTTTTCTGACTCACGTCATTCTCCAGTAGGTTGAACATCCCCATCTGAGCAAGATGGAGAGATTCTGCAAACTTGTCCTCAGACAGTTTAATTTCATCATCTGTGATGTGAGAACCTGCAAATATGAGCCAAAAAGAAAGAATAAAAACTACTGGATAAAATCATAAAAAAATGATAACTCAATATAGCACAAACCAAACAACTACGTGTAAAACTAACCGTGCAGCGTGCTAAGAACTGAACTATGGCTGACACTTAATCTTGGCAATGCAGTATGTGTAATTATGAGCAGCAACAGATGAAAACAAATTTCACACTCAGAGAAGCGCTTAAGTCTAGTTTCTGTTGCCCTCTTTGGTGACTATATAAATATATACAATGACAAAACATGAACAAGAAACACACAAGATATCACACTAGTAAAATATTTGATTTGAGGTTATGGTGGCAGTAAGGGTCAAGATTATGGTCTTCTAGAATGTAGCGACATGTAGTTTGGCAGAAAGGTACCGACATTTCAGCGGAACCTGCTAACTATATCTTCAGAATATAGAATAAGCCATGACAGGAGAAAGAGAATAGATATAAAAACTGGGGCTGGGACATCTGTCAGTTTAAGACAACTAGCTTTTTGGATTCAAATAGTTGATGACTGCATACCTCAACTCATGCTGATAATGAGAGTTTACACGCTTACAGCTACATCACAGGTTAACTGCATCTTTAGGCATGTTTGCAATATTGCAAAAAGCCGCTATTAGCTTTGTCATGTCTGTCTGTTTGTCGATCTGTACGAACAACTTGGATCCCACTGGAGAAATTTTCATGAAATTTGATACTAGAGTATTCTTTGAAAATCTGTCAAGAAAATTCAAGTTTCACTAAAACCTGACAAGAATAGCAGGTACCCTACACGAAGACCTATGTACATTTATGATAGCATTTCGCTGAATTTTTCTTACAACGGGAAATGTTTCAGACCAAATGCGTAGAAAAAATCAAAACACAAATTTTAAGCTCAGTAAGTCTTTTTGAAAATCATCCCGCTTATGAGACAATGCGGAAAAATTGTTAGAGCCAGACAGGCCACAGATGACAATATAACATGGTGCATGCACTTTACATGCTGGGTAACTAAGGCTACAGACACACTTACAATATGTAATACTTATTGCTTTCCCACAGTAACAATGATTATGTGAATGCACATTGCCTGTCTTTTAAATACATTTACTTTCCTGTCCCAAACCTGGAAGAGTCAAATTTACCTTTATTAATCAACACATTTGGTAGTATGAGAAGAACAAACCAAACTACGTACACACAGCTCATAACACAACCAACATAGGCCCACCCAGTGCCTTACACAAACACAATTGCACATCTGCACTAATAACACAATACTACTACCAAATACATAATAATTATACACAAAATTAAAACAGAAAATCATTAGTGGGTAAAGTGTAAATAACAAATAATTATATACACAATCTGCACATCAGTTTAATGAAAACCAACATGCAAAATAGGACAGGATTAGCCCACAAGTGTTTTTGGCCTCCATAATCATAACATGATGTAACAATACGACCAGCACTCAGATTTTGAAGCCCCACAATTTATACTTGACCCCTGGACTTGACCCTTGAGGATAGGACCAATACGTTGTTCCAAAATGTCGGTACAGGATTACCAATCTATGCTGCATAAGATCCCAGAAGAGCACACGTCTCAACACAGCCCACAGTTTGCCATAGAGTTAACAGATATGTCAGCAAGGTGTCTACTGTAGGGGCAACCAACATACCAGCCAGGTGCCCCATGGGGTTCCTTGATGGGCTCCCATATGGGCTGGGTCCACCCTTTTTACAGACCACTGAGCAGTGACAAAAGAAACACAGCAACACAAAAATAAATGAAACCAAACTCGACTAGTAAAACATGCCGACATCCCATAACATGCAACTCTTTAACAACAAGATGTCTGCTGTACACTTCTGTTTCAGCAACTGCAAACATTCAGCTACTGTACGAATAAATTGCACTGTGCCTGGATTAACATATATTCTGCCAGTGCAGGACTGCTTTCCTCTTTTTAAACCAGATCTAGAGACTCAGTTATAAAGAAATTCTGAACTTCAGCATTTTCTCCTACAAAATTTCTAAATGAACATTGTTCATCACTATCTGTCTTCATCTTGCTTACTTTAAAGCGTGTGCAAGTCTATACCATATTTGTATCCCTTTATGGCATTTGTGAGCTAAAAGTGTAATGGAATTTTCATTTCTACATTTCAAATTTGAAGAAATTTTAGGTAAAATTGGTAGCTTGCAGGGTCTAAACTGCATGAAAGCATCTGGCAGTGAATATGTTAAACCTCACCCATTATATGAGACAATTCAGTTGATATTTCCTGTTAATCAATCAAAGTTCTTTTCATAAAGACATGAATCAATTTAAAAAATTTTTGTCCTCATCTGCTTGTCAGAGACAATACAACTCAGTGCATGTCTTTTAATTTGCAATGAGTTATTTCAGAGGGGCCAATATATAATCCAGCTTAAAGCTAAAACATTTTGCTTGTTTCCTTGGGACTTTACGACAAATAGGTACTTGAGAGACTTGAGGAACTCTGAGTGGCACTGTTGAAAATTCATGTCTGCTGGGACAATGCACTGTGCTGCTGGCAAAATATCTCCTCACGTTTCTGACGAACAGTCCAAGAAGAGTTCTTCTGGACTGCTTGATGGCAGCGTCACATCTCAAAAGACTTCAATCCTCAATTGGTCACCTCTTATGCAGTATCAGATGACACATCATATGATAGTACAAACAGTTCACTGGGAAGGATGTGAGAGCAAAGAATTACAGCATAATAAATGCCAGCAACAGTCATAAGAGACTGGAGGAAACCACCAATACCACAGTCTGGATCAAAGGAAACCTCACTGCGTGATGGAAATGACAAAAGTACTTACACATGAATTATTAAAGTAACACTTGATAAACATGCAGTACCGCCCCTGCAGAATTTTATGGTTTTTATATAATTGCCATTGTAACAATATCAGTGAGGTGCTTATTACTATGAATGTTAAACCCAAAATATGTAATTTACAAATGATAGTGTAAGAGCAAATACAAATGCTTGCATTGTTTTGAACCAGATGAATGTGCAAGTGGATGTGGACACAAAGGAACTGTTCTGTATAAGTGATTCATCTGTGCAGAAATTTGAAAAAGAAAGTCCAGCCAACTTGCACCACAGAATAAGCCTCCTTGCCTTTGGTTGTCAATGGAATGCGATCTCAACACTTGCCGTTTAAGAAACAGACAGTACTCACACATTTGATTCGCACATCAAAATGACGATCTCATCACAGAGTAACAAACCTCCAAACCGTAGATTTGTTACGTGCAACACACGTGGAACTAAAATACAAGCTTTACTTGACATCCGATGCACAGAAACAAATATAACATAACACTATTGTAGTGCAAACAGCATGCTGGAAACTAAGCTTACACTCAAGATACACTTGACAGATATTGACATTGTTTAGTAAGAGCAAACAGGTATAGTGTCCAGTTACGTATTTTGTGTATTTTATGTTTAGTTAAATTTGTATAACCATATTTTGTAAACTGTTATAGGAATATGCTCTATTTAATAATCTGATGTTAATACGGGTTTAATCACAGTGTCAGTAGTTATCATGAAGTGACAGTTGTTTTGGAAGAAGCAAGTCTGAATCTGGGGACCAAACCTGTCTCCCGTATTATATTTCAATACATACGATAGGGAAAGTCCCAAAAGTCTATGATTTCAGATAAAGATTTACTTGTGAGTGTTTGTTCTGTATCTTTCATGACACTGTTCCACTTACGCAACACTATAGCACATTTCATTTGCAGCAGTTAACGTAAGATGAAATAGAAAGAGATTCAAATTAAAACGAGCCGTACCTTTGGCCTGTCTCCTTCTCTTACAGTCGAAGTCCAGCCTTCGACCCTGCAGTTTCTTCCTATGGTGCTGAAACACAAAAACCAACAACAGTTTACACAAAGGAGTTAAGACACTTTGTGCCACCTCATGACCGACTCCTTCACCACACCAAAGCAGGCAGAAGCCACAAAGGCATCAACCACAAGAAGAGATGTTTAGGAATGTAAGACATAGATCATGTCTCAGTGGAGTGTGTACTCCCTCGTCATGATCATGGGAGACTCAAATGAAGACGGCAGATAAGATCACATGTGTACTACCAACAACAAAAGCTACAACACTTTGGAAAGGATAAAAACTTGATTTTATTGACATTATACAGTGTTCACAATGATCACAATATGTGCACATACATACCCGGCAACTGTGAACACCTTCAGGGAGTTACTGTGGAAGATAAGGGTATTTAACCTTTATCCTGCTAATGTGGAATATATGGTGAGCTGCTAATAATGCCAGCACCACTAATGTGTAATATTTGGTGACCTACATTTGGCAACGCTGAAAGGAGCCTCTTTGTCTGTCTGTCTCTCTCTCACACTGCACAATGTCTCAACACTGAATCAATCGTGAAAGATGTCCTATGTCATATCTGCATGCACACACTTACTAGGCTACCAACTAGGCCCTTAAGGGCCTAGTTGGTAGCCTAGTTGGTAGCCGAGATATGACACAGCATGTCTTTCATGATTGATTCAGTGTTGAGACATTGTGCAGAGAGAGAGAGAGACAAAGAAGCTCCTTTCAGCGTTGCCAAATGTAGGTCACCAAATATTACACATTAGTGGTGCTGGCATTATTAGCAGCTCACCATACATTCCACATTAGCAGGAAAAAGGTTAAGCATTGCATCTGTAATGACACAGGTGCAGTGGCTGCTAGTGTTACAGGTGTAGTAGTATAAATGTTAAGTCCTGTATTCATTTGAATGTCAGATGAGCATTTTCTCCTAATTCATCTTATGAAAAATAAGTGGGGCTCACCCTACAACCGAACACAAAATTAAACATTTTACACACTGGTATTTTCGTAAAAACTCAAGATTACGAACTAGGGTTGTCTTATATTCTGGTAAACAGAATACTGACATACTGTAATGGGTCCCAAAAGTGTTCTTATATTCTGGTAAACAGAATACTGACCTACTGTAATGGGTCCCAAAAGTGTTCGTATATTCTGGTAAACAGAATACTGACCTACTGTAATGGGTCCCAAAAGTGTTCTTTCCATTATATCGGCTCCTCAGCTGACAAAGTATATTTCCTTATACAGTACTTCATTTGAAAAAGAGACTTAAAATCAAAGTTCTTGTACGAGAATTATTTCTGCAAGATCTTCAAAACAAAAAATATGTTCCTTTAGAATTAATTGTAAACATACTAAAATAACACAAATGCAGTGTGTAATGGAACAAAACTTGTAATTTGAATTTACCATGACTTCTTTCAAATCCTTAGTTTGCAAATGGTGCAGAGGTTCAAGGAAGTTTTGTTTGATATTGTCATCCAAGGCGTACTTCACATCTGCCATTTGTCTCATGGACTCTCCCATCTCAATCAGTGCCAACCCTGAAACGCGTTGTCAAAATTTAGCTAAGACATTTTACTTAAGACTTTCATGTTTATGCAGCAACAGATCATCACGTTGACACCTTAACAACCTCTACATTTCCTTAACATCTGCCAATCCATAAAATTGGAAAAGTTGTCTGTCCATTATGGACAATTTAATAAGAACTGGACAGGTATTCAACCCTTATTCATAACACAGGGACAAAAAATGAAAGAAACCTTCTTTATCTAGAACTTCCACAGGATTGCACTTCTCATCATTTAATTCTCATTTCACAATCACAGTTTCTTTAGAATAAATGATTCCTGGTGCTATTCTGCTGATTCCTGCTTGCACTAGTCAACACACGTAATTGAATTGTGGTGACCTTTATCAATTCATCCAACACAAAAAAAGGTAAAGCAGTCCCATTACAGGCCTGGACAGGCCCACAGGGTTCCAGGAGGTCAAGGTTCCCAGATTTCTAGACAATCGGCACACGAAGGTGGTAGGTTGTCAGCCATACGCACCGGCCGCATTTACCGCCCAGGAAATATTCCTGGTACTCATTTCTGTTAGAGGCTGAGTCGACCCCAGGGCCATAGTGCGACTGACAGGATTATGCCAATGAAAAAATCTACCGACACCATCAGGAATCGAACCCGCGACCTGCTGGTTTGTAGCGCAGTGCCTCAACCAACTACGCCACCATGCCCCCTCATCCAACCCAATATTATACTTAAAGTTAACAACCTGATTTCATGTTTCTAAAATCAGGGCATGCTTCTGAGATTCTCCACCTCTTTTTCAATGCACCAGGTGTAGTCACTGTGCTAATCTGACCATAAATGCTCCTACAACCCAACAAATAAGGGCAACCTTCCAATTGTTTAAAATTATACTCAAATTTCGTAAGATTCTTACCAGAACTATAAATTCTGGCAGGTAGTTAGAACAAACACAGTTAAACATAGTAAACTCATAAAATTTATATACATCGATCCACAAAACAACGAAGCACTGGTGTCTGTATAGCAGTCGCTTACCAAACCAGCTGTCATCACCCAGTTTCTTTCCATACGTCACCATACAGTCACCCAGCACTCCTTCAGGCTGTGGATATGTTGCTGCCTTGGCCTGCCCGCTCAGTTTTGAAATTCCTTTCACAGCTGCCATCTTTGCTCTTGCTGTTGGGTTTGGCTGAAGAAACTCTTTTGTTTTAGCTTGTAATTCTTCTACGAGCTCAACTGTGACATCTGTTTTCTGAAATTTGACAAAATTTAGCAAGAAGCATTATTCTGATACAAGAACAGGTTTAATTAAGCCTGCACTCTGCAGCAGACACTGACCTTATTGTTTAAATTCAATCACAGTGCCATTTTGCTGTCACATATTTGACTTACACTTCAACTTTGCATTGTACTGGAAATAGTTACTAACAAGTGCTCCATCATTCTACACACAGTGAATTATATCACACATAACTGATTTCTGTCCCACATCTATTTATTTGTACCAGTGCAGATGTTCAGGACAGAGCAACTGTATGTAAAGCAAACGGCAAAGTTTACTCTGTAGCAGGCCATAAAGGCCCACAGGGGGAGCAGAGGTATAGCTGCTGTACTCTTTCTTTTAACCTCGGTGCTAGATGCAGGTCAGTGGTCAACACCATGGCCCAGCTCCTTTACCCTGGGGAAACAGACCTGGTAACCACTGTATGTTATATATAAATACACACAGCATATAGACACCCAAAGGCACTTGACCTCATTCCTGCACAATCAACATTACCCAGACCAACTTTGTACATGTTAATTTACCAACACTGTAAATGGGCCAACAAAAATCCCTGTTGCAGGGACCAAAGTACAAAAATATACCACAGTTTTTCAGGTAAAGGAATTACTTACACAAAAATCTGAACAAAAATTAACACAGAATAAATTTTGTTGAAAACGAAATGGGATTTTTCAGGATTTAAAAAAATTCAACACAGTAATTAATAGGCACAAAATGTGCAAAAATAAAATATCTTATGAGCCAGACTGATTTGTTTATCATTTATACTTAGGGGTCCAACACAGATTTGAGTAACATAAATTAACATAACGTATCGCAAAATCTGGGTTCCTTGCTATAAAAATTGTTGTTTATGTGACGTGACACCGTATAGTTTGGTAAAGGCATACCAATATCCTGTCTCCAGTGGCAGAGTAGAAAAGCAGAAGCAGAATGCCTCTCCTATGCTCAAGATGGAAGTAGCAGAATTATAGTTCTACATATATTCATCTTTACATTTTTACACAGCAGACAGGTAGACAAATTTTGAAATGAACGGCACCCACCAATCCACAAATTTAATATGCTCTTATTTCTTCATAAACGTGAGGTTCATTTGTTAATGTCATCCCTAAATAGTTGGATCATCAACACCAGCACTACAGCCCTTTGATGGGCTTTGGCTTCCTTCAAATGTTTAGATAAAACCACATTTTCCAACGTTATATCAGACATTTCTGGCTGTGACTTTGGCCTGAATTCTTTTCACGAAATATTAACATATACACAGTTTTCTCCGCATTTATGTCTAGACCTTACTGGCCACGAACAAAGATCCTGTGTTTATAGCGTTTACTTTTTTCACCAAACAAATTAACACCATTAGCAAAGAGAAGAATGTGACACATCCCATTTAGTTTCAATACCTCCTGATTTTCATGCACCTTTATAACAGCACATGCTAATGCAAAGTTATAAAAGTAATGGCAATTTTAACACAGTGATACACAAATCCAGGGCACCTGAATAGTCTCATGACTGAATGTTGTGCAGTGGCACTTAGTATATTTAGCATAATGGCTGAAGCTTTCCCCCATTACATAAAAATGTATATCAGTTTACATGCATTGACCGAGCAGAAAGCACCACATAAAAGTCAGGTTCAAGGTCACTCCATACTTGTGGGTCCTCAGTATGGAACTTGCTTTTAGTCACCCTTCTGGTACTTAGAATTTGGAGGTTGCTCCTAGATTTCTGGAAAATCTGTGGACCCGTGATTAAGCATATCCTTGTTTCAAGAAAACTGACTGGTAAACTACTTTAATACGCATTAAAAAACCTCCCTTCCAACAGAACTAATTAACCCTCCAGACTTACTTTAAGCCTGAAAACAGCTGCAGTAATGTGACAGTGCATTCCCTTCATTTTCTTCCGCAGGTGATGTAAATAGCCCCCCCATCTACATGTTCACAAATGTAACATGCATCAATAGTTAGTTACTACAGTCTGTTTCATCGCCATTATAAATAGAGATCTACGAATGTTCGTTTTTCTTCCTGCTAGGATCCGCAAGCTAGTGCTGGAATTTAATACTGTCTTAACTTTTCAATATCACTCTCAATGTCAAAGGCACTCTGCTCAGACAAAGTGGCTCAGCAGTATACATTTTAGTCTGCCTAACATCACTGATCCCTGGACACATTCAATTCAGCAGCTAACAGATGTGACAGTTCCAAACAGATCTGTTCAGAACACCATAGCAATCTGGAAACAGATTGCCCTTTTTATCCTTCATTACATTAGTTCGAGGTTGGCAACCCTTCCTATTTTCATTTACGCCTCTATACAAAACCTTTCTTGTTCTAACTCATTGTGTCTTCCCCTTTTACTTTCTGACTGAAATGTCTCTTGAATTGTTTGTGATCAGAACAGGTTGCAACACTTGTTACACTAATGAAACTGGTCATGACCTTCACAACATGCAATGTTTCTGATTCATATACATGTTACATAACCTCACGTCAGCTTCCAACCAGGAAAACAGAAACTAATGCAGTGTTTCTCACTGAGCACAATAAATGAGTGGTTCTTGGGGACTGAGAAGCCAAGGATTGGACAGACCATCTTACAGCCTGGTACAACAGTTACAATGAAAGTATGTGGCACACACACTCTGCTAACTTGCAACAGGTCAAGGCTCCCAGCTGTCTCTCATCTTATGCTTCACATAATATGACAATTCACTCATGTACAGTACACCCAACAAAAAATAAGACCTTAAAATGGTTAAAGTCAGATAACAGAAGTATTTCGAGCACAAACCTGTCATCATAATTACAATCGCTCGGTGTTCCTGTAATTTGTTTGTATGTGGGTGTCGTCTATTTTACACTAATGACAATTATTTATAACATATATCTATTAAGCAGATCTTCAAAAGAAGAATTTTAAGAAGGATCTATGGCCAAATTCATGAGGGCGGTATCTGGAGAATAAGATACAATAATGAGCTTTACAAGCTCTACAGTGAACTGGACAGTCAGAGTGATCAAAATACAAAGATTGAGGTGGCTGGGACACGTCTTCAGAATGCAAGAGCTGGACCCTTGCAGAAAGTTAACATTATACAAAACAGAGGGCACTCGACATGTCGGAAAACCCAGGGCAAGGTGGCTTGAGTCAGCTGAAACAGACCTAAGGAAGGCGGGCATAAAGAATTGGAGGCATAAGACGCAGGACCAAGAACAGTGGAGAACAATTTTGAAAGAGGCTAAGGTCCACCAAGAAGAAGAGGAGGTGGAGGAGGAGGAGGAGGAGGAGGAGGAGGAGGAGGAGGAAGAAGAAGAAGAAGATCTATTAAGCAAATACAAATACGTCTGCCTGGTTTCAAGAAAACCATCGATTAATGTCAAGTACCTTTTTTTTTGAGGTTACGAGCTGTGTGACGAGATTCCATGACAAAAGAAAGGCATGGACTGTGCTCCACTTGGGCATCCATATTTGCTAGTGAATAAGTGGCTAGAAGACTAGCTCTGAAGTGAACATCAACTACTCCAGTCATAATTGTGGAGATGGAACAAATGGTTTTGTTTGCACATGTTGTATAGATATGCATGTAGACTGTGCAGTTGCATTACACATTTCAAATGTTCTTTGTATAGCACTGAGAAGGTCAGAAGTGCCAGAAACGTAGGCATTTCTGTCACTTTTCTGGTCTTCTGTTCATAAGCACTACCATGTGAAGGTGCCACATTCAAATGTGACCTGTTTTTAACTCAATGGCATATTAGTAAAACTGCAACAAATCACACTCTACATCATCAACTGTTTTAACAAACACAAAGATTTTTCATTCTTTTCTTAAAGTATAAAAATCACTCAAAACAACAGGCATAAAATTAAGTTGAAGTTCAGGTACGTTACCACTGTTCTGTAGGCCTTTGCTGTGACTGGTACTGTTAACCTTTTAAAGCCTAGCGGTAACTTTACATACCAACAGGTTTAACATTAAAAAATTCTACATGGTGCCCACACTGTGTTTATGTGTTTTGTACGGATCTCAGAACAAACAGCAACTTTTGCCTTATAAAACATTAAGAGATTGGTTTTTATAACCGAAGTGGAGAGTGTTTACAGCGCGGTACGGACTGAGTCCTTATATAAAACAGATATGCTTCGTCTTTAAAAGGTTAATTATGGAATTAATCTGTTATAAGCCAGGGGGTTAATTAATAGGCAACAGGACAAAATGTCACCTGGGGCAGAATTCAGGCGAACATCACAGCTGTAGTACTTACCCTCTCCATGTCCACAAAGTCCACATCCATTTGTGTCCCTTCTGCTCCTCCCATCTTCTCCGTCATATACTGCAACAAACGAGGGCACTACATTAAAAATACTGCAACCAACGTATCATCCATATCCAGTGGCTTTGTAGTCACAGCTGCCACAGCAACAACTAACTAACTCCATGGAGCAGAGGCCTTCTTGAGAAGCTAACAGTTTCTCAGCTAGTCAAGAAATTACTCGCATTTTATGGAACCCGGAGGTTCATTACCGCATTCACAACAGCCCTCCACCTGTCCCTACCCTGAGGCAGCTCAATCCAGTCCATGCCCCCACATCCCACTTCTTCAAGATACATTTTAATATTATCCTCCCATCTACGCCTGGGTCTCCAAGTGGTCGCATTCCCTCAGGTCTCCCTACCAAAATCCTGTATGCACCGCTCTTTTCTACCATACGTGCTACATGACCCGCCCATTTCATTATTCTCGATTTGATTACCCGAATAATATTTGGTGATGAGTACAGGTCATTAAGTTCCTCGTTATGTAGTCTTCTCCACTCCCCTGTCGCCTCGTCCCTCTTAGGCCCAAATATCCTCCTCAGCACCCTATTTTCGAACACCCTCAGTCTTTGTTCCTCCCTCAGTGTGAGAGACCAAGTTTCATGCCCATACAAAACAACAGGTAAAATTATAGTTCTGTATACCCTAATATTTGTGTTTTTGGATAGCAACCTGGAAGACAAAAGATTCTGCACCGAATGATAGCAAGCATTCCCCGACTTCAATCTGCTGCCACAGCAATATTATGCAATATTATCAGTACCATGCATGCTAAAATACGCTGAAGATCTGGTTAATCTAACACTGCAATAAAGTTTCTGTATAAAATACATATTAAAAATATCACACTGTGTTAATTCTTTATTGTGCACGTGTCGCTACCATTCAATCTAATATTGCTTTCAGTCTTCAAGCAAAATACGTTCAGAAAAATATGCAAAAAGGAATTTACAATACACTGATCATTCCAACTCTCCCGTGTGGTAGTGACATTGGCGCACAATATTAGGTTAAAAACAATTACAGAATCATAGCTGCAGAAATGAAACTAATCACGCAAGCTACAAAACACACAAAAAGACTATAATAGGAACAGAGATATTTGCATGAACAAAAGATTTAATAAACGAAAATTTTTGCAGCAGTGAAAATTCACGCCATGGCCTTCCGGTGTATGACACCACATAAGCTGGCAGGTGGGTACCATCTTTTCAGAGGAATATACTGCCTCCATCTTCAGGGTTCAAGACGGATGAATATCACAATATAGATATTCAGACTGAAATAAGTTTGCTTAAGATCGTATGTTTCTGCAGGTAATCTGCAGTAGGAAAAAGTATAAATGTCCTTCTAGTCAATGCCAAGAAGGCACACAGCAGGAACAGAGGAATAGCTCCACTCATTCTTAACCTCGGAAATCGATGGCTGACTGGTCAACTTCACGCCCCGGTCGCTTTATTCCCCAGGAGAGACGCTGGGTGGGCCCCTGAGTCACTTTAAGGGAACAGAGAAATCGCTCGCCCCTGCTGAGATTCGAAGCCCGGACCGTCCCTCCAGTAGCCTCGTCATTATATTGACTGAGCTATCTCGGCTCTTTAACTTCCATTTGTACAAGCTACAGCCACATTAATCTTTTAAAGCCTAGCGGTAACTTTACGTACCACCAGGTTTAACATTAAAAAATTCTACGTGGTGCCCACATTGCGTTTATGTGTTTTGTACGGATCTCAGAACAAACAGCAACTTTTGCCTTATAAAACATTAACAGACTGGTTTTTATAACCGAAGTGGAGAGTGTTTACAGCGCGGTACGCACTGAGTCCTTATATGAAACAGATACGCTTCGTCTTTAAAGGGTTAAAAAATTCTACGTGGTGCCCACATTGCGTTTATGTGTTTTGTACGGATCTCAGAACAAATAGCAACTTTTGCCTTATAAAACATTAAGAGATTGGTTTTTATAACCGAAGTGGAGAGTGTTTACAGCGCGGTACGCACTGAGTCCTTATATAAAACAGATAGGCTTCGTCTTTAAAGGGTTAAATACGATGAACGGCGTATCACAGATTTTAGTCGCAGTTATATTGACAACGGCCGATCCCAGTAGCCGAGCGGTCTAAGTCGTGGGCCTGCGGCCACTCACTTGTTGGTATTGCGGGTTCGAATCTCGCCGGGCGCTATGATGCCTTGTCTCTTGTGAGTGTTGTGTGCTGTCTGGTAGAAGTCTCTGCGACGGGCTGATCACTCGTCCAGAGGAGTCCCACCGAGTGTGGTGTGTCTGAGTGTGATCGTGAAGCCTCGATAATGAGGAGGCCCTGGCCCACTAGGGGGCTGCTCCGCCATGGTAAAAAAAAATGTTCACACCTGTTAACAAAGCTGATTCTAATCAATGATTTAGCAGATGGCAAACTTTAGGAACACCAAAGCACCTATGAAGTCTTACCCATGTTACATCATGTAGACTGGTGAATAGTTTCAAGTAATATCAGTCTACACGGCGCAACATTTAAAAAAACCCAAATCTTCAGCACTACTTCTGTAAGAACTCAAAACCTCTACATATAAACTTTCAGTCCACATCAGCAATATGTAGACATCTCACCCTCCCGTGTAGGAAAGGCGGTCCGTTAAAAGAAAACAACATTCGCATTACGTTAATGATTTCATTGTATTACACTTGGCAATGGAACTGTGTGTGGGGTTCAAGCGTGGAAGATCCCTTTGTTAGAGCCTGTTTGGTTTATTGATTACCCTGCGGGGGTGAGTTTCAGTGCAGAAATAGGTCACAAAGGCAGTTTGTGGGTTGCCTGCTGCAGTCAACAGAGCTGTGTCGGAAAGCAACCGTCGCTTTACAATGTACGGTTCTTATACAAAAAAAGGTTTTATTACAAGATGAAAGATACGAACCGCCCTTTAACAGTAATTAAGTACCAGACGTAATATTAATTGCGACTCTGCATACATGTATCAAGTACAAAGGTTACAGGAAGTTGCATGAGGAGGTATAGATGAAAGACACGGCAAACGTTTTTGCCCCATATTTGCTTTGGGCAGAACATTACTGACAGATCTCAAATTATGCGCACAGCATTTTCTAACGTCCTGTCTTCCCCCCCCCCCCCCCGAGTACTTCGGTTTTTCCCTGTCAGTTTTATTCAACCGGTGCTCCATTACACGGGAAAACGAAAAAAAAACTAATAATCCTCACCACAGTGTTGCACAATAAGCCTCAAAGCTGCCGCCCGTCCGTAGCGTCTGCTGCGGGGCCCCAAACACCATAAAAAATCCTCTCTTGCACCGTAGAGATACAGAATGACGCCTGACGTCGCAAACAGGAAGGTGCCATTAAGTTCCGCAGAGGCAGGGAAGGAATCCATGGGGGATATTTACAGATGTTTGTTTTTAGGTTATGTTGCATACGGCGTCTAAGGGGCATTTCTTAGCCTCTTTCTATAGCGGCTTTGATAGTTATACTAAATTGTTACGTCTCCTGTTGACATTCCTTGCATCCGTACGCTAATAGTACTGTGTGTAGCACAACAAGGGCCTTTCATATTCAGCACGTAATTGCACTTTTGTAATTGGGCACACAGTTGCGGGCGGGGGGTGCAGTTGTTCTGTGTACACAATCATGGTCTATTATGAACTTCTAATAAAATCTAAACAAACAGGCCAATAGATGTGCTGTGTTGACAGATGCAAGCCCTTGTTTGATATTTATATCATGCACAGTGGGATGTCAAAAGAGATGACGCCTCACTTTACTGGGGCCTTGAGAGGACTAATCACAGCACGACCTGCACTTTACTGGGGACTTAAGAGGACTAATCACAGCAGGACCTGCACTTTACTGGGGACTTAAGAGGACTAATCATAGCAGGACCTGCACTTTACTGGGGAATTAATAGGACTAATCATAGCAGACTTGCACTTTACTGGGGACTTAAGAGGACTAATCATAGCGGGACCTGCACTTTACTGGGGACTTAAGAGGGCTAATCATAGCGGGACCTGCACTCTACTGGGGACTTAAGAGGGCTAATCATAGCAGGACCCCAAGCCGGTGCCCTGCTTCATATTCGCGAGGTACTGCCTTCAATTCTTGACCGAAGGATGGACTACCCTGAAAGTTTATCGTGGTTTTCGTCGGTGCCTTCACGAGAATACAAGAAGAGAACCTCATATTAGGCACAACCCTTCCATATGCTTTCTAATCCACTTTTAGACAATCAGCTCCAAAACGTTCAGACCGGCTCTGAAGCACATACAGCGTCCCATTCAATATGTACCGGGATTCGCCGGGGATAAAGCGACCGCGGCGTGATGTTAACCACTCATTTCCATCTACTGCCGACGTTGAGAAACTCCCCCTACGCGTTCATGGTTTGGGTAAGGACAGCTACGCCTTTCCATTCTTTATTCATGATGTACAATCAACACATATTTCTTTACAGGCACGTGGGACACAGGCAATCATAACGATAAAATCTGACACCACAGGAAATCGAAAAGCGAGAACATCAAAGTTCCATTTATCTGCCGTCTACTCGCAGTCCCTGACTGCTATATCCATTGTGTTCGCACGTGTATATGCTTTTCTTTGATCACAGACGAATATCTACTGTCGTTAGGAAGAAAATCAAGTTTCTGAAATTACACCAAAGCAGTTACAAAACAACACGCCGCATTCCAGCACAGCGATTTATTATCACGGCATAGCGCGTGTGTTTGGATCATGCGTCCCGGCCTCGTGGATCGATTGTCAAGCGTTGCTGGCTTCCAATTCTTAACATCACAGCTCTGTTCATGACAGTGCGGCAGGGACCATCGCGATCACCTGGTTTTGTTTCTCTGCTACAGTGCCTATGTTTGTTAAGCCATCCTGCGAAGCGTGCAAGCGTGTCATATAAAAGCAACACGGACTTGCAATGAATCATCCATTTGTAATATCAAACATAACGCTGGTACCGTAGCAGCAGGAAACTGGGTCATTTGAACACGACGATAACCGACACCTATGGAATACGACACTGAATCCACAAGACAGGCCTAACGATGGACACCAAAACACAATTCATTAAACTTACTTGCATACAGAACACATTTATGGTCTTAAATAATTAAATTAAACTAAATTAAATTAAATTAAATTCAGTTCAATTCAATTCAATTGGCAGTTATTGAGGTGCAGGCTTATCAGCACAAGTGCCTATTATTAACCTTTTAAAGCCTAGCGGTAACTTTACATACGATCAGGTTTAACATTAAAAAATTCTACGTGGTGCCCACATTGCGTTTATGTGTTTTGTACGGATCTCAGAACAAACAGCAACTTTTGCCTTATAAAACATTAAGAGATTGGTTTTTATAACCGAAGTGGAGTGTTTACAGCGCGGTACGCACGAATCCTTATATAAAAACGAACACAGTTCGTCTTTAAAGGGTTAAAGCCGGCATAAAGACACAAATAAAACACAAAAACAGTACAAATACACGGAAACAAAACAGTAAACAGACAAAACAAAAACAAAATTGCAAAAAAAGCAATATAAAAGAAGCGGGGCAAAAAAGCCTTTACCTTGAAAAAACATAGATAAGTAGGAAAGAATCTGTTCTAATGAAGTAATGGGTTTCGTAAAGATATCGACGACTGTGCACACACGGTTAGCAGCCGACACACATCTCGCAGACAGAGAGTTTTTACGAGCAGCAGTGAACAGGGAGGAGTTTCTAAAATTACGGGGAAGAACTCGAATATCAGTAATATCCAAAAGAGACGGGCTACATCTTGAACCTGAATATACAGAAATAAAAGATAAAGTCTTCTGTCGTGCAGGAATGATGATGATGATGATGATGATGATGATGATGATAACTGCCATATTATAAATACGAGCCATAATACGTGTTATGGAACTCAAACTACAAACTGCACTATGACAGGTCCGTAACAGCTGACCAAACTGTCCGTAACAGCAGACCGGACACAGTTATACTGGACAAAACCACCAAAGAAGCACACTCAACAGACGTAGCAATTTCCAACAGTCACAGCCTTCACAGCACGGTCACCGGGAAACTCCAAAAGTATACAGACTGGAAAGCAGGACTTACAAGAATATAGCAACCGATAACGCCCTATATAATACCAACAGTACTGTCCACAGCGGGTGTTAACCCAAAATACAGTTGAAACAGTTTGACACTGCTTAATCTCCGCCCTGCTCTGTATATTCTAATGCAGAAAGCAGCAGTACTTAACACATACCGTACAGTCAGACTGTTTTTGGCAGAACAGTGAATGAGAAGTGCTAGGTCAGTGACACCGTACTGTTTTGAGAACTGGCTGAACTGCTGGGAAGTAAGGAAAGCGGACGATGACGATGATGATGATGGTGATGATAATATGACGACGACGACGACAACAACAACAACAACAACAACAACAACAACAACAACAACAATGCAGTCTGTCCTACGACATGTATATAGCCTCTTCCAAAGCGAGTTCTCCACAGAGTGCGATGTAGTGCAGCCTACTTTTTCAAGTTCCAGTATATTTCCTTTTTTAACGCTATGCAGATTTTGTTCAAAGACACAGACGTTTCGGAGAAAGGCTCCGCCTCCATCTTCAGGATATAAACCTCTGCCACCCTGAACATGGGGGAAGAAAATATCTCCTACACATCAGTAAATTCGTACAGAACTATACGGCGTCACATCCAAAAATTCACTAACATTCACAGGCACTGCCATCTGAAACCCAAACTTCGGATGACAGTCCCAATTAGCTGGAACCTATACGCAGTGTTAATATTCAGCATTTTCCAAAACAGTACCTGGAACGTAAAATACTTTTCGCAGATATATAAGTAAACAAAATTTTNAATGGGCTTAGAGTGTACCCCTCTTGATAAGTGTGAACGAACTGGCAGATTTTAAAAGAAAATGCCCCCCCCCCCCCAGCAGGCATAATGCTTATTAAAATCTGCCAGTTCGTTCACACTTATCAAGAGGGGTACACTCTAAGCCCATTTTTTCCTTGTATGTGAAAACAAGACTAAACAGAAACAAGCAGAAAGACTCGCGACTTCCCTTGTGCCATGGCACCATCCGCTTGCAAGGCAGCGAACCCAGTAGAATTCTCGGTTAATGCAATGCGTTGGATTGAAATCGATAAGTCCAACTCCAGAGCTTAGCTCTGCTCAGCTCAGAGCAACCGGTAGGAATATCCGACGTGTTTAACCATTTAACCTTCTGAGGACTAACGTTCGTCTAAATTATATACAAAAATTCAGTACCTACTAGCTGTATAATATTGTATTGTATTGTATTGTATTGTACTGTACTGTACTGTACTGTACTGTACTGTGCTGTACTGTGCTGTGCTGTGCTGTGCTGTACTGTGCTGTACTGTACTGTGCTGTGCTGTGCTGTGCTGTGCTGTACTGTGCTGTGCTGTGCTGTACTGTACTGTACTGTACTGTACTGTACTGTACTCTACTGTGCTATGTTGTGTTGTGCTGTGCTGTACTGTGCTGTGCTGTGCTGTACTGTGCTGTACTGTGCTGTACTGTATTGTACTGTACTGTGCTGTGCTGTACTGTGCTGTACTGTGCTGTGCTGTGCTGGACTGTACTGTACTGTACTGTACTGTACTGTACTGTACTGTGCTGTACTGCATTGTACTGTACTGTACTGTACTGTGCTGTGCTGTGCTGTGCTGTGCTGTACTGTACTGTGCTGTACTGTACTGTGCTGTGCTGTACTGTACTGTACTGTGATGTACTGTGCTGTGCTGTGCTGTGCTGTACTGTGCTGTATTGTACTGTACTGTGCTGTACTGTACTGTACTGTACTGTGCTGTGCTGTGCTGTGCTGTACTGTACTGTGCTGTGCTGTGCTGTGCTGTGCTGTGCTGTATTGTACTGTACTGTGCTGTGCTGTACTGTGCTGTGCTGTGCTGTACTGTGCTGTACTGCATTGTACTGTACTGTACTGTACTGTACTGTGCTGTGCTGTGTTGTGCTGTGCTGTACTGTATTGTACTGTACTGTACTGTACTGTACTGTACTGTACTGTACTGTACTGTACTGTACTGTGCTGTGCTGTGCTGTACTGTACTGTACTGTACTGTACTGTACTGTACTGTACTGTACTGTACTGTACTGTACTGTACTGTACTGTGTTGTTCTTTTTCCTTCAGATACAACAAAAGTTACAACTTTTATGTTACTCGCACCGTGCATCTTGTTTCATCATCACACCAACCAACTCATGCACCAGAAAAAATACACATGTAGGCTATTATAAAAACTCCGACATATTTCAGCACCATATTCCGGGGGGGGGGGGGGCGTTCGATAAAAAGGAATGCAGACCCCACATCAGGCTAGTTATTTTGTGGCATTGACAAAAGTGCTTAAAATGTTGAATATCAAAACTGTGAAACATACTTAATACTTCTAACGTTACAGCATTGTGATTTATAGCTGTAAATTTGTGTATTTTAGAGCTTTAATGTTCAGTACTTTAAGCACTTTTGTCAAGGCGATTAAATAGCTAGACTGTTGTCGAATCTATAATCCTTTGTAACGAATGCCTCCCTGAAGATGGCACCTTAGTGCTGAAACACGCAGGGTTGCTTTTATAGCAGTTTACTATGTATTTTGTCTGGTGCTTGTGTTGGTTGATATGATGATTGTAACAAAAGCTAGAAGCACGATAAGTAAACTTTAAGTAAACAGTAATGACGTATTATTAATACAGGGGACCGCGGTGGCGCAGTTGGTTGAGGCACTGCGCTACAAACCGGAAGGTCGCGGGTTCGATTCCCGATGGTGTCATTTTTCCATTGGCATAATCCTGTCGGTCGCACTATGGCCCTGGGGTCGACTCAGCCTCTAACAGAAATGAGTACCTGGAATATTTCCTGGGGGGTAAACGCGGCCGGTGCGTATGGCTGACAAACTTACCACATTCACGTGCCCACTGTCTAGAAATCTGGGAGCCTCGACCTTCTGGACCCCTTAGGGCCTGTCCAGGCCTGTAATGGGACTGCTTTACCTTTACCTTATTATTAGTACAGGAAGCTTTTATCGATCTTAAACCCTTACTGATGATGCAGAACTGACTTCCACCCGTCTTACGAAGAACCAAAGAATTACATATCAAACGCATAAAATCGTATTGACGCATTAAGCAGAAGTACCTTCCTCAAGCAACTAAAACGGCTGTGAAGGCAACTCACTGCAGATTTCAACGAGTATAATCTCTTAGACCCGGCACGTTTTACAAACTGAGAGTGTTACAGGGTAACCTACCAGCAGTTCGTACAGCGCAGAGGTAGGCAGTTAGGCGAAATTCTGAAGCCGCGCTTTACGAGGCAATTTAGGCAACAGCAACGCAGTAATAAAATAAGAAAACTTTTGCGTTAGTTCGTGGCTTTTGTGTCACTGCTTCTTATTTCAGTACATCCAACTACAACAGGTTACTTTCAGTTAGTTATGAGTTTCATTTATTTATAAAATCTTTTAAAATGCCGTTCACGGTCAGCCTTGTGTGGATGTAAACTGCCTTAACCTTTTAAAGCCTAGCGGTAACTCTACATACCACCAGGTTAAACATTAAAAAATTCTACGTGGTGCCCACATTGCGTTTATGTGTTTTGTACGGATCTCAGAACAAACAGCAACTTTTGCCTTATAAAACATTAAGAGATTGGTTTTTATAACCGAAGTGGAGAGTGTTTACAGCGCGGTACGCACTGGGTCCTTATATAAAACAGATAGGCTTCGTCTTTAAAGGGTTAATTGTTATTTTTCAAAGGCAACGTGTGCGGCTCGCCTCACAGGGGGCCAGGAAGGGTTTGAAGAAGGTAAGATGGTTTGCCCCTGCCGGGATTCGAGCCGCGTACCGTACAGATCGTAGCTAGTCACTACACCGACTGAGCTAACCCGGGTCCATTACATTATCTAGAACTGTACTTTTGAAAAAAGTTTTTGAATGGCACTATTTTATATATCCACCAATATAATAAACCGATTCGTCGGTCAAAAAATAAATATTTAAAAAATACATAATTTTAATTATTTTTAGCGCCCTTTTCAATCTCAAAAGTGTCCCGGTCTGGACGATAAATTATATGGCTATCCTAGTTAGATATCACAGCACAGATGGAACATCCGACGAGGTAATACAGCTCCGTTTGATCGTGCATGCGGAATACCGACACAGTCACGTAGCTTAACCACAGACCACTTTCACCGCCTGATACTGCACACCCGCACAACAGAGAGGGAGGAGAAGTTGCCGATATTCACGGCGAACTGCTCACTATTCCTGCATTCGAATCCATTTGTCAGCTGTCCTCTAACGAACGAACCAACCAATTCAGTAAGGCAAAACCTCTTTGAGGAGCCAAAAATTCTTAGTCAAGAAATACCCCGCCATTTTATAGAACCCGAAATTTTATCACCGACTCTACTAAACCCTGACACATTCCCCTGTCCCTAGCCAGCTGCATCCAGTCCACACATTACCATCTCACTCCTTCAAGGCACATTTTAACCTTTTAAAGCCTAGCGGTAACTTTACGTACGACAAGGTTTAACATTAAAAAATTCTACGTGGTGCCCACATTGCGTTTATGTGTTTTGTACGGATCTCAGAACAAACAGCAACTTTTGCCTTATAAAACATTAACAGACTGGTTTTTATAACCGAAGTGGAGAGTGTTTACAGCGCGGTACGCACTGAGTCCTTATATAAAACAGATACGCTTCGTCTTTAAAGGGTTAATATAATTCTTTCATCTATGCCTAGATCTTCCAAGCGACTCATTTCCTTCAGCTTCTTGCACTAAACACACTATGTATTTCTCCGTGCCATTGGAATTCTTCATTCACATAACCCTTGCGGCCGCACTATGGTCCTGGGGTCGACTCAGCCTCTAACAGAAATAAGTACCGGGAATATGTCCTGGGCGTAAAGGCGGCCGGAGCGTTGGGCCGACAACCTTACCATCTTAATGTGCCGACTGTCTTGAACGCTGATAGCCTCACCCTCCTGGAGCCCTAAGGGCCCGTCCAGGCCTGTAATGGGATGGTTTTACCTTTATACCGGTGTGATAATTTCTTACCCTAAAGGAGCACTAGCAAAATGTCTGAGAAAAGCCTGATGAGGACGCAACAACAAGACGCAGAATATTACATACGGAGACGCTTCATGACTTCAGCGGTTTACCGAATATCTGAGTGAACAGAACCAAGAATGATACACGCAGGTCATGTAGCAGGAATGGGGAAGATGAAAAACGCATTTTAGTCGTTAATCCTCAACAGAAGGAACAACCTGAGGTTTTGGTGTAAATGACAGAATAATATTAAAACAGAACTCAAAAGGTATACAATGTAACCACTTCAACTGAGTTCAATTGATACAGACGGGTGTACTGACTCCTGTGGAGGCGTCTAGTGAACATGGTAATGAAATCTTCAGACTCCAGACAATTTATTGACCAGGGCAGCAACTGTCAGCTTCTTAGCAATAACTATGTAGCCGTAAATTGGCCTCTTTGTAGTATGCATATACCGAATATAACCGCACGCCACTGCTGTTGTATCTATATCCTGTTTGCGGCTGAAAGATGCGATTAAATATATCAGAACTAAAGCAAATAAAAATTCCAGACCCAATCCCGTGAGCCTGGGTCAATAACCCCACCGCATTACATATCTAACAGAAAGGACAGGAAGCATACAGCGGAAGCGACGTGGGTGCTTACAGCTCTGCAGGCCCGCTGCATCAGCTTATCTGAAACGAGGCGATCACTTTAACGTAATAATGGGGACAAAATATTTCCTTTGCTACAGTTACTACCTACCTACCTACCTACCTACCTACCTACCTACCTACCTAACTAACTAACTAACTAACTAACGAACGAACGAACTAACTAACTCCACGGAGCAGCGGCCTTCTTGAGAAGCTAACCGTTTCTCAGCTAGTCAAGAAATTCCTGGCATTTTATGGAACCCGGAGGTTCATTACCGCATTCACAACAGCCCGCCACCTGTTCCTATCGTGAGCCAGCTCAATCCAGTCCATGCCCCCACATCCCACTGCTTCAAGATACATTTTAATATTATCCTCCCATCTACGCCTGTGTCTCCAAGTGGTCGCATTCCCTCAGGTCTCCCCACCAAACTCCTGTATGCACCGCTCTTTTCTCCAATACATGCTACATGCCCTGTCCACCTAATTCTTCTCGATTTGATTACTCGAATAATATTTGGTGATGAGTACAGGTCATTAACTTCCTCGTTATGTAGTCTTCTCCACTCCCCTGTCGCCTCGTCCCTCTTAGGCCCAAATACCCTCTTGAGCACCCTATTCTCGAACACCCTCAGCCTTTGTTTCTCCCTCAGTGTGAGAGACCAAGTTTCATGCCCATACAAAACAACAGGTAAAATTCTAGTTCTGTACACCCTAATCTTTGTGTTTTTAATAGCAACCTGGAAGACAAAAGATTGCCACACGTACGCTAACTCAAAAACGTCTATTACATGGTGCTCAGAACAGCAGCTACCCTTAACAGAAGTCAGCATATTCTCCCCCTGGATTTATATTGTTAGCCAGCCTGTCACACCTAATTCTTTCCAGTCTCTTTCATGTCACTGCTCAAACGCGATAACAGGTGAGAAATATGCAACGTGAAATGTCTACACAAGGAAAACTTTACCCTATGCTTAATTAAGCTCGTCCCGTACCTAATTAAGACTGTACCCTTTGGAAATGCATTGGGAACTATAGGTACAACTCCACTCATTTATAACCTAAGTTCTAGGTGGACATGAAAGGTTAGCGTCACGCCTCAACCCCTTTGTTATCGACGAAACAACCCCACTTTACCCATCACACAGGTGTCTGTATTGGGTCCACATCCGGTCCGGGCGTGTCAGGGAAGTCCTCTGTCGGGGATCAAAGCCCAATTGTCCCTCCCATAGTCGCATCTCTAGGATTTTAGATTGAAGACAGGAAGACAGGGGATTCTAAACCAAATGGTAGGGAAAATTCCCCGAATTTAATCTCCTCTTCATTTCTTCTTTAATTTAAATTTAACGTGTTCGGATCGTCATGAAATATTTTAATTTTGGCACATTCTGAAAACACTCATTACCTGTTTTCATTTTGTGATTTTGTCCTGCATTCTGTTCACCAGACACAAATCGATACTTGGTCTTCTCAACATTTACTTCTATACCAATCTCCTTCCTACCAACTAACAAGGCTTTTGTGGGTTTATGAACAGTATTTATGGTTTCACCAAGTAAATTGTCATGTCTTCTGGTTTTCTTGGACCTTCGTTTTGAAATACTCCGCAGCAAAGTTGAAAAGCAATGGAGACAAAAACAAATTAACAGTTTCAGACCACTGTCACTGGAAAAAGTACCACGTATGCGCGTTCCTATTACATAAATTTTAACTAGGATAACTACTTGCAGTGCCGATCCCAGTGGCAGCGCGGTCTAAGGCGTGGGTCTGCGGCCGTTCACTTGCTGGGATTGCGGGTTCGAATTCCACGCGGCGGCGTGGATGTCTGTCCGTTTTGAGTGTTGTGTGCTGTCAGGTAGACGTCTCTGCGTTGGGCTGATCGCTCGTCCAGAGGAGTCCTACCGAGTGTGATGTGTGTCTGAGTGTGATCGTGAAGCCTCGATAATGAGGAGGCCCTGGCCCACTAGGGGCTGTTGTGCCACGGAAAAAAAATATGGTTGCATTAGTATGGGTCTTCCTAGCTCACAGTACAGTCCAAAATCCCCTTTATAACTGAATCGGAGGCGTACGTAAAGTCTATGCAGAGACGATGCAGTAATTAATAACCGCAGAATATCTGCTCAATACTTGATCTGTTACGTCGAAGTGCATACTGGAGATGCACAATAAGTTTGTCAGCACAGGGTAAAGTGATTACAAATCATAAAGTACGCACAAAAAGCGGTCGTAAACTAATTTGTAGTGGGATATCGTTACGAGTGCACAAAGTGGCCCAAACTCAGTTAGCCGGTTACTAAAACGTACAGGAAAACACGGTTAGCTGCCTTTTGGGCCACGTGTATACAGGCACAGAGACGGAGGCATGAAATTCCAAAATACAGTCGAACTCGGTTATAACATCATGAAAAGGACTGAATATTTTGTGTCGTTATAAACGAGTGTTGTTATAACCGGGGAGTATAATGTTATGGTTAACCTTTATCCTGCTAATGTGGAATATATGGTGAGCTGCTAATAATGCCAGCACCACTAATGTGTAATATTTGGTGACCTACATTTGGCAACGCTGAAATGAGCCTCTTTGTCTCCCTCTCTCTGCACAATGTCTCAACACTGAATCAATCGTGAAAGACGTCCTATGGCATACCTGTGTGCACACACTTACTCGGCTACCAACTAGGCCCGGCTAACAACTAGGCCCTTTAAGGGGCTACCAACTAGGCCCTTAAAGGGCCTAGTTGGTAGCCGAGTGGTGCTGGCATTATTAGCAGCTCACTATATATTCCACATTAGCAGGATAAGGTTAATAGAGAGGAATTAATTGGTACCACAGAATATCTGACGGTATAGGCGAGGTGTCGTATAAACCGATGTCGTTATAACAGGGTGCGACTCGGGCAAGATAGCAAACTCCTGGTCTAATATTCGAAACTGGAACTTATGAAACATAGGACAGGAGCTATAAAACACTTTGCTTCAACGTCTGACATTAGAGGTACGTGAAATCGTTGGTGCCGGTCCCAGTGGTCGCGCGGTCTAATGCCCAGGTCTGCTGCCGAGCGCTTGTTGTGATCGTGGGTTCGAATCCCACCGGGGGCATGGATGTTTGTCTCTTGTACAGTGTTTGTGTTGTCAGGTAGAGGTCTGTGCGACGGGCCGATCACTAGTCCAGAGGAGTCCTACCGACTGTGGTCTGTGTCTGAGTGTGATCTATAACCCTCCAGAAGTAGGCGGCCTAGGCCGATTTGGGCTGTTGCGCCACAGGCAAAGGAAAGGAAATCGTTTGTTAGTCTGAACAAATATTGTTGGGTGCACGATGAAGGAACCATGTTAACAAATTCTGCAGTAGATCAAGGGTATCGTTCTTCTTCCATATGTATTTGATTTACTCTAATTTTCTAAAGAATCTGGACTACCCTCAAGTGATAATAAAAAATTCCTAATATAAGTAAAATCACAGAGAGTATATGGCCAGTGAATGCAGCATGGAACTCATTAAAGGTCGTGCAAAAGCAAGATGCAGAGAAAATACTTTGAAGGATCGAGCAGTTTGCTTCAGAACATGAAACATCAGAGGAAAAGAGTGTCCCACTTTCCAGCAATGCTATGTATACCAGCCCACAGCAAACGAAACACTTATTACATTGCCATTAATGTGCATTCTGTCCTTCATCATTTCTTCTTTTCAGAATTTGTCTTCTAACAAAATCGAGGGATCAGTATAAAGGACGCCAAAATCTACAAGACAATATTGTGCATACGGATGACCCTCTTAGAGAGGGGAGTAACAAAGAAATTTCAAGACAAAATTAAGAAGTTAGAAAATGTAAGCAATGTGTCATAATTCTGGCACGTTTGCTCAGGTTCTCTTTTGTTTAACCCTTTAAAGACGAAGCGTATCTGTTTTATATAAGGACTCAGTGCGTACCGCGCTGTAAACACTCTCCACTTCGGTTATAAAAACCAATCTCTTAATGTTTTATAAGGCAAAAGTTGCTGTTTGTTCTGAGATCCGTACAAAACACATAAACGCAATGTGGGCACCACGTAGAATTTTTTAANTTCTGAGATCCGTACAAAACACATAAACGCAATGTGGGCACCACGTAGAATTTTTTAAATGTTAAACCTGATGGTAAGTAAAGTTACCGCTAGGCTTTAAAATGTAAAATTACCTGAACAGGTCTAAGACTCATTGAAAAAATGTTATATAAATGTTCAATTAATTGTCTACACCTGTAGTTCGAAGCGTTTCTCGTTCTGATGAATACACAGCGAGTTCGAGGAATGGGTAGGTACGAATGGAGGCCTTTAACGTAAACTGGCCTACGCTACTGTCAAATGTTGACCCAAAATGCAAGGTGTCAACGAACATTATAAAACTCGAATATCTCTAAACGGCGTTGCATAGCACTGTGAATTTCTTGACTCGACCACAAAAATTAAAACCAACACAGTACACTGTTTTAGGGAGACGCTCCTATTTGTCTATAATTAGTGTCCTACATTTTTCGGCCCCTCTCGTTCCACCATGGAGGAATGCAACGAGAACAGCAATGGCCTAAGAGGCCAAAACATGTAGCAGATAAATTATTAGAGAATTAGGAATTTGTCAATAAAACAGTGTACTTCGGTCTTAATTTCTGTGCTCGAATAAGTTATATCAAATTTCATGAAAATCCGTTCAGCTGTTGGTGATTTCAGGCTTCTACCGCTATGTTGATGAGAACTGCGCTACTCTGGGGTATTACGCAGCATCGAATGGTAATTCTTTGCCGACGTTTCGGTATAATAAATCGGTTCCATCTTCAATGGTTACGAGGTCTAAGAAGAGCGCCGTTGTCGTTCAGGGGTCGTCTAGTTATTTCGCGCAGGGGAAGGACGAACGGACAGTGACTTCAGTAGGTGAAGCGAAGGGTCTGTAAATTTATTTAGAGAAACTAAGGAAAACCACAGAACGCAATCTGGATAGTCGGTTCCGGGCCATGATGTTCACTGTTCAAGAAGAATTTTCTGTTTTTTTAAAAAATGAGGCTGTACGAACCGAGTCACGACGATCGTTCACTGTTCAAAAATAATTTTTCTGTTTTTTCGAAAATGATGTTGTACGAACCGAGTCACGACGATCGTTCACTGTTCAAAAATAATTTTTCTGTTTTTTCGAAAATGATGCTGTACGAACCGCGTCACGACGATCGTTCACTGTTCAAAAATAATTTTTCTGTTTTTTCGAAAATGATGCTGTAAGAACCGCGTCACGACGATCGTTCTCACTGTTCAAAAATAATTTTTCTGTTTTTTCGAAAATGATGCTGTACGAACCGAGTCACGACGATCGTTCACTGTTCAAAAATAATTTTTCTGTTTTTTCGAAAATGATGCTGTACGAACCGAGTCACGACGATCGTTCACTGTTCAAAAATAATTTTTCTGTTTTTTCGAAAATGATGCTGTACGAACCGAGTCACGACGATCGTTCACTGTTCAAAAACAATTTTTGTTTTTTCGAAAATGAGGCTGTACGAACCGAGTCACAACGATATAACCACTGCCAACTAGTGTGCACGAAATGCCACGAGCTATTTCTCTTTCAAAGAATCACAGCAGTACCATCACTGCACATGGTGGTGGAACAATCCCATCAGGAAGACAATATACAATGAGATTTCTGCCACCTTCAACAACATTAATTAATCAGTTCCTTAGGAGGACGCATCACACCGTCTGGAATCCGTTATACCCCGATGGAAGTTGCCCTACTTTTAGACAATGCCGCTGCTCTTACAACAGAACTGCAGTGAGCTTTAGAAATGACGGGTTTTAATGCAACAGGAAATCTCTTAAACAAATTTACTCGAATGTGAAAGAGTCTTGATTTGTAAAATCCGTATCGTATACGAAGCATAAAAATTCCTCAAACAGTGGGGGGGAACTATCCAAAAAAAAAGGGGGGGCACAGAAAAGCCTGCATCAATCCGCTAGTGTTATAATGGAACAGGCACCGCCACCATAAATTTATTTTTTTTTAGTGATGAAGAGCCCCGCAGCAGACGCTACGGACGCACCGCAGCCTTGAGGCTTCTTGCGCAACCCTGTGATGAAGATGAAGATGATGATTATTTTTTGTCCTTTTCCTAGTAATGGAGCACCGGTGAAATGAAATTGACGGGGGAAAACCGAAGAACTCGGGGAAAAACCTGTCCCAGTGCCACTTTGTCCACCACAAATCCCACATGGACTGACCCGGGATCGAACCCGGGCCACCGCGGTGGGAGGCCGGCGGCTAACCGCCTGAGCCATGGCACGGCCATAAATTTATTTGGTACATGCACAATAAATTACTACTCAGACAACATGATTCGTCTACTCTTTGTAATGTTACACGACGGGATACCTAACACAAAAATCTGCTAGTGTTAACTAATTCTGCCCGTCTACAATCAGATGTATACCGTTTCCTGTTTGCTGTTTGCCTCCTAACAGGCCTGCAAACTTAGATTCAACTTCTTCCGAAACAACGACGTAATACAAACACCACACGCTTCAAAACAATACTACAATTTGTTTGTACAATTATATCTAATTGTAATTGTATTTTAGCTAAATACAGTTGAACTCTTTTTTTATGTTATTAATTTCCGTGCATGTGATCAATATATCAAAACAGAGCCAACTTATACACCAGACTGTTGTTTATTTATTTATCTTTTTTGTTCATCTTCTCCGCGACATGTTTCGGCAAGTAACTATGCCATTATCAACGGGGCTATATCAAATTACATAAGATGTGCATGAAATGTGACTATAAAATGTTAAAACTTTTAAAATGTTAAAATATTCTACAAAAATCTTGTACAAAAATTTTTAATTAATGGAGGTGAAGTGGTCAGTTTTACGCCCCGGCCGCTTTATCCCCGGTAGCCATTGAATAGGAGGCTGGGGTGGCCCCCAGAACCGGTCTCGACGTTTCTGAATATGAAAAACGCGCTAAATTTTGTGTGGCCCACAACACCGCAATGTGCATGCAAAGGAGATTCAACACGAAAATTCGAAAAGAGGAAGTGAGAGAACGAAATAACGACATCGGTTTATACGACACCTCGTCTACAGCGTCAGATACCCTGCGGTACCAATTAATTCCTCACTGTTAACCATAACATTATACTCCTCGGTTATAACAACACTCGTTTATAACGACACAAAATATTCAGTCCTTTTCATGACGTTATAACCGAGTTCGACTGCATATCAGTTAATTTGACACTTCGTCTATAGCGTCAGATATTCTGTGGTACCAATTAATTCCTCACTGTTAACCATAACATTACATTCCTCGGTTATAACGACACTCGTTTATAACGACACAACATATTCGGTCCCTTTAATAAGCGTAACTTGGCTAATAACATCGGGGGCCGGGGCCCCGCAAAATTTAACATGGGTATTAGGAACTTCATTTTACAAAGCAGTCAATTTTGAAAGAGGGGAAAATTGTCCCATAGAAAACAAGTTATTCATTTTCTTTTTTCAGTCTTTATTTGCCGTTACTCAATTCAGTAAAAAGCTACTCCTAGGTTGAAAAAACATTGGGGGGGGCATTCCCCCCCCCCCAGGTTACGCCTATGGTCCCTTTCATGACTTTATAAACATGGACTAACCTGACAACATGCACATCGGTTCATCTTTCCACACAAACTACAGACAAGCAGCCACACAACGGAAGCGTGACTGCATCCACCATACTGTTTAATTTATCCACCACCGTCAATGGCAGACGTACTTAACTGAGGGAGAACAGGAACCTGGTCGCGGCCAACACAATTACTTATTCATTAGTATGCATTTAGACTTCCTTCATGGGTCACCACCAAGGTCAATCAATGATTCATACGCTACAGTAGCAAGCATCAGCTGACACATTATTAAAACTGCAGTCGGAGAGGCTCAATCGATACAGAGACAAGGCTACGGGCTGGACGTCCAAGGGAAGATATTCTCTTCCAAACCGTCCAGGCCCGCTCTGGATCTCACTCATCCTCTTATTCAACGGTAACGGGAGCTTCTTGTCCGGGGGTAAAGCGGCCGGGCCGTGAAATTGACATCCCACTCCCCCTAATGCCGAGGTTAAGGAAGAACGGAGCTCTTCCTCTACGCCCCTTATACACTTTTATGGCGTAGACACGGAAAACTTTACATTTTATAGCGGCATACAGTATTTTTCGATTTTTTGCAATGTTAGAGTTTCAAGTTGAGTCACCCTCATATATAAACAGTGTGAGGTCGCTGGTGTGATAAGGGTCTAAAAAAGGGGCTCTTTTACGTGTAAACAGGCAACGACCCTCCTACCAAGAACAATAACTTTACATGTTAGTTTGTACGTACATGAGCAGGGGAAAACAAAGACTGAAGGGGTTCGGGGCTGGGATCCTGACAACAATGTTTAGATCTACGCGAAATAAATCAGCAAGAGGACCGCCCAAAATGCATTATTAACCTTTTAAAGCCTAGCGGTAACTTTACGTACGGCCAGGTTTAACATTAAAAAATTCTACGTGGTGCCCACATTGCGTTTATGTGTTTTGTACGGATCTCAGAACAAACAGCAACTTTTGCCTTATAAAACATTAAGACATTGGTTTTTATAACCGAAGTGGAGAGTGTTTACAGCGCGGTACGCACTGAGTCATTATATAAAACAGACAAGCTTCGTCTTTAAATGGTTAATAAGCTCCACAATTTATACTTCACACAAAACATATATAGGATTTCCACACGAAGGACGGCATAGACACGAACGTGTAGCATGCACTGGGCAGCCCAAAAGTCAGTACAAAACATTAGTCGGAAAACCTTAGGGGAAAAAAATCACTTGCAAGACCGAGAAACTGATGAACAGTATAAAACCGACCCTTCAAAGACTACGTGAAAATAATTTTTCACCAAATGCTCCCCGGTATATAAAAGAGCACTGATTTTTGGGAAGTTCCCAAGCTTCGGCCATTTGCCCGAATGGTAAGAGCAATATGCGGGTGGATGATGGTGGGAGTTGAGTACTGATGGAATGATACCGAGGGGAGAAAACCGAAGTACTCGGACAAAAGCCTGTCCCAGTGCCACTTTGTCCACCACAAATCCCATATGGACTGACCCTGGACCAAACTTGTGCCTTCGCGGTGAGAAGCGACTAACCGCCTGAACCATGACACGGCCTTAAAAACCCAGATTAACCTGATCTTCGCATAAAGACCCTGCTCGTACCGCGCAGTAAACACATTCTCTTTCGAGTATAAAAAGCAATCAGTTAATGTTGTATAGGGAAATAATCGCTGTTTGTTCTGAGATCCACACAAAACACATAAATACACTGTGTGGGCAGAACGCAGAATTTTATATAGAAGGACCCAGTCCCTACCGCGCAGTAAACACACTCCGTCTCGGTTATAAAAACCAGTCAGTTAATGCTGTATAGGGAAATAATCGCTGTTTGTTCTGAGATCCACACAAAACACATAAATACACTGTGTGGGCAGAACGTAGAATTTTATATAGAAGGACCCAGTCCGTACCGCGCAGTAAACACACTCCGTCTCGGTTATAAAAACCAGCCAGTTAATGCTGTAGAGGGAAATAATCGCTGTTTGTTCTGAGATCCACACAAAACACATAAATACACTGTGTGGGCAGAACGTAGAATTTTATATAGAAGGACCCAGTCCGTACCGCGCAGTAAACACACCGTCTCAGTTATAAAAACCAGTCAGTTAATGCTGTATGGAGAAATAATCGCTGTTTGTTCTGAGATCCACACAAAACACATAAATACACTGTGTGGGCAGAACGTAGAATTTTATATAGAAGGACCCAGTCCGTACCGCGCAGTAAACACTCCGTCTCGGTTATAAAAACCAGCCAGTTAATGCTGTATAGGGAAATAATCGCTGTTTGTACTGAGATCCACACAAAACACATAAATACACTGTGTGGGCAGAACGTAGCATTTGTGAATGTTAAACATACTGACACATAAAGTAATCAATAAGCTTTAAAAGATTAAACTGGTCTTAAGGAAGTTGGAAAACAACTACCGTGACCCCTTGATGGAGACACAAAACGAAATACGGTTCAGCCGTCAGAACAATCAACATGTGTACACAGAATTCACCGAAGAGCGACGCATCAACCCACTGATGACAAACGCTGAACAGATGGTGCAAACATCCGGCAGTGACGCAGTACTGATTGAAGTTCAAGGTGGACTTCTGTAAGCACGCGTTCTAGCAGTGTTTTGTACAGCAATAAAACCGCTTCTGTCAGTGCGCACATTTTAAATAAAATCGGCGAAGGTATTATCGGTAAACCTAGGATAAATGATAAGACACACTGCTGCTGTTTTGTGTCAAGATTAGCAATTCTGTCCCACCGCCACACGTGCTGTCTGATCTCAGTTCTTTGCTACGTACTTCATTTCCATTTGGTTCACACATTTTCTTCACAGAAAATCAACGCATATGTCGAAGGCCCCTTCTATTTAGAAGATTAGTCTTCTAAGCATGACACCGTGTAATATGATAGATAATATTTTCGAACACCTCGCTATCTCCATCTTCAGGGTAGATAAGCAATACTTCGAACGGATCAGCGATAAATTATATAAAACGGACTAACAGCAAGTCAGAAACAGTGCTTAATTCTTTTACCCTGCAGATGGTAGCAATAAGTTCCTCCGAAACAGTCATAACTACTCAACTATATGACGTCACATACCGGTAAAGCATTAACCCTTTAAAGACGAAGTGTATCTGTTTTATACAAGGACTCGGTGCGTACCGCGTTGTAAACTCTCCACTTGTCTCCATCCGACGGTAGTCCAAGAAGAATGGAATACGGTGAAGATGGAAGTAGTAAGCTACTCCGAAACTGTAGTAGCTCCATACCAATCTACTTCAAGCACGAAACGTTAATTAAACACAGAAGTTTTAAGCGTTCTGGGATGTTACGCTGAGTCTAGTGGTAAACAATCAGTGGCGTTTTGGAGAAGCTTACTGCCTTCAGCGTTACGATGCAGCGGTCCAAAGAAAGGTGTAGGAAAAATTTAATTCTGCTTCCTATCAGTCCAAAGTAATTCCCACCTTATACGGACCTGCTATACGCGTTGTTACTTTTACCGTTGAAATGCATCGTCGTGCAGACAATACTACATAACAGCAGCAGTACGTAGACAGCGTGTACAAATATTTTGCAACACCCTCTTTGGTGTAAGCCTGAGTTTACTAAGAATGTCAATCGATGCAGAAGTTCGTATCGATTTATCGGATACATTTTACGTAAAATGTTCAAGTACCATATATTAACCCTTTAAAGACGAAGTGTATCTGTTTTATATAAGGACTCAGTGCGTACCGCGCTGTAAACACTCTCCACTTCGGTTATAAAAACCAGTCTCTTAATGTTTTATAAGGCAAAAGTTGCTGTTTGTTCTGAGATCCGTACAAAACACATAAACGCAATGTGGGCACCACGTAGAATTTTTTAATGTTAAACCTGGTCGTATGTAAAGTTACCGCTAGACTTTAAAAGGTTAAAACAGTAAGGTTTGTGTGCGACATCACGATCTGCTGAAACACCGAACCGAACGGATCTTTCCAAGACACACATTTTTATACAGCTTATGGTTCGGAATTGCTTGCAGGCTCCTGTCTGTCTTAGTAATTCCTTCCCAGAAAAGTTTTAACAAAAAAGTCTAACATTAATAATTGACTGTGCTGCCTCAAGCGGAGGCCAAGGAAAGCTTACATATTTCACATACTTCCTTTGGACTCCGCTTGAGGCAGCACTGTCAATTTCAACATATTGTTTCTTATTTACACGTTGCTTATGATCCGCTGAATTCCGAAAGGAATTACCCAGCATCACGCATCAGCAAGTCCAACTTTCGATGTTTATTAAGATTAATATGCTGTAATTTTTGTTAATTAAATATTTTACTCTCTCCACGTGAGAATTATTCGCACGGATACTTTACTTACTTAGTCCTTCCCTCTTCTACCTACTTGTTCACAGTAGGTGTCGAGGGTTTTGTGATTTCACTTGATCACACTCAGACACACACCACAGTCGGTAGGACTCCTCTGGACGAGCGATCGTCCCGTCGCAGAGACCTCTACCTGACAACACAAACACCTACAAGAGATGAACATCCATGCCCCCGGTGGGATTCGAACCCACGATCCCAGCAAGCGATCGGCCGCAGACCTACGCCTTAGACCGCGCGGCCACTGGGATCGGGTCGCACGGATACAACTAGTGTTTTTAAATTCAAGCTGACACATCCTACACAGCCTTCACTTGTAATACAATAACCGGTACTTAAATCTGTAGGCAGATTACCATAACCTTTGACCCAACAATAAAATCAGCTAGCCACATAAAAGGCAACATGCCGCTTTTCAGCCAGTTTCAATTAGAAAAACCTCATTCTGTAGTGCCACAAAAAGCGTACACTAAAATAGACGAACAATACATTCTTTAATGTAATTCATGAGGCCGTAATTTTCAGTGGTTAACTGCAAGGCAAAGTTCTGCTGCTGTGGTGCTTCACCCCACAGCGCACTTCACAGTACTCAGACAAGTGATGCGTTCACACAGCTGGAGAGAAAAGGACCAATTGGGGTACCCCCAGTGCTTTGTCAGCAAGTACTGCCACCGCGACTCTCATTAAAATACACAAAGAGTAAGGTTTCTGAAAAATGTCGGGAGACCAAATTCAGCTGATTTTTCGATACGTTTGTGAACTAATAATACAACGGATTAACGTGAAACAGAAAGGAGCTATACGTTAATAGGTGCCAAGGGAAATGCAGGAATATGGAATTGTTTAACCCTTTAAAGACGAAGCGTATCTGTTTTATATAAGGACCCAGTGCGTACCGCGCTGTAAACACTCTCCACTTCGGTTATAAAAACCAGTCTCTTAATGTTTTATAAGACAAAACTTACTGTTTGTTCTGAGATCCGTACAAAACACATAAACGCAATGTGGGTACCACGTAGAATTTTTTAATGTTAAACCTGGTGGTACGTAAAGTTACCGCTAGGCTTTAAACGGTTACAGCGATAAGAGCAGTGACCGATGATTCAGGTAGTAAAGTGACACGGCTACGCATTTAAAGACTAACTGTAAATTTCCTCGCCAAAAAGTGCACTGAACAGTTTACAGAGAAACCACTGTATTGGGTTTTATGATTACATATCAATGACTAAGACTGAAATTCTCAAAGAGTGAAGTCCCTGCATAGGCCATGAAGACACACAGGGCGAGCAGAGGTATAGCAAAACTCATCCTTTACCTCTGTACTAAGTGCATGTGGTCAACATCACGCCCCGATCGCTTTGGCCCCGATGAAAGAGCTACCGCTAACCATTGCACAGAGGGCTGAGTGGGGTCCAGAGTTGGCGTGAACGTTTTTGGGGAAAATATATTGTTACTGTCGGGATTTGAAGTGCCGTCATCGACAGCTGTGCAGCAACTGACGACCAATCTACGCCGCGCAGTCATGCTGTAACACAATTGAGCCGATTGCATGAGCGGGTTTCCCCGTTAGGCTGAACACCCTGTATTTCAATGCCATTGTCCCACTTAACGTAGCCCTAGGTTCCGCGTTAGGCTCAACACCCTGTGTTTTAATGTCACTGCCCCACTTAACGTATCCCTAGGTTCGGCGTTAGGCTGAACACCCTCTATTTTAATGTAACTGTCCCACTTAAGGTAACACTAGGTTCCGCGCTAGGTAGAAAACCCTGTGTTTTAATGTCATTGGCTCACTTAACGTACACTTAGTTTATGCGCTAGGCAGAACATTCTGTATTTCTTTGTAACTGGCCCACTTAATGCATCCCTGTGTTCCGCGCTAGATGGAACGGCCTGTACTTTAACGTCACTGTCCCACTTAACGTACCCTTAGGTTTTGCAAGCGCCTTATCTTCATATTTACCGATTACAATATTACACTCACTGTACACGCGCACTATGCTTCTCTAAAACAAATTCGGCTGCGTAAAATTGTAACCCTATTCAGGGCATAAACACAGAACGGATTTAACACATTCACGGTGATGCATTCTGAGCGTTAAACGCACATTCTGCTAGTGCTTGGTCGAACCAATTCGATCGATATAGGCCTACCGTGAATGGATACAAACTTCTGAGGGCGCCACACAGTTTTAACCGTTTAAAGCCTAGCGGTAACTTTACATACGACCAAGTTTAACATTAAAAAAATTCTACGTGGTGCCCACATTGCGTTTATGTGTTTTGTACGGATCTCAGAACAAACAGCAACTTTTGCCTTATAAAACATTAAGAGATTGGTTTTTATAACCGAATTGGAGAGTGTTTACAGCGCGGTACGCACTGAGTCCTTATATAAAACAGATACGCTTCGTCTTTAAAGGGTTAAGAGATTGGTTTTTATAACCGAAGTGGAGAGTGTTTACAGCGCGGTACGCACTGAATCCTTATATAAAACAGATACGCTTCGTCTTTAAAGGGTTAAGAGATTGGTTTTTATAACTGAAGTGGGGAGTGTTTACAGCGCGGTACGCACTGAATCCTTATATAAAACAGATACGCTTCGTCTTTAAAGGGTTAAGAGTTGGTTTTTATAACCGAAGTGGAGAGTGTTTACAGCGCGGTATGCACTGAGTCCTTATATAAAACAGATACGCTTCGTCTTTAAAGGGTTAAGAGACTGGTTTTTATAACCGAAGTGGAGTGTTTACAGCGCGGTACGCACTGAATCCTTATATAAAACAGATACGCTTCGTCTTTAAAGGGTTAACCTCCAAACAGGGGGCATACAGCACGGAAGGTGACGGCGATATCTAATTTCAGTTTACATTCCAGTACCACACACTACGATTATGCACATGAAGGGGGCATGTTCCAACGAAACGTCTGTAACAGGCCACTAACACACGGTGTACCCCCTCTCCCAAAGGATCACCATAACATGAACATAATTTGCTATTCGACCGACCAAACTGCATGAATCACACTGACTGACTGACTGATTGACTGACTGACTGACTGACTAACTAACTAACTAACTAACTAACTAACTAACTAACTAACTAACTAACTAACTAACTCCATGCAGCAGAAGCTTTCTTGAGAAGCTAACAGTTTCTCAGCTAGTCAAGAAATTCCCCGCATTTTATGGAACCCGGAGGTTCATTACCGCATTCACAACAGCCCGCCACTTGTCCCTATCCTATGCCAGCTCAATCCAGTCCATGCCCCATCCCACTTCTTGAAGATACATTTTAATATTATCCTCTCCCATCTACGCCTGGGTCTCCCAAGTGGTCGCCTTCCCTCAGGTCTCCCCACCAAAATCCTGTACGCACCTCTCTTTTCCCCATACGTGCTACATGACCCGCCCATCTCATTCTTCTCGATTTGCATGAATCACACTCCTTTCGATAATAAATCGTACGTTTCTCTCCAGCCCGACGAATGGGCCCGCACTGCAACGAGCGGCTCGCATTTGCGATCATCTGCTATTACAATGAGTCTGATTCTGCCCCCCTCCCGCCCCCTTCCGCCCCCCTCCCAGCCGGCACATTTCCAAGCATACGCCGCCCACGAGTAGGACGCACCGCCCACACAATGCAGTTGTGGGCGCACCAAAAGTTCAAAGTAACAACTTTCCTTGCGCAGTCCTAGTACTTTATCCCGTCCATTCAATTTGGCTGGTTGAGTCCATTCCCTGCGGTGTGTGTGTCGGACGCTTATAATATTGTGGCGCGACCCGCGTGATGATACTAGAGACAACGCAACGGTCGTTCGAGTAAGCCTACTACAGACCGCGGAGGCCCGGGTTTGATCCCGGGTCAGTCCATGTGGGATTTGTGATGGACAAAGTGGCACTGGGACAGGTTTTTCCCCGAGTTCTTCAGTTTTCCCCTGTCGGTTTCATTCCACTGGTGCTCCAGTACTAGGAAAAGGACAAAAAATAATCATTATCTTCATCTTCATCACAGGGTTGCACAATAAGCCTCATGGCTGCAGTGCGTCCGTAGCGTCTGCTGCGGGGCCCTTCACCACTAAAAAAATAAAAAGCCAACTACAGCCGCACAAGAGCGGTTGTTGGAAATTACAACTTTGCATGTCGTACCAGCAGAACATTTCGTTGTAAAAAAAATAGTACTTTCCAGCACTGACGATGACATGCAGTCCCTGCTATTGACATCTGTATTCACTACATTGTTTCCCCCCACTTCTCACAGTCCGCGCACGCTCACACGCACGTAAATGGCCAACGTAAAGAAACAGGACTGTAGTAAAAAATTATCGTTGAGAAAGTACAGTGGAACCCGGTTATAACGCCATCAGTTTATGAGACACTCGCCTATAGCATCAGATATTCTATGGTACCAATTAATTCCTCACTGTTAACCATAACATTATGCTCCTCGGTTATAACAACACTCGTTTATAACGACACAAAATATTCAGTCCCTTTCATGACGTTATAACCGGGTTCGACTGCATATCAGTTAATTTGAAACCTCGCCTATAGCGTCAGACACCCTGTGGTACTAATTATTTCCTCACTGTTAACCATAACATTATGCTCCTCGGTTATAGCGATACTCGTTTATAACGCCACAGCATATTCAGTCCGTTTTACAACGTTATAACCGAGTTCGACTGTACTTATTTTTATTATTGTAACCCTACATGAGTATTAGCGTACACAGTTTGTAACTTCCTCTTTGCTGTGCGAGCTACGGAGGGCAAAAATGATTTCTAGGCGCGCTGGCAGAATTGCGAAAAGCGACTATTAGCTTCATCGTGTCTGTCTGTCTGTCCGTCCGCCTGTCCGCATTAGACAACTCGACTCCCGATGGACGGATTTTCACGAAATTTGGTATCTGAATATTTTTCGAAAATCTGTCGAGAAAATTCAAATTTAATTAAAATCTGACAAGAATAACGGGTACTTTATACGAAGACCTACATGCATTTATTTTAACATCTTGCTCAGTTCTTCCTAGAATGAGAAATGTTTCAGACAAAACTTGTATACGAAATCAAAACGAACATTTTATGTTAAATAATTTTTTTTAAAAAAATCGTGCCGTTTATGAAATAATGTGGAAAAATATGGTACGGCCGGGCAGGCAACAGCTGACAATATAATACGGCGCATGCGCTTTGAATGCTGGATAACGAAGACTACAAACACACACTCAGAATATATAATACTTATTGCTTTTCCACGGCAATAATAGTTACGCGAACGCGAATCAAGGTCACGTTCGCACACTACCTATCTTGTTAAGAACTGTTTTATTCAAAATTTCTGAACCAACAACCCCTCACGCGTAAGACAGACATAAGTACACGTGTCTACTCAACAGACGACAGTCAGCAGTCAGATCCAAGCTCCGTCCCTTCTGACTCACTATGGGTAACAACTTGGCATGCGACAGACTGGACCCCAAAGCAATTTGGAAATGCAGACGATAAAATTTCGGGAAGAGTTTTTCCGTAGAGCAATAAATTAATGGTGACTGTAGAAAATATAAGGGAACATCTGTTTCCGCGAATGGGGAGTACTAACCCGGAGCTGAGGTCAGCTACGCGAAGCGTGACCGGCATATTGGACATAATGCGGAAGTACCTGACCTATCACTTTACAGCGTCTTACTGCACTCACGTCCACATGAATAACAACGCTAGAAATATTAAAGTGCAAGACGTCTGTAATTCAGCCACAAAGCACATAACAATCAGTACCTCAAAATGGGTATATTTTATTTGATTCTACAACCAGACCCAACATGTCGTTCAACACACGTTTGATTCGGCCTGACTCTAGAATCAGGTAAAATATACACTTACCATCAATACGTCAACGGCGATGTCTTACATTAACCCTTTAAAGACGAAACGTAATGTGTTTTATATAAGGACTCAGTGCGTACCGCGCTGTAAACGCTTTCCATTTCGGTTATAAAAACCAATAATTTAATGCTGTATAAGGCAAACGTTGCTGTTTGTTCTGAGATCCACACAGAACATATGAAAGCGATGTCAGTACAATGTAGAATTGATCAATATTAAACCAGCTACTACGTAAAGTACCCGCTAGGCTTTGAAAGGTTAAAATCAATACCTAAACTTTTAACACTTATAATTATTTTCCAAAATAAGAACTAACTACCGTCACACGCAATGTGTGTAGTATACACTTTCTTCTGGCAACATGTTTCGAACCAACATCGCCATATTCATCCCAATAATGTAAAATACGTAAAAAGTGCTGTATACAATTGTATTAAAAGCTATTTAATAATCAGAGATGTGGCGTCGGATTCGTAGAGTCGGAAGGAATATCAGGTAGAGTCGAACTCGGTAAGAAAAGTACCGAATCCGACCTCAATCTAAAATCTTAACTAGATACTCCAAACCCAGAGCCCTGATAGCTACAGTATCCATTAGACTTACACTTAAATATAGGTTATAAGTCTAAACAGTAGCCTGATGATTCACGTGGTGGCGATGAAATGTCTTACAGGTGTACCATTATTAACCCTTTAAAGACGAAGCGTATGTGTTTTATATAAGGACTCAGTGCGTACCGCGCTGTAAACACTCTCCACTTCGGCTATAAAAACCGATCTCTTAATGTTTTATAAGGCAAAAGTTGCTGTTTGTTCTGAGATCCGTACAAAACACATAAACGCAATGTGGGCACCACGTAGAATTTTTTAATGTTAAACCTGGTGGTACGTAAAGTTACCGCTAGGCTTTAAAAGGTTAATACATATTGAGCTTTTATGAAGGAGTCGGAGTTTTAAAAACTGAGGGGTTGGGGTCGGAGTCTAAAGTTTTGTGTACCGACTCCACAGCCCTGGTTATACTTGAGACCACAACTTTACATTAAGAACAATACATGTTTCTGTGTCAAATTTGTTATGATAATAATTAAAACCATTAGAAGACGGTTACTACAGTTTTGTATTTTCAGTGTGTCGCCCCTATCGGTACTTTCTTCAGCGCTTAGACTAATCAGTCATACTTGTCACGCACACAAACCATCCGCGACGTCTAAAAAAAACGGATAACAGCGGTAGAAGACGCAGTAATCACTCGACTGACCCCTGTTCCAACTAATGCGTGGGACGAGTGCGAAGTACCTTTGGAGTGTCGATACTTTGGCTCGCAGGCTATTTAACGACGCTACATCAACTAGAGAGGATACAGTCGAAGGAATAAAAGGTTGGGAATCCAGGCATTCACGTCCAGAAACAGAGCAAACACGAAAACACGACCAGGAATCTGTGAGCTGCCCAGGACTCGAACTGCGTACCTTAGGAATGCAGATAACCAAGGATAATACGTAGGTAAGTCCAAACGAATACAGTGCTCTGGGAGAGGCCTACATCGCCTTGTAGTTAGCAGGTAGGTACCAACATTCCAGAAGAATATGAAGCCATCACCTTCTAGATCTACCCTGAATATGGAGGCACCATGATCGACGAATCTTTAGTACCTATCAATAAAATTACAATCCACACGACCTAAATCCTAACATGCAACGCCATGAGAACACCAAACGGATACGTCCAACATAAATTGTTGTGTCCAGCTTATAGAAACTAAGGAAAAACCACAAATGATCTGAATCAGTATACGCCTAGGCCTTGTTTTACGCTCTAGTTGTGCTCCTCAAAAAGTGGGCGTAAATTAAAAAAGCGTAAATAAAAAACCATATTCCCATAAGAAATACAACACTTAAATCAATGGAAATAAACTTGACAAAGGGCATGAAACCGAAAATGACAGGACGTAAATTAATAAGTGGTGCAAATTGGCAAGGGATGTTAAAGCAAAAAGGCGTACAACAAACGGGCGTAAAACAAGGTCTTGGTGTATCTGCTAACTCATAAAATTCCAGTCAGGAAGGCATACATGGCCACACATAAATATCCCGCATTATGAATGTACCTTCACCAGACAGAAAGCGAACGCAGCAGACAGATCCAACAGTTCGGTTCGCAATCAATTTTAAGTGTAGCCCATTCTTTAAATTTTAAAGCCCAGTGGTTACTATATGTACCACCAGGTTTAACATTACAAAAATCCTACGTTCTGCCCACACAGTGTATTTATGCGTTTTGTGTGGATCTCAGAACAAACAGCGATTATTTCCCTATACAGCATTAACTGATTGGTTTTTGTAACCGAGACGGAGTGTGTTTACTGCGCGGTCCGGACTGAATGTTTAAATATAATTCAGTGCAAAGGACCAAGACTGGAAGAGTGAAATGAAATATATAACAAATATCCTGCTCAGATCTGCGCCCTTCTGGGTTATTACGCAGCGTCGAATGATGAACTCTACCGCAGTTTCGTGTCCCTAAAGGTTTATCATTCGAAGCTGCGTAACACCCCAGAAGAGTGCAGATCTCAGCAACTTCGCGGCGGAAGCCTGAGATCACGGCGATACACTCTTATCCAGTCATGTAATTGGAATTATAAATAAATCAACACCACACATGTTAGGAAAACATTAGGGAATTTCCATCAGTTGTTTGCCTGACTGCTGGCTAAAGTCAGTATGCATCCGGAAGGTCCTGCGAACGGTCATCTCGACATAGGTTTCCTTGGTTTCCCTCTGTCTTCAAGCAAATGCTGGGATGGTTCCAAAGCTTCCAATTTGCTACTAAATTCTTCTCATTCAGGTCTCCTGATTTAAATTCACCGACATAAACTCACTTGTTTCAAAGTCAATAAAATTACTTTTCCAAACCAAAAATCAACATTCCACGGCCCTTGTTTGAAACCACTGCTGTCACCATTCTAACGTCTTCATCTTCTATTTAATTTTCATATTGCTCCTATCATAAGAACGAGCAGGCGAAGAAAGGGGACTTTTTAGCTTACTGATGTTCTTTTTTCCATTTAAGCGGAAGTGTCACATCTCTTTCCTTTTACATGGTTACTATTCACTCTGTTAGAGTGTGTCAGGTCATCTGCACAGACTGTACTGCTTTAAATCACTTAATGTGAATGTACCCCGTCCTCCCCTCATAATGACACTAACCGCCTGCTGGCTGACAGTTGTCGGATGGAGATCACATCGAGTTGAGTTACAGACAGATTTCTGCTCCTACTTCATTCAATTACTACAACAGCTGCCAGTATACAGCGTCCCACTTCCAAGTCTGTGAAGTGACGTAGGTCTGAACTACAATGGAACAAGTGACAATTTTTTAAATTTGGGAACTGGATAGGAGGCACATTTCGAATGTCACGATCCTGAAAACCTGGCGAGAAAAATGAAGCAGGAACCGAAACTTAATGTTAAACCTTTAAAGACGAAGCGTATCTGTTTTATATAAGGACTCAGTGCGTACCGCGCTGTAAACACTCTCCACTTCGGTTATAAAAACCAGTCTCTTTATGTTTTATAAGGCAAAAGTTGCTGTTTGTTCTGAGATCCGTACAAAACACATAAACGCAATGTGGACACCACGTAGAATTTTTTAATGTTAAACCTGTTGGTGTGTAAAGTTACCGCTAGGCTTTAAAAGGTTAAGTTCTGGTCTTTACCCTAAAATACCGAGAAGACTGGTAGATGGTCATTGTTTTGGTAGAACAGCAACCCAGAAGATGGACGGGCAGCAGCTGCCTCCGAAAATCGGCGATGTAAGCAGTTAAACGTCTCAGAATACAGGGTGCTACTCGTATAACCCGGGAGAAGACAATCTAAATGGTCATCACAAATTGATATGTCAACAAAACCGCAAATGCTGTAACCCCTGACATAGTTCACAGATAACCAACGGCCACTTTAACCTTTTAAAGTCTAGCGGTAACTTTACGCACCACCAGGTTTAACATTAAAAAATTCTACATGGTGCCCACATTGCGTTTATGTGTTTTGTACGGATCTCAGAACAAACAGCAACTTTTGCCTTATAAGACATTAAGAGATTGGTTTTTATAACCGAAGTGGAGAGTGTTTACAGCGCGGTACGCACTGAGTCCTTATATAAAACAGACACGCTTCGTCTTTAAAGGATTAATTTGAACAGAGTATGGAATGGAATGGAAATGAATAGGGAGGGGGGAGACTAAGATAATAAAAATCTCAAGGCAACCGTCCCCAACACTGAGTGTGATAGATCAAAAACAACTGAAGAATGTGGAATATTGCAACTGTTTGGGTAGCGTGATAACAAACGATGCAAGATGTACACGCGAAATTAAATCCAGGATTGTCATGGCAAAAGCAGCATTCAACAAGAAGACTCTTTTTACCAGCAAATTGGACTTAAATTTAAGGAATAAACTAGTAAAGTGCTACACTTGGAGCGTAGCTTTGTGTGGTGCTGAGACTTGGACACTTCGGAAGGTAGATCAGAAATACCTGAACGGTTCTGAAGTGTGATGCTGTATCAGGATGGAAAAGATCAGTTGGACCGATCGTGTCAGAAATGAAGTATTGCATACAGTCAAGGAGGAGCGGAATATCCTATATACAATAAAAAGAAGGAAGGCTAACTGGATTGGTCACATCTTGCGTAGGAACTGCCTTCTGAAACACGTTATTGAAGGAAAGAGAGAGGGACGGATAGAAGTGACGGGAAGCCGAGGAGAAGACGTAAGCAGCTGCTGGATGACCTTACGGAAAAGAGAGGATGCTGGAAAATGAAAGAGGAAGCACTAGATCGCACTCTGTGGGGAACTCGATATAGAAGAGGCTACGGACCTGTCGTAACACTATGCAATTAATTAATTAATGCGCCGATCCCAGTGGCCGCGCGGTCTAAGGCGTAGGTCTGCGGCCGAGCGTTTGCTGGGATCGTGGGTTCGAATCCCACCGGGGGCACGGATGTTTGTCTTTTACCGTGTTTGTGTTGTCAGGTAGAAATCTCTGCGACGGGCCGATCCCTCGTCCAGAGGAGTCCTACCGACTGTGGTGTGTGTTTGAGTGTGATCAAGTGACAAAAACCCTCTACACCTGCTGTAAACAAGTAGGTAGAAGAGGGAAGGACTGCGAAAGAAAGAAAGAAAGAAAGAAAGAAAGAAAGAAAGAAAGAAAGAAAGAAAGAAAGAAAGAAAGAAGGAAAGAAAGAATGCAGGCCTGCTCAACTGGCATCTTGCGGGTCACATTTTGTCCGCGACACAGTGTTATGTCGCCCGCGGGGAAATTTTAATTGAGAAAACGTCTTGTTAACCGTTCACCTGCCAAAGCCGAGATAGAACGCCGAATAAATTTCGATATCTTATGAGCTGTTTATTTACGGAGACGTGCATTACATTATTAACCTATTTTTAAAAATTTGCTACCCACAGCGACACCCTAGCCCAGGATGTAAGTTGCATGTTAATCATTTTTTGTATTCTTATCAGTATATTTTTATTGCACATTATGTACAAAAATACACACATATAAGTGCGCGTATAATTATACGTGCACTTAATCACTCTTCATTCTGTGTACTGAATTTCACGTTGCCCGCATGCAAACCTAATTTCGGCAAAGTTTCCCGCACCACATAAAAGGCTGAGCGGGCCTGCAGTAATCCAATCTTTCGGGTATCAATGAAGTCCGGACAGTTTCTTGAGTGGCTGAAGGACATTCACCTTATACAGGAGGGCTCTGCTGCACGCAGACAGTTCTCTATTTGTAAGCCCTTATCATGAGTTCGCACATTTTCATACCACTGAGTCAGCAGGCAAACAACTGATTAACTCAACCGACTACAAATTCCGTTCATCACCAGTATAGTCGTTAGTGGCGTGCAGATTGCGCGTTGGAAAGAAGCGTACAGAAGAGTACGTACGCATGGGTTTAAGGAGGCGGAACTAACAGGAGGCCTCAGAAAATCAGTTAGAGCTTCTGAAGTCTACATACAGCATCATCAGGGCATCAAGTACACGAAGACGACAAGCGTAGAGAAGGTGGCACGTGGCACGTACGGGAGAAAACAGGAATTCGTACCAGTGTGGGACGAGAAGCGTAGAGCACGTAGCACGTACGGAGAAACAGGAATGCGTATACTATTTTGGGACAAGAAGCACACAGCACGTGGCACGCATGGGAGAAAACTGGAACTCGTGCACCAGTGTGGGACAGGAAGCTTAGAGCACGTAGCACGTACGGGAGAAACAGGAATGCGTATACTATTTTGGAAGAAGAAGCGCAGAGCAAGTGGCACGTACGGGAGAAAACAGGAATTCGTGTACCAGTGTGGGACGAGAAGCGTAGAGCACGTAGCACGTACGGAGAAACAGGAATGCGTATATAATTTTGGTCGTAAAACGTCAAGATATCACCACTTTGAAGCAAAAGTAGGAGATAGTATTTAACTGGCCGTTAAATTAAGGGGGTATCGGGGTACGGAGTGGTATCATCTGGCTCATAACGTGCCTGTGGCCAAGTTATTATGAGCACAGCAATAAACATTCGGGGTTTCAGCTGAGAGAATACCACCTCCCCAAGAAGAACCCTGTTTCACGTACGTGGTAGTGGATACAATGGAAAATTATTTTATCTGGCCACTATCATTTGTCATTTTCTGTCGGCTCGATTATCATTAAACCGCAGCCGCTGCGTGGCCCGTCCACACGCGGATTTGTATAGCGGCCGAAAGTGACGACTACTTGTCATATAATACGATCCCATATGATAGCATCTAGTAGCTACCGCGGCTATTCGCAGCTGCGTACCAGTACGGCCACATACAGGTACTTTGCTCACGAGGTTACAGCAGCAGATTCCAGTTAACAGAAAGATTTTAAAGGCAGACAAAATTTACATAAACTGGAAAATGTAAATGGCTCATAGAAACGATATACGATTCGGCTTAAAAAATCAGGGTCATTACAACAACAGCGTTTTCAATACACGAAGCTTCATAAGCCCGACTAAGAGACGAAATAGTCTAGACCTGCCGGCTTTTCAAACACACTCGCAGCGTCATAATTTGAATCTACCTCAAGGCTCAGGCACACAGTGCAGGAGGCAGGCAGGGATAGTGTACGCTTACGCAATTCATAAAAAAACACTAGTCATTTCGAAATTTGGAAAAAAATGTTACAGAGAATTTTGCTGTCATTCCCAATGCCTCTGCTTTAAAAATTCCAAACCACATTTTTTGCGAAGATTTAGTAAAATACATACATTGCAACATCTTTGAAGGAAACATCCCCAAATACACACAGCAAGCAACACAGGACAGAGCAGCATAAATCAAAAGTTTCGTACTGTACATTTAAGATATTTGCGTCAGTTAGCACAAAAGAAAACATAGTGAAAAGACATGATGACAGAATACATTAAATGGACTGAGAAGTTGACTGCCGCCATGAACAAAGGAGAACAGCAGCTTGCATGAAGACAGATGCGAATACAGGCGGCAGAATTATTCCCCTGCAGTGAAATGAGTGACGTACTATATTACACGTCCCTGTAACTTTATTGTTTAAGAGTTTTAGAACTAGAGTGGTCCCTCGGTAATCCGGAACCCCGGGTGGTCCGAACGATTTTGGACAAAACATAGCCCAGTATTCTCGACTGATATTATTTTATTATTATTACAGTACATTATTATTATTATTATTATTATTATTATTATTATTACACACTATTACGTACAATATTTCCGCTTTAAGAAATTTCACTTTTGAATTTAGTGATTTTTTGAATGTTGTCTATCCAAAGCTATCCAATTATAGGCATGTAAAGGTCCCTAGGGCTCCAGGAGGTTGAGGCTCCCAGAATTTGTAGACAGTCGGCACATGAAGGTGGTAAGGCTGTCAGCCCTACGCACCGGCCGCCTTTACTCCCCCCTCCCGCCCGTAGATATACCTGGTACTCATTTCTGTTAGAGGCTGAGTGGACGCCAGGGCCATAGTGCGGCCAGAAGGATTAAGTCAATGAAAATCCCAGTGACCCCTTCGGGAATAAAACCCGTGACCTTCCGGCATATGTTACCTATACACTCGGTGGTCCGGACTTCCTGGTAATCCGGACCACCCCTCTGCGCATATAGTCCGGATTACCGAGCAAGTACTGTATAATCAATCATGAAACGTATTTAAAGATGTCTTGATTCTGTTCAGGGGATTCTATTTTACAAGCCGTTTCTTCGTAAAACTTAGTATCGTACTTTACATTTATTTTCACTTACTTTATCTTCTTTGCATTTTACAGGTGCGGAGAATTCAAAAGGGCCTCTGTTAATGGGGTATAATCATGTACGTTCCCAGTGTCTCTTCTCCCAAATGACTGACACGCACGACGTGTTCTCCCTAGGATTTCCCACTGTCCCTAAACATTCCAATCACAACAAACCCTATGCAGCCGAATCTTTTTGGAGTTCTGAGAAACTCACCAAATCACATGACTCCAGTCCACATTCTACCACCACATTTAATCAACTCTCGTTTTAATAATATCATCCCACCTGTGTCTAGGTCTTTCAGACCGTTTCCCCATATCAGATGTTCCATCACAGGTCTGTCTGTCTGTCTGTCTGTATGCACTTACCTTCCCATTGTGTACGAGGTTTTGTGATCATCCGTTATTAACACTATACAATACCTACTGTTAAGGAGCAACATCCTGTAGATTGTTAAGTATATAACCGAAACCGACTCAGCGTATGAAGCAGTTTTCTATAACCGGGAGATGTTAATGGTTTCTTCAGTTTGTGTAGTCAAATCCCACACTCAAGTGTGGTGGTGGAAGTAAAACAACGAAATCGACAGCTTTCTCTCACTTGCTTCATGGCTTACCGGTGGAAATGTGGGTTTTCGCTTTGTAATTAGAAAACATTCTGTGTTTGACTTCGTCCACACCAGAATACAGGTGACTGGCTTGATATTGCTGCTTCTGTACGACAGGACCTTATGTAGGCAGTAGCTACCGACAGGCTGATGCTACAGCAACCTGACATCGAAGACGCTACGGCCCGACTACTCTGACAAACCCTCTGGACATCAACCAGGATAATGACGCCGGGAACGTGAAATCTACAATACCCCATACACTGGTCTGTCTTAATTAGGCAAACCCATCACTAGCTGAGCTTACAGCCCATCTCCCCCTGGGACATGAGTAAGGTGGACTACAAGGTTGGCCAAAAGCTACGGAGAGAGAGAATTAGAGTCACTGACGTACACTACGTATATCCATGATTTCAGACTTCCGCCGCGATGTTGATGACATACTTTGGGGATACTATGCAGAGTCGAGTGGCAATTGTTTACCGACGTTTCGGGACAACGTATTGGTCCCATCTTCAAGGGTCAATAAGTCCAAGAACGAAACGTCAGTAAACAAAGACCACACGACGCTGCGTAATACCCCAGAAGAGCACAGATCTCGTTACAGATATAATTGTAAACAGAATGTTTATAGCGACAATGCGTTTCGTTGAGATCAGATAACTTCCACCAGCAAACCAAGCCAAATACAGTCACCCACTAATCCTTCGCTACAGTTACATTAACTGCTAATTAGACCGGCCTCTCTGCATACTTGGCCGGAAATTACTTCATAAAAACACACGGTGGTGGCATCGCTACTAAACAGTAACAGTAACTCATTCTATTGGTGTCAACGGCACGGAAACTAGTACTGCTGTTAACATCGTGTGGGAAGCGGTGATAGGGATTTAGCCCGACCCCCTCCACTCCCATACGCCCCGACACCTACAACGATTAAATACAGGGGTGCACAAATTTTTCAAAAGTCTCGGAGCAACCTTAAATTCCAGGCACCAGAAGGGTGACATGAACCAAGTTCCATATCGAGGGCCCACAAACATTATCCGCCACTGTACAAAATTATGCTAGCCGGGCGATCTGACGCTAGGCAGCTGTACGCCCCTGATTAAAGGAGTCAAATTTAATCAAAGCTGACAACCCAGTCTTACAGACAGCAATACGCTTCATTCTTCACGTTAATCTGTTTCAGTCACTTCGCTTTTAACATTCCGAAGTTCATAACAGTAGATGGGAAACCGTCAGTGTGTAATTAAGTACTACGCCCAGAAGCGTAATGGGGAGTGCAGGGAGAGCTCCACGCATTCTTAGCATCAGCAGAGAGCTCGTTCGAATCTACAAATACAAAGGCAACGTTCACAGCAATTAAGAAAGAGAAATTACTGTTAATTTTATTTTAATATTATCATGTATCCTGGTTGAACAAACACCCTGTACTGACCTATTTACTTATTAGTATTTATTTATTAATATATATTTATTAATAACACATATTAGTATTATAACTAAGTTACTTTATATGTACCATTTGTCATTTATCAAAGACCACGATATGTGGTAACACTTATACTTCCCTTGTAAAATGTACACCCTGAGGATGGCCATTCTCAATAGCCGACACATGTCGTAGTTAACAGTCGTGTATATTTTAACTGGTGGAATTTGTATCCAATAAACATATGTATTGAACAATAAAGTAAGTCCAAAGTACTAAGCGGCATAGTGCAAGCCACTTGCTTCCCCAGCCGCCTTCTATCCCACGCACAGCACGGACAGGGTCAGAAACAGCTGTGTTCCATATGAATGAAACTAATCATCAATGAGTTTATTAAATGAACGGCAACGCACAAAGCTCCGTTTGAAAAGTCAGTCGTGTTTAGCAGTATGTATGGACTGACACAGGAGCCTTTGATATTAACGGACGGGGAAAATAAAAGGCACTATCACGACCTGTACATCAGCATGGACAGAAAAGCAATACCAATTCCGTTATTAGGTCTAAAATACCCTAAATACGTACACACTTTACAAGTTGAATACATGTTCAGTAGGAATAACTCGAACACTCATGTACAGCGGTCACACACTTCCTCTTCCACGTCTACCAAGCAAATCGTGTGACCAAAAAAAAGTATTTATTTAACCCTTTAAAGACGAAGCGTATCTGTTTTATATAAGGACTCAGTGCGTACCGCGCTGTAAACACTCTCCACTTCGGTTATAAAACCCGGTCTCTTAATGTTTTATAAGACAAAAGTTGCTGTTTGTTCTGAGATCCGTACAAAACACATAAACACAATGTGGGCACCACGTAGAATTTTTTAATGTTAAACCTGGTGGTATGTAAAGTTACCGCTAGGCTTTAAAAGGTTAAAGACGAAACATGTCTGTTTTATATAAGGACTCAGTGCGTACCGCGCAGTAAACACTCTCCACTTCGGTTATAAAAACCAGTCTCTTAATGTTTTATAAGGCAAAAGTTGCTGTTTGTTCTGAGATCCGTACAAAACACATAAACGCAATGTGGGCACGACGTAGAATTTTTTAATGTTAAACCTGGTCGTATGTGTAAAGTTACCGCTAGGCTTTAAAAGGTTAACAGCCCATCTTTTCTGTAACTACTGCCGTTGGGTCTTTTTAACAAGCCGTTTACGGCAACAACAAATCTGCTTTAAATGACGACGCGGATATGAGTCATTTCGTACTGAAGACCCTAGACATTTAAGCTTATGGCATCAGAGTCAGGTAAACTCATCTCGTGGAGAATATCGAGCACCATTGCCACTCTCCACTACATCAATCTCCTAACAACGGGGTCGTCATCCCACGATCATAAACACATCAAATTAAAAGCTAACTCACAAAAGTTCTAGCAAAGTGTCTAGCCTCCAACCGACATAAAAGTCAATGGATTGCAACCTCCAGGTTAATAGACAGTCTACAACACCACCCTACCCCGTTAAACGTTTTTCATACGTTTATCATGTCCCTTATTCGTGCAACACGTGACACCCACGTCAACGCCCTTCACTTTAACGCCATAATAATACGTCGTAATGTGCTTTATGAGCAATATTCTTGAATCCAGTGTAATTCCCTCCCTCTTGCATCCAAGTACTCAACCCAACCCTTAACTCTTTAAAGACGAAGCGTATCTGTTTTATGTACGGACTCAGTGCGTACCGCGCTGTAAACACTCTCCACTTCTGTTATAAAAACCAGTCTCTTAATGTTTTATAAGGCAAAAGTTGCTGTTTGTTCTGAGATCCGTACAAAACACATAAACACAATGTGGGCGCCACGTAGAATTTTTTAATGTTAAACCTGGTGGTACGTAAAGTTACCGCTACGCTTCAAAAGGTTAATCCCAAGCATCCCGCATCCACGTTCTTTCGTCAGTGTATGTGGCAAAACATACAAAGCGAGTAAAGTTTCCAGAAGCCTTTGACCTTTCGGTTTTTCCGATAGGCGACAGAAGAATTAAATTAGAAGTTTCGTTTCGGGCAGCCGCAGTCGGTGATACAAGAACGCTCCTCCCGAATACCGATTCATCCTGGCCAAAGGACAATCTTAACCGATATATAAATAGAATCCAACATGCCTTGCATGTATCTGGTAATAGGGTCAAAGTTTTCACTGGCAATATTGGTTTCTGAGTTGGAAAAACGTCTTACCCTATTTAAGCTGTCTGTAACATTCTGCTTTATTGTCACTAAACGTAAATACAGTTGGACTCGGTTATAACGTCAGGAAGGGGACTGAATATTTTGTATCGTTATAAACGAGTGTTATTATAACCAAGTACGTATAACGTTATTGTTAACAGTGAGGAATTAATTGGTACCACAGAATATCTGACGCTATAGGCGAGGTGTCGTATAAACCGATGTCGTTATAACAGGGTTCGACTATACATTTCAAGAATATTGTCTTATATGTGTCTACTTCCCTGTTTTAAGACAATAACGTATGCTCATTCTGTGTCTGTGTGTCACCATTTCAACTTTTGAACCAGCTGACTAATTTTTACAAAAATTTGTGATCATTATGTAAAATCTGTAATTTTCCACGAAACTGTGAAACTCTGACACTATATCCGACACACCTGACCTTGACAGACTACGGTACGTATACAGACCTATCACCATGCACGGTAGTCACAAAAAAAAATATAATAAAAATAATAACAGCTATTGATGTGTAAGACAAGAAATCAATAAGAAAGGACGCTCTTTGGGTCGTGCTCAAAACCTTTTGTATTTATTGCTTTACAACAGTAGTGTCTACTGAAAAAAGATACGCTCCAATGCACCCACAAGAAAATGATTACAGCAGTTCATTTTTAACCCTTTAAAGACGAAGCGTATCACTTTTATATAAGGACTCAGTGCGTACCGCACTGTAAACACTCTCCACTTCGGTTATAAGAACCAGTCTCTTCATGTTTTATAAGGCAAAAGTTGCTGTTTGTTCTGAGATCCGTACAAAACACATAAACGCAATGTGGGCACCACGAAAATGTTTTAATATTAAACCTGTCCTATGTAAAGTTACCGCTAGGCTTTAAAAGGTTAAGTGCAGTATTTACAAACCAGTAAGTGACGGTTGCAGTAGGAAAGTTCGAATTTCTTGCTGTAATATTTATTCTGCTTGAAAGCAGTAGTGCCTTAGGATTATGCAAAATGTACGACCCATTGAATTAGGCTCGTTCTCATAAGGTTTCATTAAATTCTGTACTGACACTCGCATGAATACAATCTGTTGCGATTTACGACTCTTCGTCACAAACGCCAATAAAGCAGAACTAATAGATCACTGATAAAAACGCCATTACGTCAAAGAAGAAGAGCCTGCGATATATTACACAACCAGTCCACTAAGTTGGTAGTCTAACAAAATATATGGACCTAAATAAATTACAGTAAACTGTGACATAAAGCAGACAGTAGAGTTTAACTCTTTTAAAGCCCAGTGGTGACTTTATGTACCGCCAAGTTTAACATCCACAAATCCTACGTTCTGCCCACACAGTGTATTTATGTGTTTTGTGTGGATCTCAGAACAAACAGCGATTATTTCCCTATACAGCATTAACTGACTGGTTTTTATAACCGAGACGGAGTGTGTTTACTGCGCAGTACGAACTGAATCTTTAAATACCATTCAGGCAAATCTTGGTACTTAAAACGGCGACCAGCTTTCTGTCACGTAGCCTCGAAAAAAAGACAACAAACTATTAACGACAACTGGCCAACTTACGGGACGGACGAACAGGCAAGTGAAATTAGACCCCCGTATACAGGCCAGATTTTTATTTTCTCCACAGCCGACCCTGGGGCTATTCAGCCTCCTATTCCATGTGAAATATATTTCTTCCTCCGAGAATAAAGCTGACGTAGCATGAAGCTGACCACTCATCTTCACACAGTGTCGAGGTTAAGTATGAGTGGAGCTATACCACCACTCCCTACTACGTCTCGACAGGCGTGGTGCTTAGTTAAACGTAGGCACATCTTAACCTTTGCACGAGATTTATGAAATGGATATTTATGAACAAGAGAACGGAAAATATTTTCGACCAATCATAAGTATCCAGACACTTTGCTTCGCCCTTCGACTGTCAGATGCAGTGATATGAAACAGAAGGGTGTACTTCAGATTATCCTTGTCAAAAAATATAGCTAATATTCTGTTTGTGAAATACATTCCCTGACCTAAAAAGCCACACACAATATAAGTCAACGTTCCGGAAGCACTAGGAACTCCAAAAAAAAAATCCGTGACAGAACAATTAAGGTAAATAGAGGGGTGCATAAATTTTCCAAAAATCTAGAAGCAACCTCAAAATTTCAGGCGCCAGAAGGGTGACATGCAGCAAGTTCCACACACAAAAAAAAAACCACAAACATTAGGTGCCACCGTAAAAAATTTAGTAGTCCGGGCGACCTACCTTCCGGAGATGTGTGCACCCTTACGCAAAGATAAACGCCAAACTGTTCCTCGTGGAACACCAAGTGGGAACACGGAAGTTAACTTCAGCACTGGCGGAAGGCGAGCTGTGACGTTCGCGTTCCGGCCAGTTGACTTCTTAGAAATAAAACCGAGTACCGGTAATGGGCATGGGAGGACTCCACGGACGACCTGGGAATATGGGGAAGAAAAACCCCCATTTCTTTCTTGAATTCAATAAAGGTCGTCCGCCTCCTAGCCGGGCAATTTGCTGAGTAAACACTACGCGAAGAATGTGTCAATCGAAATCCACTTAAGGTTCCTGGAACTGTAGGTAATAACAAAAACGAAAATAGGCACCAGATGGCATTCTACACCTCTATTTCGTGTGTCTCGAAAGAGACACGATTTTTAAAGAGTAACGTCTGTAGAAGAAGATCTATTTATATTTTGTAGACAAATATACTAGATATGAAGTAGGAATCTATCTAATAATACTAAGTAGAAAACTGTTAAAATTAATTTTTTGTATTTTACACCTGATGATCGAATTATTGAAACATTTGGTGTATGAATGACTATTAAATACAGGTTGTGTCGGACGGAACACATAGTGTAGCTTGTTTAACCCTTTACAGACGAAGCGCATGTTTTATATAAGGACTCAGTGCACATAAACGCAATGTGGGCACCACGTAGAATTTTTTAATGTTAAACCTGGCGGTACGTAAAGTTACCGCTAGGCTTTAAAAAGTTAAATGTTAAAATGCAGCCCAAAAAGACTATGGCGGTATCTCGCTCTCTCTCTCTCACACACGGACGAAGCTGGTTCCGTTTGACAGAAACTGTAACGCAGCAAGCAAACTTAAGCTCAGAATACTGGTCTCCCCCCCCCCCCCCCCAACAGCTCAAATTTTATTCTTCGGAGTTCGGCCGGATCGCTGGGCCGTCTTAGGGTCTACTTCGGTCAACAGAAAGAGAAATACAACCCACGGAGCGAGTGAAGGTCTCTAGCCTTCTCCACGCGTTAATTCCGGTCCAGTGAACGAATTCTGATGCCAGTTAACTAGAAGGACAAGCCTTATGGCTTCGAAGGCAATGGGCTGTTAGTACTGAAATCAACTAAGTTCGACGTTTGCTTCGCTTTTCCACATCGACGAAACCAGTAACGAGGTCCACCCAATCCCCTCTCCAACGGTACCTCAGAATTACACGGCGCAAGGTTGACCACTAGCCTAAATCTAGTGTCGGAGTTAAGAATGAGTGGAGCTACACCTTCACGCACTCTTTAAGTAATTATGCTGTAATGTTCAATCAAGCACAGAATCAATTTTACCTTTTATTTAACTCTATTAGGTCTCTGCGACGGGCCGATCCCTCGTCCAGAGGAGTCCTACCGACTGTGGTGTGTGTTTGAGTGTGATCAACTGAAATCACAAACACCCTCGACACCTACTGTGAACAAGCAGGCAGAAGAGGGAAGGACTGCGAAAGAAAGAAAGAAAGAAAGAAAGAAAGAAAGAAAGAAAGAAAGAAAGAAAGAAAGAAAGAAAGAAAGAAAGAAAGAAAGAAAGAAAGAAAGATTTACTTCTATTACATTTTACGCAGTCGTTCCCTCTTCTACCTACTTGTTCACAGCAGGTGTAGAGGGTGTTTATTTTCACTTGATCACACTCAGACACACACCACAGTCGGTAGGACTTCTCTGGACGAGGGATCGGCCCGTCGCAGAGACCTCTACCTGACAACACAAACACTGTACAAGAGACAAACATCCATGCTCCCGGTGGGATTCGAACCCACGATCCCAGCAAGCGTTCGGCGGCAGACCTACGCCTTAGACCGCGCGGCCACTGGGATCGGCCACTATACTTTTCTCTGGATAAAATATTGTAGTCCAACGTAGATCAAAACACTGTCTATGTGATTAGAAAATTTACAATGTGCAGACAGTGAGCCCGGATAGCGCAGTCGGTATAGCGACTCGCTACCAGCCGGACGGTCCGGGGATCGAATCCCGGTGGAGGTGAGATTTTACGCACCCGTCCAGACCGATCCTGGGGCCCACCCAGCCTCCTGTACAATGGGTAACGGGTCTCTTTCCCGGGGGTAAAGCGGCCGGGGCGTGGGGCTAGCCACCCCATCCCCTCCTCGTGCCGAGGTTCACGAACGGGTAGAGCTATACCTCTACTCCCCCTCTTGGGCCCTCAGGGCCTGTTATAGGATGAACCTTTTACCTACTGCTGACAGTGGTATTTCGACCTAAGAGGCAGGGGGTAACAGAAAGCTGGATAAAACTGCATAATGAGGAGGTTTATGATCTGTAATTGTAATATTTGTTTGGATGCTCAAATCAAGGATGGGATGAATAAGGCACATAGCGAACAGGGACAAGGAACACAAATCGGTCTGGAAGAAAATCTGAACGAAGGACACCGCTTGTATGAACTAGGCGTAGATGGAAGAATTATATTAAAAATTTGTCTTAAAGCAGGGTGCACAAACCCTGAGCGCCAGGTCGCCATGTCCACTAAATTTTGTACGGTGGCGCCTAAAACTCTGGATCTTCAGTATGGAACTTGCGTCACGTCACCCTTACGATGCCTACAATTTTTACGTGTATCCTATATTTTTGGAAAATATCTGCACTCCTGTATCGGAGGATAAAGATTGGAATCATCTGGCTCAGGATGGGGACAAGCGGCGAGCTCTTGTGAGTCCCACAAAATTGGCATATTCTCTTGGCTACCTTGATAAAACAATTCGCCTCTTACGAAGGATTCTGCTCCGTAGAGCTCGTTAACCAGAATGAGATGGGTGGGGCACGTAGCACGTATGGGGGAAAAGAGAGGTGCATACAGGATTTTGGTGGGGAGACCTGAGGGAAAGCGACCACTTGGGAGACCCAGGCGTAGATGGCAGGATAATATTCAAATGGATCTTGAAGACATGGGATGGGGGCATGGACTGGATTGAGCTGGCTCAGGATAGGGACAGGTGGCTGGCTCTTGTGAATGCCGTAATGAACCTCCGGGTTCCATAAAATGCGGGGAATTTCCTGACTAGCTGAGAAACTTTTAGCTTCTCAAGAAGGCCTCTGCTCCATGGAGTTAGTCAGTCAGTCAGTCAGTCAGTCAGTCAGTTAGTTGGTTGGTTGGTTGGTTGGTTGGTTTGTTACTTGGTTGGTTGGTTAGTGAGTCGGTTGGTTGGTTGGTTGGTTGGTTGGTTCGTTGGTTGGTTAGTCAGTTTAGTTAGTTAGTTAGTTAGTTAGTTAGAGCTCGTTAACCAGTTACAAGAGATAATATCTCGTAACAGACAGGAAGAGTGTTGAGTAATGAATCAGGAACTTGCTTTGATACTTCGCAGCAATGCGTGTTATGTATAAGGAGCACATCCATGTGCCTACCGGGGACAACCTAAAAATCGGCACTAATGAACTGCATCTCAGGCGGGCAAGACGACGAAGCGTGGCGTAAGGTACAACGGGAGGAGTCTCTGACTTGGTATATCGCTGGCGAGGCTGTCGAATACAACGCCGAAACGCCTGATTTACAATAATACACCAACAAATGGAATGTGTTGTATTTACACGTTTATATTACATTAAAAACATTAAAAGCCCCTACATGGTTCCATCCCTACTGGGATCACCCTCAGGGAGACAATACAGCAAATTAATTTGTATAAAACATTAAATAACTGACAGAAATCAAGTCCACGTCCGTCCAAGCACAAGTAAATTATGTTTATGATATAGAAGTATGTTTCGACCCATTTCAGGTCATCCTCAGGTTCACAATTTGTGTTTAAAACATACTGAAGAAGGAATATAAATGCGCAAAATGCGACTGAACCTACCGAAGTGTTACAGTTACAGTTACAACGGTCATAAACGGGAACGACATGCGTGTATACAGGTTCTACCATTTCCTGTTATGATCCAACAGTTTTAACAATTCATTAGTTTTAATCGCATTTTACGGACTTACATTCCTTCCGCAATATGTTTTACACACACAATATGAACCCGAGGATGACCTGACATACGTCGAAACATGTAGTTCTATATAATAAATAGAATTTAGTTTTTTGGACGGATTTCGACCTGTTTTCTCTTACAAAACACAACGGGCTGACATCCTTTAAAATTACATACCCAATTTATAAGTTGTTACTTAATGTTTTACAAAAGATCATTCGATGTACTGACTCCCTGATGATGATCCCAACAGAGATCGAAACATATCGAAGCTTTTAATGTTTTATTGTAACATAAGTATGTAAATACCAAATCTAGAAGAATGAGGTGGGTAGGGCATGTAGCACGAACGGGGGAAAAGAGAGGAGCATACAGGATTTTGGTAGGGAGACCTGAGGGAAGGCGAACACTTGAGAGACCCAGGCGTAGATTGGAGGATAATATTCAAATGGATAATCAAGCAGTGGGATGGGGGCATGGATTGGATTGAGCTGGCTCGGGATAGGGACAGGTGGCGGTCTGTTGTGAACGCGGTAATGAACCTCCGGGTTCCATAAAATGCGGGGAATTTCTTGACTAGCTGAGAAACTGTTAGCTTCTCAAGAAGGCCTCTGTTCCATGGAGCTATTTAGTTAGTTAGTTATACGTACGTAAATATATTTTGCATTTTTTGGAGTTAGTCATTATCAACGCACGGAATTAATAACACTAAAAACAATGAAACTGCATACGTTACTTGCAACATGTACAGTTATATTCACTCCTGCAATAAAATACTGAAGTGTTTCAAATATTGAAACAAATTCGTTGGAGGCAGCGAAACCACACGAGTCACTCTTACAGTAACAAGAAGGCAGTTCGAACCGCCCCGGTTTACGTTTTAATGCTTCCACGCAACACGAACCGAAAGGACGCGATCAGAACGTCCTTGCCGCCCGATGACGCTTCAATGAACCTTGAACAAACTCTGTAGACAGTAACGCTATTCCTAGACGTAAATCGTATTACAAGCGGCAAAAACACTCTTCAATGCGAAACGTGTGTTGTGAGGAATTAGCGTATTTGTTTTGACACTATTTAGAACCATTCGTCACCACCACAAACAGCGTAAGAACTACGTTTTTGTGTTCTCCTAGCAAACAGTCTTACAGCTCCAGCGTTGAAAAAGCAACAATGAATCATCAATAATCAACCTTTACACAAATAACACTACATATTCCGCAGGAACAATTGCAATACAAGACGGAAATACTGCAGTAATGGAAATACAGTGCAAAATATACCATCACAACGGGGCTTACGCTGACGTACTGTGAAGCAGACTACTAATTACTGGGTCAAAATTGGACGGTTTTAAATAATGGATTAAAAAGCACAAAAAGAAGAAAATTTTAATCGTCATTTTAATACTTAACCTTTTAAAGCCTAGCGGTAACTTTACATATGACCGGGTTTAACATTAAAAAATTCTACGTGGTGCCCACATTGCGTTTATGTGTTTTGTACGGATCTCAGAACAAACAGCAACTTTTGCCTTATAAAACATTAAGAGCCTGGTTTTTATAACCGAAGTGGAGAGTGTTTACAGCGCGGTAGGCACTGAGACCTTATATAAAACAGATACGCTTCGTCTTTAAAGGGTTAATTAGGAACTTCCATCCTACAATTTCTCAATTTTAGATTTTAAATTACACACCACACTGTTTAAGTTTAATGACACACCACAAAGATTACAAGTTGATTGTAACTTACATTTACACCATTTGTGAGATCTCACAAAATTCTACATTTTTACCACGAATTTTAAGTTCCTGTACAAACCAACATCTGATTATGACCCGCTTGATCGAAACATGTTGTGTTTCAAAAATTAATAATAAATAAAGTCTGTGTCAGACGGAAGACGTAGTGTTATTTGTGTAAGTCTATACACAGAATGTGACGGATAGAGTCAAACTGATCGACCTTTAGCCCATCATTCTTCAAGTTCAGCTGATCACTCATCGACTTTTTAACAAGCGTCATAAACTCGACAACAAAGGCGCCACACACTGTGAACGTAGTATTATCAGAACACATCACCTCAAAAGTAATGACAGTGATACTAAATGTGACAGTATGACGACTACCTGATGGTGCGATCTAGGACAGCTCTTAAATTGTCATACATGGACACCGACGCGCTCAAGATAGTATTAGTAAATTCAATTCTGCAGCGCTCTGACGATGCTACATGATTCCCTGACAACCCTTTTCTTTTGGACTTTGTGCATCGACTAATTTTTTAATGAAACATACCGTTTCGGAAGCCGAATCTGCTTCCGTCTTCAGGCAGGGAAAGCACCTACTTTGGTAGACCCCTCATATAGACCTCAGTCACTGGGCCTCTAAACGGATATATACCGGCTCTATACCGGTTGTTCGATTAACCTGTTAAAGCCTAGCGGTAACTTTACGTACCACCAAGTTTAACATCTAACAATTTTGCATGGTGCCCACATTGTGTTTATGTGTTTTTTACGTATCTCAGAACATCTAACAACTTTTACTTTATACAGCATCGCCTGATATGTTTTTATAAGCGAGATGGAGAGTGTTTACTGCGAGGTACGCACTAAGTCTTTATGTAAAGCAGATTACGTTCCGTCTTTAAAGGGTTAAAATCTGTAGGGCTCTGACGATAGTACGTGACTCACTGACATTTTTAGTCAGTTGTTTAATAAGTCTATCTAAGGCACGCGTTCTTCACTTTTTTATGTCATGGACCCCTTTGAGAGTCTGGCGAAACCCACAAACCACGTCTCAGAAAAATGTGTTTAAATGCATAAAATAGAGATAGTGAGATTTACTGAAGCTAACAAACATGTCTGGAGTCTAGACACTTTAAATTACTTGTCTCCTACATTCATTATTGAATAAAAAGCTAGACTTAAGTTAGGCGTTAGTGACAAAGCTGCAATTTTTTTCTCATCCATATTCACGGATTCCCCCGAAATTGATCCACGGGTCCGCGGCCCCCAGGCTAAAAACGGCTGATCTAAGTAGTGTCCCAGAATAGGTGCCTTCCTTGCCTGACGATGGAAGCAGAGCCGGCTTCCGAAACGGTGCCCTTCATTAAAAAAATTAGGCGATATAGGAAGTCCAAAAAGAAGATTATCTCAGTGAATAATATTCATAACTTGACGCATTCAGGTGCACACCCACAGAATCATGAGAATCACCCCCTTATGACACATCCAGTCTCACAAGCTTATACAGAATTACAACGTACATTTTTCACTTTCCTATGAATAAGCTCTGTGGCCACAATTCATGACTCAACGCAAATTACACGGTTCTTTATTCCACAGCACAGTCAAACCCATACAGTTGGACACGTCAGACACAAACTGCCTGAGTCCAAGGACGAGGAAGAATACCGCTTCACGCACGCATCCGGTAATTATCAACCAAAATGATATAACGCGTTGCTTGCAGATTGACGCCAGTTGTCACGCGTTATCAGCCGCATATAAAGCAATTATCTGTTACAATATAATGCAAGCAGTTCCTTACCTGGTTCGCCTTATTGATTTGCTTCTTGAGGCCTGCAAAAGCCATGATCTTTGGTGTTGGTTGCTCTTCAGCAAGTAAATTACACAGTACCGTCAGACGAATATATTACACGCAGGGACGAGAAATCTCCCCTAAAAAGAAGGAAACACACGTGTTAAAACACAGGAATAAAACGCACAAAAGGCAGTGTAGAACGTCACCGTTTGGATACAGCATTATATGGGCAGATCATACGCATGTGCGTATGTTTACACACATATAGGGTCCTATATATATATATATGTGTGTGTGTGTGTGTGTGTGTGTGTGTGTGTGTGTGTGTGTGTGTACGAGTATATAGATATGAAATCCCAGTGGCCGGGCGGTCTAAGGCGTTGGGCTGCGGCCTTTCGCTTGCCGGGATTGTGGGTTCGAATCCCGCCGGGGGCATGGATGTCTGTCTCTTGTGAGTGTTGTGTGTTGTAAGGTAGAGGTCTCTGCGTCGGGCTGATCACTCGTCCAGAGGAGTCCTACCAACTGTGGTGTGTTCTGAGTGTGATCTCGAAACCTCAACAATAAGGAGGCCCTGGCACACTAAGGGCCGTTTGCGCCATGAAAAAAAAATATATATATACATACACATATGTAGATACAAAGGATACAGCTGGGCGGTTCGGAGTTCGAATCTTCGCATATAAAAGAAAATTTTCTCTCCTCTAAATGGTCCACACCGGCTCTGAGGAAGGCCCAGCTTCCTGTTCAACAAGTACCGGGGTTCCTTGCCTAGGGCAAAGCGGCCGGGGTGTGATGTTAACCACTCACAGCCGAGGTTAAGAATGAGTTGAGTTACACATCTGCTCCCCCCTAAATGCCATCATGGCGTGGACAAAGACAACTTTACGTCAAGTACTCGGCATAGGCCAATTGCATGATGCCAACACCCAGCTCCACTGAATTCCAGACACGTTTAGCCTTTTAAAGCCTAGCGGTAACTTTACATACCACCAGGTTTAACATTAAAAAATTCTACGTGGTGCTCGCATTGCGTTTATGTGTTTTCTACGGATCTCAGAACAAACAGCAACTTTTGCCTTATAAACTATTAAGAGATTGGTTTCTATAACCAAAGTGGAGAATGTTTACAGCGCGGTACGCACTGAGTTCTTATATAAAACAGATACGCTTCATCTCTAAAGGGTTAATCCCACAAACAAAAGCCAATAGACAGGGACCCCACTGAACATAAGTCCTGTACTGGTTTCTGAACGGACTTCACCTCAAAGAAACGATCTACGTCAGTAAAATTAACGTGTTTACTGATTACAAAAAACGAACATACACAAAATGTCAACCTCGTGGGTTTGACATTCCAAACCGGACTGTCGTCTGTTCCACACGCAGACACAGGCTGCAGCATCCGACATAGGTCACAGGTCACACAGGGGCAGCATTGAACGGAAGAGAAATGTGCTCCTGACAAATGACGGCCACAGCAGCAACAGTTTGAAATGAAGACACACGACGGCCATGTCCTGCCCGCTGGACAGCAGAAAGACAAACTAATAAACTGACAATGAGATGAAGACAGCTCTCGTGTCTTTATAAATGAAATAACACGAATTATACTGGATTTTAACCCTTTAAAGACGAAGCGTATCTGTTTTATATAAGGACTCAGTGCGTACCGCGCTGTAAACACTCTCCACTTCGGTTATAAAAACCAGGCTCTTAATGTTTTATAAGGCAAAAGTTGCTGTTTGTTCTGAGATCCGTACACAACACATAAACGCAATGTGGGCACCACGTAGAATTTTTTAATGTTAAACATAGTCGTATGTAAAGTTACCGCTAGTCTTTAAAAGGTTAAAAATTAATTACCTCACTGGGCACAAATTCAAGTTTTATATGGTTCGTACCGTGCACTGTCGATAACAAAATCACACAATATTCTATTCCAACAAAATACACTGTATTGTTTTCAGATATTCTATATTACAATATCCTGTCAATCAATCCAACATGTTTCGATCCTTCATGGGATCATCATCAGGGATTCGTATCAAAGTAACATTTCACAAAACAGAACTGGCCATACACATACGGATTAAAAAGACACAGAAGTCGATCAGTTAAAACGCAGGCGCTTTGTTGTGTAATGGATCCCGGTTATGCTGTGTTTTGGAGACGGCTTATGTATGTGCGGACGGACGGGACAAGTGTTAGCATCGGACCAAAATAGTACTCTCGGCATAAATTCATGTGTTTCTTCAATCTAGCCTTGTGCAGGTTCGAGTGGTAATTAACATAAACCATAACCACTTGACACGACGTCAGAAATTCGAAACTCACGTTACAAAAAAAAAAGAAAAAATAAAATTCTGCATTGAACTTTGAAGGCAATGCGAGACGAAAAGTAACACAGTACTGGGCGTTTTTTTTACTCATAGTTAAACTTACATCACTGGAGTGCTCTGAATTTAAATCGACAGTGAAAGGCTGTTAAAATTATTTAAAATACGACCTGACTTAACAAGATTGTGGTTTCGTGGCCTGGTATCCGGTTCGGTTGACCCACTTGATACAGACGCAACGATACGTGGAATCAAAACGTTTCAACGTGTGACAAGAGAACGAACATTATGTAAAATCCCATAAGATAAATAATATAGCAAAAGGAACATAAAACAATGAGCACGGTGCCCCACTCCCCCCAAACAGACCGTCCAAATCCCCTAAGATAAACAATATAGCAAAGGAAACATAAAACAATGAGCACGGTACCCCACTCCCCCCCAAACAGACCGTCCAAATCCCATAAGGTAAACAATATAGCAAAAGGAACATAAAACAATGAGCACGGTACCCCACTCCCCCCAAACAGACCGTCCAAATCCCATAAGGTAAACAATATAGCAAAAGGAACATACAACAATGAGCACGCTACTCCACTCGCCCCCAAACAGACGGTCCCAATCCCACCACACAGGCACGCCACCACCACGCCGCGCTCCACTAGGCAGCATGAGGTTCCCGTTCCAAAACGGGGCCCGTAACACCGACAATCCTGAGGCTTCCTGGTCTTTCTCAGTCACTAGAGGAAAATACCACGACACAGTCCCAAATTAGATCACGATTATTTCCAAATATAGTTGAACCCTGTTATAACGACATCGGTTTATACGACACCTCGTCTATAGCGTCAGATATTCTGTGGTACCAATTAATTCCTCCCCGTTAACCATAACATTATACTCCTCAGTTATAACAACACTCGTTTATAACGACACAAAATATGCAGCCCCGTTCGTGACGTTATAACCGGGTTCGAATGTACTTCCAAATTCATTACTTCGTAAACGTGGTACAATCGTGTACTGAGCTACTGGCAGGGCTGTTAGATGATTATGATAAATAATAATAATAATAATAATAATTATTATTATTATTATTATAGCACATTATCTCCTTTATGCAGGGTATTCACACTTATGTACCTGAAACAAACCATGTTTCTAGGGTATACAGTGTCGCAGGTATTCCGCGCGTACTGTTAATGGTGCATATAGCGCTGTTTATTATTATTATTATTATTATTATTATTATTATTTCACAGCAGTTTAGCTGTTCTCAAAACAGACGGGTTTCACTGCCCAAGCACTTCTCATTCACTGTTCTGCCAAAAACAGTCTGACTGTACAGTATGTGTTCAGCAGGACTGCTTGCTGCATTAGAATATACAGAGCAGGGCGGAGATTAAGCAGTGTCAAACTGTCGCGTACTTTTTTGGGATAATACACGTAGTGGATAATATAAATGGTACTACACAGACCGCGTTCAGTTGCCATATCATCATCATCATCATCATCATCATCATCATGTTGACTTTAGCCGTCGCAACTGTCATTCCGCTAGATGCGCTTCGGCGGCTAATGGCATCACTAGCGGTAGTTGTACATTCAATTGTAGGCCACTTTTGATTAACGATTTGTTACCAGGTTTCAGTGTATAGGGGTTTTGCCCCAGTACTTCTACATTCCTTTTTTCCTGCAATATTTTTTTCGTTTTGTTCCGTTTAGTGTTTTGTGTTTTGTATTTGTGACGATGTGTTTTGTTTGTGTCCTTTGAACGCCATTCAATTAAATTGAATACCAATTGTTATTAAGGACAGCTGTATATTCAATGTAGTTGTTTTAATTAATGATTTGTTATTATTACAACTGAGTCTGCGTTAATCTGTCACATTTTTAAATTAATTTATCTGTGTCTTTCCACTATATAGGGGGTTTGCCCCAGTATTTTTGTTACTTATTTTCTGCAACAGTTTTTGTTTTTTCTGTTTAGTGTTTTGTTTTTGTGTATTTGTATTGTTTTGTGTTGTATTTGTGCTCTTGTGCTGGTTTTGTAATTGACACTTATGCTGTTAAGCCTGCACATTAATAAAAACTACTGAACTGAATTGAATTACTGAGTTCAAGTCTACCTGCTGATTAACCCCAGGTTGTCACCATCGTAGCCGCTTCGCCATTCAACACATGTATTACTTAGACACTGTTTCTATTATTAAACAACTTACGTGTAACTTTCTCTCAATGCCTACCTACATTTATAACCAAAATTTTACTAATATATCTTCATATTTTTTGTATGATACCACCTCTCTCATATTAACTATTTTTATTTAAAAATTACATTCAAAGCTCCGTTAAATGAAACATAAATAAATAAACAAACTGAAGCACTTCAAATTATGTAAATAAAAGAACGCAAATACGCCTAAACGTTCGGGCTAATAACACGTCTTTGTGTAGAATATCGGCTCATAACACACCAATCGTTACCAGGTACGCAGTAACGATTTTTACAGCCGCACTGTACATATATTCCTTTATACAACACACGCGCGCCTGCGTCGTTTGATCATGTATACTGACCGGCTCAACAAAACACATGCCATTTAAACAGACCACAACCCGTAAAACACAATGTCAGTACTCCATCACAGCACACATCCATGGAACACAATGAAAACCAATACGAGACATTATGTTAGGCACAAGTAAGGTCAGATGGGGGATATAAACGGAACTGTTTCTGAAGACAGCATCAATACAGTTCCTCCATGCCAAAGTTTGCACTACAAAAAAGCGATATGGGTCTTCCGGACGTAATCTTTATAAAATTTCCTACTACAAAAGTCTCGGTCGAATATTCTAAACCAAAGACACAACCTCCTCCTCCTCCTCCTCCATACTTGATTCCCAATTATTTATAAAAAAAGGTATAATTTTCTTTGCCCATGCCATCATGACACACGTGGGGGAAGAGGTATATCTCCACTCATTCTTAACCTTGGTGTTAGATTGTGGTGAGTTGTTAACCTAACATTCCGGCCGCTTTATCCCTGCGATACACACTGAGTAGAAGGCTGAGTGGGCCCCATGGCCGGTCTGGACGTTTCGGAGAAGATAAAAATCTCTTGGCGGTGCCGGGATTCGAACTCCAGACAGCACAGCTCGTAGCCTAATCACTATGTCGACTACGCCATCCCGGTTCTCCGAAATATTTATTACAACGACATACACCGCTATTCTCCCGCACACTGCCACATTATAAAATACAGTCTAACCCGGTTATAACGACAATGGTTAATGCGACACCTCGTCTATAGCGTCAGATATTCTGTGCTATCAATTTCTCGCTGTTAACCATAACATTATACTCTTCGGTTATAACAACACTTGTTTATAGCGACACAAAATATTCAGTCCCTTTCATGACGTCATAACCGAGTTTGTATTACACACCAGTTGAAACTTTAAAGATGGAATAACACCCAAAATAATAAATCGTCGTTTGCTCTTGTAATTTTAAAACCTCGACAGAAGTGTTCAAATCGCATTAAAAACTCGACTACAACAATCGCACATGGCTGAAACAGCTGCTATCTGCGGTGCACATTGAAAAGGGCAAGGAGCACCTTTCATAATGGCCTTTACTTGGCTGTTAATATAGATGAGAGATCTAATAATAATAATAATACAGTCGAACTCGGTTATAACGTCATGAAAGAGACTGAATACTTTGTGTCGTTTTAAACGACTGTCGTTATAACCGGGGAATATAATGTTATGGTTAACAGCGACGAATTAATTGGTACCACAGAATATCTGACGCTATAAGTTAAGTGTCGTATAAACTGATATCGTTATAACCGGGCTCGACTGTATTTCGACTTCCTGAAATCGTTCTAGTTTATACGTAAAAACATCACACTTCATATACAGGCACAATGACGAACAAAATCTAAAACTAAGGGGCACAGTACCCCATAAATCACTAAATTTTACGTTAATGATATTTTACAGAATTTGTATTTAGTTTATTTTGCAGACTGGCATTCCGCGGTGGTAAAGCTGACCACTCACTTCCATCTACTGACAATGTTTAAGAATGTGTGGAGCTATACCTCCACTCCGTCGTATGTCTTCATAGCTTGCTCAGAGACAAAATTAATTTACCTTACTTTACCCTACCTTACCCTACCTTTGTAAACTAGAACATGATAAGCGTATTCGTGTAAAACAAGAAAACGCTTTCGTAATCACTCAAAATGATTTAAACAGCGTATTTGCCAATGAAAATTAAAGGAACGAATACCAATGCTGAATTTCGACAAGTGTGACCACTCGTTGGAACACAACCATCGCCTAAGACGGAGATAAAACTCTGCATTTTGTGCGTAATACGACCCCATACTAGAAAATCCATACAATCAGCATACTTCAACCCTTGTCGGACATTCTGTTTGACGTTTCGTTAATGGAGCTACGTCGTGTACAACAAAACCAACATCAAAACAAAGACAACACAGCTACCTTTACTCAGATGTACAGCCAATGCTCACCTTAACAACACTCAAAACAGAACACTATCTTATCACACTGCACCGAACACACGGCCATACTTATCCACGATCTGTGTAGAGCTGGAGGATTCGACGACCTCGGCGTCCAAGCGTCTGAGCGGAGAACCAATCCGCGTCGATGTCGATACAGTGGCGCCTCTAACGGATGCCAAGAAATTAAGACTCGGAATTGAATGGCTGCGACATTTAAACTAGTCACCGAATTCGAATAAGAATCCACTTGTGGAAGAGATTACAGCCTACACCCGTATTGCGCTGTGATCCGATTAAGGAAGAAAATATCGTAACGTGGGAAATTACAGTGCCAGCGTCAACTCACTTGCATGCTTTTCAGGTATCATTCAGATCGACAAGGTATTTATCTATCGTTTATTTACTACTGTTCCCAGCTGTGAATTGGAAGGATATAAAGGATGCAGTCGTGTCCTAATTTGAGGTCCTAAACCGGACTTTGCCTAAACGACACAGGTGCTGGCTCTGACACGGCTCAGGCACTTAGCCGCCGGACCCCCTCCGCGCAGAGGTATTGGTTCAATCCCAGGCCAGTTCATGTGGAATTTGTGGTGGACAAAACGACACCTAGACAGGTTTTCTCCCTAGTACAACCGTTTTCCCCTGTCAGTATCATTCCACCATTGCTCCATATTCATTCATTTATCTACCACCGACGCTTTATAATGTTTTTATTCCTGTACTTCTGTTTTTCCATGTCAGTATCACTCCACCACTGCTCCATACTCATTCGTCTATCACAGATACTATATAGCATTACCGATTGATGTCGTTAAATAACACACTTTATAAAAAACAATACAGGCAACGTACGTATGTCACATTCCAACGCGTTCGCGTTACCACAGTTCCTGTCAACGATATGAATATTGAAAGCGTGGCAAACGACAGGCAACAGTGAGGTACCCTCGTATTGTTATGCTATGTACGTCACTGTCAACAGTATAAACGTACTTAAGTCTTAATGTAAATTGCCATATAGTTAGTTTTGTCCGACTTCAAACAAATTTAGACTTTCTCGACAGAGTTTCATGAAAGTCTCCAAAACAAATTTCAAGAAAATCCGTGCAGTGGGGACCGAGTTGATACAGACGAACACATGGACGGACCGACAGACACTACGAAGCTAACAGACGCTTTTCGTGACCACTCGAAAGCGCCTAAAAGGACCAAAAAACCTGGTTAGGACGGCTAGTATTGACGTCGGTACTGAATATACCTCGCTACGCGTTACTGCTTGAAGAAACTTGTACTCGGCCACAGAAATGTGCCACCAGGGAGACTACCGGCCTACATATGCAAACAATGGAGTGTTACTTCAACGATCGAATCAACTGTCACATTTACGTACAATAGAGCAAATACTTCCTTTCACATTATGTAATGTAAAAGATCGAATAAAGACAAGGACATTGGCTGGAAAAGGTCTTTGATATGATTATGATGCGGGGACTTCAGACGCAGTCACGGAACTGGAAGGCGATAGCAAGGACGAGAGAAGGTTGCAGGAAGGAGATCGCGGAGGCCGTGGCCGGGAAACGCCACGAAGCGCCATAAAAGAAACGATTTCAGAGGAAAATCCTAGTCAGTATTGTAAATAGGCTACGGGCTGGACGACCAAAGAATCGTGGTTCACTTCCCGATGTGAGTAAAAGATTTTTATCTTCCACAAAGCGTCTACGCTGCCCTTGGGCCCCAACCAGCCCCATAGGCGATCAGCACAGAGGGCTATTCCGCCGGGGGAAAAAGCGACCGGGGCGTGAAGCTGACTACTCACTACCATACACTACCCAGCTTAAGAATGAATGGAGATGTACCTACACTCCGCCATATACCTTCATATCCTGTACAGGAACAACTTTACCTTTCACTGATTGAAGCTGTCCGAGGACAAGGCGCTGAGAACGTTTAAAAATGAACGCCAAGAAATATGAAGGCGGCAACAAAATTACGTGACAAAGCACCACAATGTTTACCATAGGTTACAGTGGAATGATTCATGTAACGAGTGTTTCGAAATTCTGGGAGCCTCAACCTCCTGCAGCCCCAGTGGCCTGTCCAGGCCTGTACGTGTACAGAGATTGCTTTACCCTTTGGGGGGCACGCGGTGGCGCAGTTGGTTAAAACACCAACGTTGTCATTGTAATTTTTCATTCACCTAATCCTTCCGGTCGCACTATGGCCCTGGGGTCGACTCAGTCTCTAACAGAAATGAGTTCCAGGAATATTTCCTGTGGGTAAAGGCGGCCGGTGCGTAAGGATGACAACCTTACCGCCATCATATGCCGATTGTCTTGAAATCTGGGAGCCTCAACCTTCTACAGCCCTCAGGGCCTGTCCAGGCCTGTAATGGGATTGCCTTACCTTTACAGTGGAATGCGGTTGGGCGAATTGTTACAGAAAAAACGTCTGAGACTACGTTTCTAACATACGAGCCTTTACTCGGTAAACTCCCGACCGATGTACCTGATACCGACAGTGCCGCGTGCCTGTGTACTGTGTCTATCTGTTGCTTCAGAATGCAATTACATCAAATCCACTGAGTGGATTACGGAGTTGAGGTATTCTACACAAGACCGGCTTCCGATAATGCAACAAACGCCGACTGATCACAGGATCAACTTCAAATAGGGTTCTACTTATCACATCCACCTCAACACATGACTGGAAAACACACAGAAAAGATCAAGTGGAATACAGATGGATATATGAGGGGTTAGATAACTACCAGCCAAAAACTCATCGTACGACGACGTTAAACTTCACACCAACGCCAATCCATGGCGTCCCTAGCTAAGATTTCCACACACAACCCTTCAATGGATCCGTTCCCATATGTCACAGCCCTACAATAATACAAAATCATAATTTCAGTGAACAATCATGAATTTGAAAAGTTCTTAGATCGGCAAAGTGTGACGCGGCAATACCGACCGAAGCATTGGGATCTTTTTACCACTTGACTGCTTTGTAACGACAACTGCAATCTGGCGTAAGAATCATTAACTAATCAGCCGCTAACGCAAACAACAACAAAGTGCATTATGCAATGGTAGGACGGGACAGACTGGACTTATCCGGCTCAGGATACGGCCCAGTGGCGAGCTTTTGTGAACACGTTATGAAGCTTCGGACTCCAATAAACGCCAAGAATTTTAACTACTTTAGCGCCTATAAACTTCTCAAGAAGGACTCTGTTCTGTGGAGTTACAGTTTCACAAATGGTGTGCGGGTTCAGTAGATTCTGCTCGGTAGGATTTCCTGTCGTTACTCTTAGAAAAATTACTGGGTTTGTAATAAGCCTTTATGTGACTTTAAAAAGGTTTTTCCAGTCCAAACAAGTCTCTTAATTGCAGATATCCAAACTTTAAATGTTATCGCGAACCATGCTTAAGTTGTCTGCAAGTTGAGACGATTCGGAAAGGGGGGAGTGGTCCCGAGAAACGGGAAAACTCTATAAGAGATCCACGGTAGATGAAAGGTTGAGAAACCCTCCCCCACAACACGCACGCACGCACGCACGCACACACAGGTTCCCATAATTATATACTTAAAACAAGTTGAGTAGTGCTTGTCCGGCTGACATGCTGTTTCGTGCAAATAAAACTCAAAAGTAACTTTTGCTAGTTAAAAAACAGGACAGAAGTTGACAACAATAAACAAGTGTTTCAGTCAGTATTATTGTCTCGACCCTTACCAACAAAGTACCTCTGCACAACTAACATTACTCTTCACTCACTTCACGTACTTTCTCCCAGGACTTTTTCCATTGTCACCACCAAAATAAAAACACAAAAACACTAAAAACACAACGTTTCGGAAGAAGTTTCTTCCTTCCTCAGATCCTACTGTTAAAAATCCAGACATACACATGTTGGCCCTGACACATCAACCACATCAAACCAACCATAAGACATACCAAACCTAACCTCTCACAAAGTATAACAACATCACCATAACCAATTACAACAGTACCCGAATATCAACCCATAAAAATACCAAACCAAACATACAATAAAAACTGGTAACAATTCCAAACAAAATACAAGAACACACATAAAGAAATTCACAATAATCTTGAACCAGTACAACCACCCTAACGCCACCTGTTGGGAACTTACAGAACTCAACATATGTATCAAAGAAAGACAAAACACAAGATCAATCTCATGAAAGTTCTGTTTTTATTAAGGGAAGCTTATTCAATCAAGCTCTCCCTCCAGGGCTTTTCAAATTCATTGCATGCAGACCGAATCAAACCATGACATCAAAGCGGGCCTGAAGTGCCCGGTTGAATTTTCGATGGACATTCCACTACGGCGTGTTCACAGAGAAACTGCGCAGGGCGCGTGCATGTACGCGGCGTACAAATCAAACGCAATGGAACGGCCTCAGGCATAGGCACAAATATTGGCCTCCACTAAAGACAAATAAACCAGACAGAAAGAATGGATTAATGATGAACAGGCCTAGCAACGCCTTCTGCTCTATCCTTAGTCACTTTTGTTAGCCCTCAGTTGGCAGCAAATTACGCGCCTGATCAGAAGAGCATACTCGCTAGCCTGTCGCTGTGCAGGTCCTACGTTAGTTATGAGCCTCTAGCAGTATATGCCAGTTAATAGTAGTTACAAGCAGGAAGAGAAAATGGCAGCAATAAAAAGCATTGGAGATACGATTCTGTCGTCGGTATTGCAATAGACCTATGTTTAGGTATTGCAATAGGCCTACGTTTAGTATCTTCAACGCAGGATTACAATATCTGAACTTTCCGAATTAAAATAGATTACAAACTGCTACGCAAAGTTGGGTATTTTTAATAAGCATAGTTTTTAAAACGTAAAAGCTTTGCGTATATATTTTTCTCCACAGGCTTTTATACGTAACAATTTACTGTTGAAATATGACGGAATTTGCTAATATTCTAACGCTTTCAATCCTAGATTTAATACCAGAACACACTGCATTTTGCGCACACAATGAATTTATGTTTCGTGTGATTACTACAAGCCGATCCCGGTAGCCGCTCGGTTGCTGCGATTGCGGGTTCGAATACCGGTGAGCGCATGGATGTTCGTCTCTTGTAAATGTGTGTTGTGCAGGTAGAGGCCTCTGCGGCAGGCCGATCCCTCATCCACAGGAGTCCTTCCAACTGTGTGTGTGTTTGTATCATTGAGTGTGATCAAGTGGAACAACAACCCCCTACACCTACAACGAGTAAGTAGAAGAGGTCAGACTTAGAAAGAAAGTATTCCTACAATAAAGAGCGACCACTTCCATAAACAGCATTAACAAGCTGGTCTTTCTACTGGAAATACGGTGTTATATTTGGCGGAACTAAATTTTTGAAAATTACTTATTTGAATCTTTAGATTTCAAAAATTCATGTCCGAATTAAAAAAGTGTCCACTGCTCCGTCTTCATCCATTCTTATTTATTTCCTTTTTCACCTATACCAATACTCTAAAGCTACTTCCTACGTTTTATCTCACTTGTGACATCCCGCAGTGAAGCTGCAACTTCCCTCCATGTTTTCTTGCACAGTCCCTAAACTTTCCTTTGCATTTTTCTCTGTTGACAAGGACAAATGTGCAGCAGCAATCAGATGTCAAAATACTTCGTTTAGAGCCCAGAGATTACCCTATGTCATATCAGTATCACGAAGTAATGGAATCAGTGTTCGGTAACTCGACGTGACTGGAACACAAGACTAACCCATCCATCAAGTTTTAGACACACAACAACGATTTCCAAAACTCAAAATCATGGACTTTTGTAATTCTTGTAGGGCTTCCGCTACGGTGCAGCAGAGGTCGTCACTCTTCTGAGAAGACGGCGTACATTGGTAGTACCTTAGCGACGTTTCGGGAAAACGTAACTGATCTAAAAGAGCCAAACAGTACCAGACGCTTTGACCCTTCGAAGATGACCTCGTTCCGAAAGATGTCATGCAAGAAAAAAAAACTCAGTTCAAAAAATACCCCGCCGAAACTGCCATAGAATGATTTTCGGGCTGGATGCGCCCGCCATATCGCGAAATGTTAGCCCTTTTTACAGTTTGTCAGTACGTGGCACCATTTATGTGACATCTCATCCCCAAAGTTTCCTAAAATGACCGAATGGGCATAACAACGAGGCGTAATTTCCATGCTGCATTTGTATGCAGTTAGAACCGCACCGGTCTACACAATCTCTCCCGCGTCATCACTATACGCCTTGTAATAGACAGATGTCATCACTCACAACACACAACTACACAGAACTTCTGTTGGGTAATGACTTTAACGCATTTTAACCATTGTTAAGCCTTCCATAGACGTTTGAAACGCGACACTCCCACGTGATATCAGAAAACAAGCACGGCACACTGGATTACATAACAAGTCCATGACTGAATGAATATTTGTTTGTTATTTATACCACTGGACCTCTGTAGACAACTAAACCTATTTTGAAAGCAACAGCCATTTTAACAATGCTTTATCATGGACATGGTACAGAGCGACTTTTCATCCACGAATTCTGTCAATTTAGCCTGACCCCTATGCTAATGTAGACAGTTTTTATACACAACCACAAACGGACGATAATGCAAATCGCTCGACACATGTTGGAGACAGAATACAGGCAGCTGGGCAGTGCCACACCTTTTGTACGTTGGTGGTTTTAATTCAACCGTCTCTAATTTACAATTTGTACACGAAATAAAAGGCAAACGTGTCCTTATACACTCCACGGAGGCAAACAGGGGGAGAGAAGGTATAATTCCACTTCTTCTTAACCTCGACACTAGAGGGAAGTGAGTGGTCAGCCTCAAGCCCCGGCTGCTTTACCCCCAGGAAAGTAAAAGACGGATGTCAAGAATGTAACAGTGTTGTAGGGACAGTTCAGGATACCCCGATCGTCCTTAGTGATTGCTAATATCTGCGGATGTGATCCGGGTAAGGCATGTCAGTCGGTGTCTGCGATCGATAACCAGTCCGGAACTGTCGTCGGATATGTTCGGCTTCCATCGCATCTTCCATATATTCGGATCCTCATCCCTTGGGGCATATCTTAACTAGGTCAAGGGGGGAGTGGGCGTTTCGTTTCCTCAGACATGAACAGAGGCAAAGACGTGTAAAACGTTATACGTGATTACAGGTGAAGCGTCATTATGAACACTGCAGTACGGAGATACTGAAACGACATTAACCTTCTAAAACCCACTGATTACTTTATGTACCACCAGGTTTAACAACCCAAAGCTCTACGTTCTGCCCACGCAGTGTATTTATGTGTTTTGTGTGGGTCTCAGAACAAACAGCGATTATTTCCCTATACAGCATTAACTGACTGGTTTTTATAACCGAGACGGAGTGTTTACTGCGCGGTACGGACTTAATGTTTAAATATAATTAACCCTTTAAAGCCCAGTGGTTACTTTATGTACCACCAGGTTTAACAACCCAAAACTGTACGTTCTGCCCACACACTGTATTTATGTGTTTTGTGTGGATCTCAGAACAAACAGCGATTATTTCCCTATACAGCATTAATTGGCTGGTTTTTATAACCGAGACGGAGTTTACTGCGCGGTACGGACTGAATGTTTAAATATAATTAACCCTTTAAAGCCCAGTGGTTACTTTATGTACCACCAGGTTTAACAACCCAAAACTCTACGTTCTGCCCACACAGTGTATTTATGTGTTTTGTGTGGATCTCAGAACAAACAGCGATTATTTCCCTATACAGCATTAACTGACTGGTTTTTATAACCGAGACGGAGCGTTTACTGCGCGGTATGGACTGAATGTTTAAATATAATTAACCCTTTAAAGCCCAGTCGTTACTTTATGTACCACCAGGTTTAACAACCCAAAACTCTACGTTCTCCCCACACAGTGTATTTATGTGTTTTGTGTGGATCTCAGAACAAACAGCGATTATTTCCCTATACAGCATTAATTGGCTGGTTTTTATAACTGAGACGGAGCGTGTTTACTGTGCGGTACGGACTGGATTTTTTATATAAAATTCAGGTCAGGCTTAGTCTTTAAAACATAAAAAAAATATTATTTCACACATAAACGCTTATATTCCTCACTAACTCAATCACGCAGCTAAAAACCGTCTAACTTCTGCATGCGATAAAACAGAATAGAAACGTGTCGTGGTACGGATGCGGATCGATACCAGGCCAGTCCATGTTGGATTTGTGGTCGACAGAGTAACACTAGGACAGGGTTTTCTACTAGTACTTCGGTCTTCCCCTACCATTACCATTCCGCCAGTGTTCCGTACTCAGTGTTTCCTCTATCATGGGCATTGTACAAACTTAGCAGCAGACATTGTCATTTCATCCACTTCAGAATTCCGGATGTACGAAGCAAATTAAAAACTAAGCACCCATACAAACACCTGCCAGGATGGCTGATTTTCCGACCGAGATACGAACCTCAATGCCTCAGCATACGACGCAGGAGTGCCAACTAATAGCTTGAGAAATCGATGTTACTTTTTGAGAACTACAAGAGGATTGGTACAACTGTCAGATCTAGAACTGGTGCTACGCCTCTTCGAGGAACAAGTTAACTAACAGGTTCAGACTTGTTTTCATTTCTGTTGCCATGCAAAGAGCCACTCATTAAGTGGCTGTGTTAAGTGGTTGTGTTTGGTGTGTGCTAATTGCATAGTACAGGCAGCACGTATTTAACGTTGCCCTGTAAATAAACTAGTTTCGCTTTAACATTAACAAATCTGAGAGACCAAACATTCGATGAACGTTGCCCTGGCTTGGATTAACTTTTTGCGCTGGCCGCTGGCAGAGACTTCAGCTGCCAGATTCTTGGATACCTTAATTAATTCTCATGGGGGAAAAATGCCGCTCTCTTCTGTGTTGTTTCGCTGTACGTTCCGGTTTTCAGGCACGTCCGCCCGACGTCAAATTAGACTTCCATCAGCAACAGCGTCTGGATAAAAACGCCAGCCCAATAGCATACAATGTATCGCATATCTTGAATTCCGATATTCCCACATAGCACAGTGACACATGGTGTCCACACAGCACATGGCACAAATGGTGTCCACACAGCACACGCCACAAATGGTGTCCACACATCACACGCCACAAATGGTGTCCACACAGCACATGGCACAAATGGTGTCCACACGGCACACGCCACAAATGGTGTCCACACATCACACGCCACACATGGTGTCCACACAGCACACGCCACAAATGGTGTCCACACATCAAACACCACACATGGTGTCCACACAGCACACGCCACAAATGGTCTCCACACAGCACATGGCACAAATGGTGTGCACACAGCACATGGCACAAATGCTGTCCACACAGTAGTGACACAAATGGTGTCCTCACAGTAAATGGCACAAATGGTGTCCACACAGCACACGGCACAAATGGTGTCCACACAGCACACGGCACAAATGGTGTCCACACATCACACGGCACAAATGGTATCCACACAGCACACGGCACAAATGGTCTCGACACAGCACACGCCACAAATGGTGTCCACACAGCACACGCCACAAATGGTGTCCACACAGCACACGCCACAAATGGTGTCCACACATCACACGCCACAAATGGTGCCCACACAGCACACGGCACAAACGGTGTCCACACAGCACATGGCACAAATGGTGTGCACACAGCACATGGCACAAATGCTGTCCACACAGTAGTGACACAAATGGTGTCCTCACAGTAAGTGGCACAAATGGTGTCCACACAGTAGTGACACAAATGGTGTCCTCACAGTACATGGCACAAATGCTGTGCACATAGTAGGGACACAAATGGTGTCCTCACAGTACATAGCACAAATGGTGTGCACACAGTACACGGCACAAATGGTGTGCACACAGTACATGGCACAAATGGTGTGCACACAGTACATGGCACAAATGGTGTGCACACATCACAGATTTCATGTTATTAATCTTACGTACTCCATCCTATAAATTTATTGCCCACAGTTCTTACATATTTTACTTCTACTGCTGTCCATTCCCTGTCATCAGCACTCTTCCCCCCCCCCCCCCATACATTTTGCCTCCTCTGTCTGCCACATCTTATAGCCACCGTCCTCTACTGCTCTGCCCACAACACGGACTTGGTCCCATTTCCCCCTATCAGAACATATTTGTCCCATGCCGAACATATTCGTCCACTCTCCAAAAGGATGCAGCACGTTCCTACGAACCGTCTGTACCTATTTACCACGACACGCGGCTTCTAATCCCAGAAGAACTTAATCTTCGATATCACTAACACGATAACGTTACGTCTCACAAGATAAATTACATTACTTAAAACAATACAAATTTCCTCTCTATATTTTTCTCTTCGTTCTTATGTTTTTTCTTTCTTCCTTCCTCTTTTCATTCCATTCTTTCTCTGAGTATGCGTAGTGTTATTTAATGTGTTCATATACCATATACAGACTCCCTTATCGTGTATGCATCGCAAATAACAAGGCTTGCAACATGTTAACACGCATGGAGCGATTTCCCAGCTGTTATTTTAGCCAATAAATGATCACTTCATTTCGTTGCACCATGTGTCTGTTCTAAATAAAGACACAAGTGAAGATGAGATAACGCCAAATTCTGCTCAGCTTAAAGCAACTTGCAATAAGTTGCAATGATTGATGGAAGCTGCATCTTGCTGGCATAGACACAGCCCAGGTGCGTCGTCATAACGAACAGGTCGCATGTGGTGTATAAGTGAAATATAACACCTCATGACTTCGTGCTGCCATGCAGACATGGGGGAGTGTAGGTATAACTCCATGAACTCCTATCCTCGGCAGTAAATCGCGATGAGTGGTTATCTTTATGCCACATAGGCCCATTGCGTGTATCCTTAACAGTTCAACACCGTTACACATTTTTTTCATGGCTCGACATCCCTAGCTGGCCACGGCCCCCTCTATGCTTTCACGATCACATTCAGACACAACACACTGGGTAGGACTCCTCTGGACGAGTGATCAGCACGTCGCGGAGGCCTCTATCTGACAACACACACAAAACACTCATGACAGACAGCCACGCCCCCGGCGGTATTCGAACCCGCAATCCCAGCAAGGGAGTGGCCGCAGACCCACGTCTTAGACCGCGCGGCCACTGGTATCGACACCGTTCCACATATGCATTACCATAATTTTTTATAGTACATTTAATTGTGCGAAAAATAATTACAGATAATGGGCCCATGCCTAACAGCTTCAAGAAGTCTAGCAATAAGCGCTGTACGCTCCAATCTGGCCTGTGTTACGAAAAGGCTGGCTGTCGTGTGCTATAACTGCTCTGATACGGCCCAAACAGAATTTCAAAACTGTACACAATAATTCAAGGAAATGTGCGACATACTGCCACATGCAAGCAAAGATAGATATATTACGAATCGGAAAAATAAAATGTGGTTAACATTTCTCGCGAAAGCATTACAGTAGATGAGCTGGGGCCATCCTGGTGAGTCCAGTCCCCAAATCCCACGCACGAGATCTCCCACTCAGTTATAAATGTTTAGACGTCAGTTTCAAAAAAAAAAAATGCCGGGATATACAGGGTGGTCATAAAGTGGTCGATCCACTGTGGAGCAGTTTAAATATTTTCATGGCTGTTTATATGAGCATACTGTTATTATATATGTTAACTATTGTAATATCCAATCCCAGTGGCCGTGCGGTCTAAGGCAGGGGTATGCGGCGGCTCGCTTGCTGGGATTACGGGTTCCAATCCCGCCCAGGGCATGGATATCTTTCTCTTGTGAGTGTTGTGTGTTGTCAGGTAGAGGTCTCTGCGATGGGCCGATCACTCGTCCAGAGGAGTCCTACCGAGTGTTGTGTGTCTGAGTGCGATATCGAAGCTTCAACGATGAGGAGGCCCTGGCCCCCTAGAGGCTGTGGCCCCAATAGGGGCTGTTACGCCATGAAAAAAAAAGTATTTCAAAACAATTCAATATGGTCACCCTCCAGTTCAAAGCACTGTTGCCAACATTACACCGTTACACTGAACATTCGCTGTAACATGTTTGGTGTAATACAGTCGGTTGCATCATAAATGAGATTTCGTAAGTTCCTACGTGTTATTAAGTTGTGTATAAGTAATATCCCAGATATCAATACAGATGCCCATTCCCTGTTATAATAAGTTCGAAACCTGTAGACATCAAAGACCACGTCTAGGGCATTTTTTGACGTAGAATTTGGCATGGAAACCTTTCTCACTAGAGAAATGTTTGAGGAAGTCATAATAACACACACGTGTATGCAACTGAACAAAAGTAGATCACGAACACTCAAGGATAATGACAAATAGAAGTTCAAGGAGGATAAGACTCAACATGTGTAAAATCTTCGCGGGCTGATAGCCGTGTCAGTTGCATAAAAAAAAGAAGTTTTTATACAACTGACATGGCTATCAGCCCGCGAAGATTTTATACAATTTAGTCATCGGTAAAGCTTGAAGAAATATACGATTCCACGTGTTACACAATTGCATAGTAACCCTTTAAAGACGAAGCATATCTGTTTTATACAAGGACTCAGTGCGTACCGCGCTGTAAACACTCTTCACCTCAGTTATAAAAACCAATCGGTTGAAGCTGTGTAAGGCAGAAGTTGCCGATTGTTTTGAGATCCGTACAAAACGAATAAACACACTGCGTGGGCATCACGCAGAATTTGTCAATGTAAAACCTGGTGGTGCGAGAAGTTAGCATTAGGCTCTAAAAGGTTGAGGAATACAAACGACGCTACATGTAGGCCTATATGAGAAATAAACCTTAAAAATCAATACACGTTTCCGCAACAAAAAAAAACTTACTTTCAAAATATAGTTATTGTAACTATTCTGTTACTGCAATAATTCACAAATGTTTGAAGAAAACTGAAAATTTATTTTCGGTTTACAATAACAACATTTGAATAACAATTTGCCAGTTTAATCCCCCAGCTGACAACAAGCCTGTTCTTGCACGACACTCACCAGCCTAGTTTTAGAAGCCGACGATGTGTGACGTCACATATCTGGGTTTCCATAGTAACCATCCCCCTTCTGACTGCACAACATCACGACGCAGAGTTGCCTTAATATTAGAATTATTTCATTTTAGAACAGAGAATTTCCGGTGCTTACATAGCTTGTAATTACGTACCATTTTGCGTGATTTCAGGCTTCCGTCGCGACGTAGACGAGATGTGCGCTCTTTTGGGGTATCATGAAGCGTTCAGTGGCGGTTCTGTACCGACGTTCCTTCTTGGACTTCTTGACCCTTGAAGATGGGACCGATAGGTTGTCCCGAAACGTCGATAAATTATTACCACTCGACGCTACATAATAACACACAAGAGGGCAAATCTCACGCACCATTTTGGTGAAAATTTAACTGCTTTATTGGTACAGAATGTGCGGTAAGCAGAATTAAATTTAAAAAAAATCTGTGACCTCATTATTGCGGAAGTGATGTCAGTCGGCGGGGTACTGTAAATCATGTTCAATAACTAACTAACTAACTAACTAACTAACTAACTAACTAACTAACTAACTCCATGGAGAAGTCCTTGAAAACTAATAGTCCTTCAGCTAGTCAAGAAACTGTTAGCATTTTATGGAACCCGAAGGTTCATTACCGTGATCATAACAGCTCGCCAATTATCCCTATCCTGCGTCCGATCAATCCAGTCCACGCCAAAGAAAACGATTTAAGATCCATTTTAATATTATCCTCCCATCTACGTCTACGTCTTCCAAGTGGGCTCTTTCCTTCAGGTTTCCGCATCAAAATCTAGTACGCACCTCTTCTCTGCCCCATACGTGTCACATGCCCCACATCTTAACTAACTGACTTTATCAGCTTCTCACGAAAAAACACATTTCAATTAATTTCTTCACGCAGACATGAGGCTGTGCCGATGCAAAATGTGATTAAATATACAACATTATCGCGTTTTAACGTGAAGAAATCCGAATGTATACGGTTTCCGTAGCGCGTACCAGCAGCAGTTGGATCGGTTCGGGAATACATCATACACGTATACGAAGACACCCTGTTACTTTCAAATATACAGACCGACATGTACTGGACCATTAAACTTTAATAAATGTGTGGGCCGATCCCTCGTCCACAGGAGTCCTACAGACTGCGGTGTGTGTCTGAGTGTGATCAAGTGAAAATAAACAACCTCGACACCTGCTGTGAGTAGGCAGAAGAGGGAAGGACTACGAAACGAAACTAATAAATATGTGAAAAAACACTTTAACCTTTTAAAGACTAGCGGTAACTTTACATAAGACCAGGTTTAACATTAAAAAATTCTACGTGGTGCCCACATTGCGTTTATGTGTTTTGTACTTATCTGGGAACAATCTGCAACTTTTACCTGACACGTCGTCAAATGATTGGTTTTCTAAACTGTGGAGACTGTTTACAGCGCGGTACACCCTGAGTATATTAGACAGATTGCGTTTCGTCTTTAAAGGGTTAAGTTGCTGTTTATGGCATACATATTGCCAATAAGAACAAAAATTAAAATAGGCTTTATAAATTTTATTCTAGAAACGTCACTACCAAATTCCGTCTAAATGTGTTCAGTAGGTTGTAATGGAAGACAACTGTTGCTTTTTCAATCCGTCCAGACAGGCCCTGTGGCCCACCGAGTCTCCTGTCGAATGGCTACCGGGGTTAAAGCGGCCAGGGCGTGGTGCTATCCTTTATTTGTTGCAGAGGTTAAGAATGCATGCAGCTGTACCTTCACTTTATGTCGTCTGGGTAGTGGTTTTTAATCACACACAATCGCAACTTTACCTTTGATGCTTTAGGCAATTGCTATGTTCAAATTGAAGTCTAAAGTAACGAAATCGTAAATTGAAGTATACCGGTTGGGATATTGTCTGACGTGACGTGTATTTCGTTTGCAGGTTCAGCCTGAAAGCGTTCTGTCGTCTCTAACGTATGCTTCTGTTACTAGGTTTTCATAAAACCGACAGGTCAGTATCTGTATTTATACAGGACGGAAATTGAAAATGTTTATCGATATTCTAGAGTCCAGTTTGCTTGTCCGTGCCAATTTACTACGTCTTGAGATCAAGCGTAACCCTAGTCAACGAGTTCTATCCTTTTACATTTCTTAAAAAATTTAATTTTACTATAGCCATATCCCGCCTTCGACTATGTAAAAAAAAAGACGTATTACTTCAGTACAGTAGAGTCTGAAAGTGCTTTATTAGACATAGATTTTGTCTGCTTTACTGTCCTATCTTTTAAGCCTTTAAAGACGAAGCGTATCTGTTTTATATAAGGACTCAGTGCGTACCGCGCTGTAAACACTCTCCACTTCGGTTATAAAAACCAGTCTCTTAATGTTTTATAAGGCAAAAGTTGCTGTTTGTTCTGAGATCCGTACAAAACACATAAACGCAATGTGGGCACCACGTAGAATTTTTTAATGTTAAACCTGGTGGTACGTAAAGTTACCGCTAGGCTTTAAAAGGTTAACGCACTGCAAAACGCACTCCAGGCCCACATGACACAACAGACCTGACAAATCTGCCGTCCCAGTTGTGCTCAACGTCAAAGGATGGAAGCCCAATATCGCATCCAAACTCTGAGTCTTCATTGCTTGTTACGGGAAACCTCGGCCTTTTACAAGACACAATACACATCTCACTAGTATCTTACACGAAAACTGAGTAACATGTGGTGATCAGTGTTGACATCTACAGGTACCGCATAAAACTATCTCGGCAAAGACGGATATGCTGTAAGGAGTGACTTCCGCCTTCCGTCGCGATGTACATGAGATCCGCGCTCTTCTGCGATATTACGCAGCGTTTAGTGGTAGTTTTGTACCGACGTTTCGGGACAACCTATCGGTCCCATCTTCAAGGGTGAAGAAGCCCAAGACAACTTGACCCTTGAAGATGGGACCCGATAGGTTGTACCGAAACGTCGGTACAGAATTCCCACTCAACGCTGCGTAATATCCCAGAAACGTGTAGATTTCATCTGCAGTACGGACTCTGCCGACTGTCTGTAATGACAGAACAGCAGGTGTTAACGTTTTATATCCACTGTGCACAACACACATCTATCGACAGTCGTAATACAGGCTTCCAAAGAATAACCTGACAGCCATTACTGAAATCACATGACGGTGTGACGTCAGCAGGAGCCTACTGACAGCACAAATGTCTCTAGAGAGACAAACGATTAGGCTTTCTCTTTTTAGTGGTGAAGGGCGCCGCAGCAGACGCTACGGACGCACTGCAGCCTTGAGGCTTCTTGTGCAACCCTGTGATGTAGATGACGATGATGATTATTATTTTTTGTCCTTTTCCCAGTAATGGAGCACCGGTGGAATGAAATTGACAGGGGAAAACCGAAGTACTCGGAGAAAAACCTGTCCCAGTGCCACTTTGTCCACCACACATCCCACATGGACTGACCCGGGATCGAACCCGGGCCGGTGGGAGGCCGGCGACTAACCGCCTGAGCCATGGCACGGCCACAATGATTGGGCTATTGCTACACGGCTATATCCTGCAATGCGCCAAGGTGGGGGTTGTCTAACCGCATTGGACGAAAATATGAAATGTGCGATATGTCTTAAGAATAAATATGTGTTTTTATCCATGGCACTATAATTTTTAATTAAACTGCAAGACCTGATGCCCCTCACAGAGGTGCTGACGTAGATTCAGGTCATATGGGACGTGAGGAAGTGTAGACTGGTAAACAGTTGCAGACGTTTCGGCGGATCGCAGTGCCTCCATCTTCAGGGTTACGCACTTCAAGTCACTGTTCTTGTGCGGTCAGGATAACAAGGTGAGAATCGGATTCACTTGCCTCAATACAGGGAACAGTAACGGGCTATTGTGAACACGATGAGAAATATTCGATATAACACGCGAAAAATTTTATTTTGCTCCACTTACTTACAATTTCACTCTTTCTTATTTGTTATGAAGTACATATGTACCAGTAAAGGGCTCATGTACATTTTTTGGGATTACCTTGCAAGTACTGACCAGACAGAAAAATTCTCTCAAATAAGTTACAAGTGACCACAAGATACACCAGGGGTGACCAGCTAGACAAGCAGCAAGGGCCACACTCTAGGAAGCAACTTAGGCAACAGTTACGTATTAATAAAACAAAACATTTATTTCCTTACGCGATGGCTTCTTGTTTCTGTTCCCCCAGTTACAATAGATTATTTTAGTTAGTTACGCGTGTACCTTCTTTGTACAATCTTTTAGAACGCCAGGGAGAGATCCTGTCCCAGAAACGTTGTGTTATCACATTGTTTCTATTTTTAACACGGAAAGATGAACAAAGTCGAAAAAGTAAATGAATCCAAATGCGACGCACGACTGTCAGAATCAAAGAGACTGTAAGTTATCATGTTCAAATGACTCACGGGTGGGTGGATTCATTCCCCGAGACACACAATCGTACCGACAGACGAAATTTCACTCCAGAGTCTCAACTGATGCATAATCTGTGGCACAGAGATAGAGGCGCCTTTAAAAGACTTACAGCACAGTTGCCTTGATTACGTCAAGGTGGTCAAGGAGGAAAGGAACACCCTACATACAACAAAACGAGGAAAGGCTACGTGGATTGGTCACATCGTCCGTAGGAACTGCCTTCTAAAACACGTTAATCAAGGGAAGATAGAAGGAAAATATGTTATGTGAAAACGAGGAAGAAGACGTAAGCAGCTACTGGATAACCTTAAGGAAGCGAGAAGATACTGGAAATTGGAAGAGGAAGCACTAGATCGCACTGTGTGGAGAACTGGCTGTGGAAGAGGCTATGGACCTGTCACAAGACACACTACGTGATGACGGCGGCGGCGGCGGCGGCGGCGGCGGCGGCGGCGGCGGTGGAGATGTTAAGATGCCTACTTCCAAGTCGTACAGATTTATGGAGACTACGTGCAAATGACTAACATTTTAACCCTTTAAAGACGAAGCGTATCTGTTTTATATAAGGACTCAGTGCGTACCGCGCTGTAAACACTCTCCACTTCGGTTATAAAAACCAATCTCTTAATGTTTTATAAGGCAAAAGTTGCTGTTTGTTCTGAGATCCGTACAAAACACATAAACGCAATGTGGGCACCACGTAGAATTTTTTAATGTTAAACCTGGCGGTACGTAAAGTTACCGCTAGGCTTTAAAAGGTTAAGACGTTCTTGTATAACAGAAAAACTGCCGTCAGGTTTTGCCCTGCACGCCAAACCGTTGTTCAGAGAATGCCTGTACGAACCACAAACCGGTGGTTTACTGGCTGGATCCTTCCGTGCTTAGCCGAAACTGTCGTTGCAGCGATACGCCACATTTCGTTTCATTAAAAGCTGACATATAGAAGCCCTTTTCTGGCCTCGACGCCATTTTACGACAGCGACAAAAGTGCTTCTCCGTATAAAGCAGTCAGGATGGTCAGAAGATTATATCTAGGCGTCAAATTGAAACTTTTTGGTTTTTCAGTACAAAACTTTATCTCCATCGTGCTCTGGGTAATACAAAATTAAAACTCTCTAAAATACAGTCGAACCCGGCTAAAACGACATTAGTTAATTTGACACTTCGTCTACAGCGTCAGATATTCTGTGGTACCAATTAATTCCTCACTGTTACCCATACCATTACACTCCCCGGTTATAATAACACTCGTTTATAACAACACAAAACATTCAGTCCTTTTCGTGACGTTATAACCGAGTTCGACTCTATTTGCAAACATTCTGTATCAGGCAGCATCAAAAGTTAGTTTTCAAAAAATCTAAAAAAAATAGTAATTTAGCCTTTCTCAGTACTCAGATATAAACCCCCGTACCAGTGACACTTTTGGCACCAATCTCCCACATAAAATGTCCTGGGATCGAAACCAGGCCCCCGTGATGACAGACCAGCGACTAAGCATGGAAAGGCCTCTCTAATCTGAAATAACCTTGAAAAATTATTTATAATTAAGCACCTGAAGTTTCAAGAATATTTGGGTTGTGGATTATCGTGTTTTACAAACCTCTCGCATGACATTCGTCATTCTGAACACTGTATGTCGTGTTCACACCAGTCACGTACCCTGAAATCGATGTCTCCATGTAGGGGCAATGACTCTACATATCAAATTATAACTACAGATGACTAAAACGCAATTAGCGTGTAAAATGCGAGAGCCCTGCTGCGCAACAGGGAGCAAAGTAAATGACTTATGTGTACTAAACCTCCAACCTCTGCAAGTTCGAGATTTTCTAACTTCTGAGATGTTACGCACGTGGACTGACAGTTAGTTACCGACGTTTCGTGTCAACCTATTCGTCCCACCTCTAAGATTCACGCCGTCCAAGACTTCTTGTACTGCTTGATTCTTGAAAATGGGACAGACAAATTTCACGAAACGTCGAGTAACTAAGAAACTATGCTGCGTAACATCCCATAACAGCGCAGAGCTCATTTGCACGGCAGCGGAATCCTGAAATCACGCATTCTGCCAGTCGGTTAACAATTCTACTTGGAATTGTTTGAAGAAGAACCCACAGCAGGAAGTATCCAGTTATGTTACAAGCATAACACATACAGAACCCACAGCAGGAAGTATCCAGTTATGTTACAAGCATAACACATACAAAACCACAGGTACCGTTCAGTTAAGTAAAACTGATAAAATGACTGACGATTTCCTAGCAGAATTTTGCATATTTTTAGAGAAATACTCGTCAGTTGTTAAATAAACAACTTTACTTCAGAGTCTTCCCTACAACAACCCACGCAAATACATGCCATGCACTCTACGGGGCACATTCCTGATAAACACCGCGAGACAGAGTTTCAGCGGCGTCCATCTGTCTTCCAGAAGCCATTACTACGGTAAGCAGTGTACGCGTTTGCGATGACGCATTACCACGATTTTGTTGATATTCTTAAACAGCTGGCAGTACGAGGCAAACAAAATTACTACGGCACTCAACCACGTAAAGTTTCGTTTCGCAGTCCTTACCTCTTCTGCCTACTCACAGCAGGTGTCGAGGTTGTTTATTTTCACTTGATCACACTCAGACACACACCATACATTCGGTAGGATTCCTCTGGATGAGTGATCAGCCCGACGCAGATGCCTCTACCTGACAACACAAACACTCACAAGAGACAGACATCTATGCCTCCCGGTGTGATTCGAGCCCACGATCACAACAAGCGCTCGGCCGCAGACCTACGTCTTAGACCGCGCGGCCACTGGGATCGGCCTCAACCACGTAAAGTCGCATTTAAAAAAAGAGAATGAAACCAATTAACCCTTTAAAGACGAAGAGTATCTGTTTTATATAAGGACTCCGTGCGTACCGCGCTGTAAACACTCTCCACTTCGGTTATAAAAACCAATCTCTTAATGTTTTATAAGGCAAAAGTTGCTGTTTGTTCTGAGATCCGTACAAAACACATAAACGGAATGTGGGCACCACGTAGAATTTTTTAATGTTAAGCCTGGTGGTACGTAAAGTTACCGCTAGGCTTTAAAAGGTTAAAAATAATAACACCACTTAAGCGTCGGTGATGGGTTTCTGTACAGGCGGAAACGAAAATTAGAGTTACAAAAAATGTGGGAAATTGACTGAATGACGAGCTGGTACCTTCTCACGACGGATTCTACGCGATGAAGTCGCAGAACATCAGCTGAGCCTGGTCCATAGAGGGCGACAGCGTCCACTGGCTGAGAAAAAGTCAAAAGCCCGAAATAGCGCCATCCTGACACACTACCCATACAAGCATGTGAATATAAATTCCTTATTATACAGTCTATCTGTTTACTGCCATCCCTGATATACAGTCACAGACACAATTGTGGTGCTATATCGTAGTTTCACCGTATATTCCATGTAGAGTGGAACTCGGTTGTAACGTCACGAAAGGGACTGCGAACTTATACTTAACGCCTTCCCAGTCAACGACGCAGTACAAACAAACACGATACACTTTAAAATATCACCACAATTTATTTCTACAATTATATCTAATTGTAATTATATTTTAACTAAATACAGTTGAACTCGGTTATAACGTCATGAAAGGAACCGAATATTTTGTGTCGTTATAAAGGAGTGTTGTTATAACCGAGGCGTATCAGGTTTATGGTTAACAGGAATTAATTGGTACCACAGAATATCTGACGTTATAGGCGAGATGACGTATGAACCGATGTCGTTATAACAGGGTTCGACTGCATAAGACGTTCTTGAATTTGTTCAAGGTTGCTGTTTATTCTTCCCAGGTCATAATAAAAGGAAATTTTTAGTTGTACAGCCGGTCACACTGCTGATCAACACGTGGAGGCAGCGTACGGCGCCTGAACGAACAAAGGATCGATACTACGTGCAGTTGGGGTGTCGCGCGTAGCTCCGGCCCTCTCCCACAACCAGCTCGGTCATATCGTTATGGGCCCACGGAAAGCAGTAATTATGGGACTTACTGTACCACTGTACATGCGGCTGACCACCAACTAACTAACTAACTAACTAACTAACTAACTAACTAACTAAACAATTAACTAATTAAGTAACTAACTAACCAATTAACTAACTAACCAATTAACTAACTCCATGGAGCAGAGGCCTTCTTGAGAAGCTAACAGTTCCTCAGCTAGTCAAGAAATTCCCCGCATTTAATGGAACCCGAAGGTTCATTACCGTATTCACAACAGCCCGCCACCTGTCCCTATCGTGAGCCAGTTCAATCCAGTACATGCCCCTATCCAACTTTTTGAAGATCCATTTTAATATTATCCTCACATCTACGCCTGGGTCTCCCCAAGTGGTCGCCTTCCGTCAGGTCTCCCCACCAAAATCCTGTATGCAACTCTCTTCTCCCCCATACGTGCTACATGTCCCGCCCATCTCATTCCTCTCAATTTGATTACCCGAATAATATTTGGTGATGAGTACACGTCATTAAGTTCCTCGTTATGACCACTACGCTACTAAAAAATGTATGCGAACCGCAGCAAGCACGCACACATTCTTAACCTCGATACCAGTTAAGAGTACGGCAGCTTTTCCTGGTACACACTGGGCACGGTGGTAAAGTCCCGTTCCATGCCATGAGGACACACAAAAGGAGCAGAGGTACGAATCGTGAAGTTCAGCCTATAACCTACACAGAAGCACACAGAGGGAGTAAAGGTAAATCTCTACTCATTCTTTAACCTCGGCGCTAGATGAGGTGGGTGGTTAACGCTACGCCCCGGCCGCTTTACCCACGAGAATGAGGAAAATCTCGCCCCCCTACCGGGATTCGATCCCCGGACTGTCCAGCCCGTAGCAAGTCGCTATACCGACTGAGCTATCCCGGCCCAGGTAGCAAAGGTATAACCCCGTTTATTCTTAACCTCGGCGCTAGATGGAGGAAAGTGGTCAAAATTAAGCACTGGCCACTAGCCGGTATCATCTAATAGAAGGCTGGGCGGGTCCTAAAAGGCGGTCTGGAAGTGCTGGAGAAGAGACAAATCTTTTCCTGTACTGGGATTCGAACCCCGGATCGTCCAGCCCGTACTCTAGTCGCTGTATCGACTACGCTATGCCGCCTTCCCCACTGGAGACGACGCCGAAAGTAAACTTTTCTTTTAGTCCTTTCGTCCATCCTGTCATTTTATCGGCTCAGGAATAGAGATGTAACACTGCATAATTACCACGTAAGCTAAACTAACATGATTTCGTGTCTTATTCATAGCTCGTGTTTCATGCCAGCAGGCCTAGGCCTAGGCCTGTCCTTCCGCGTGGCAGGCGAGATTAATGCCTACACCGTACAGACGGCAGACAATATTGCCACTGTCAACAGAGTGGACGCCCAGCAGTGTTTGCTGGTACGTATCCACACAAATACTACAGATGTCCGCTTTATCACGTCCCCGAACACGAAAGCGTCATTGCACGGCAAGCCTGCGTCTGCCGCGAAATCCCATGGGGCTGCCGTAATCTGGGACACTACAAAATGCATATTCTTTATTCGAAATTTGTCCTTCCAGTTTTGGTTTTCCACTTACGGCTTTAAAAACGATTCCCTAACAAAACTGTGTAATAATTTACCACCACGGACACGCTTCCAAATGGCAGACTCGGAAAGGCCACATATGACAATACAGTGACGCGCATGCGTTTTGCATGCTTGATAATTAACTTTTTAAAGACGAAGTGTATCTGTTTTATATAAGGACTCAATGCGTACCGCGCTGTAAACACTCTCCACTTCGGTTATAAAAACCAGTCTCTTAATGTTTTATAAGGCGAAAGTTGCTGTTTGTTCTGCGATCCACACAAAACACATAAACGCAATGTGGGCACCACGTAGAATCTTTTAATGTTAAACCTGGTGGTACGTAAAGTTACCGCTTGCCTTTAAAAGGTTAAGGCTACAAACACACACTCAGAATATGCAATACTTATTGCTTTTCCACGGCAACAGTGGTTATGCGAACGCACTTCTGCGTTACGTTTATACATACACCGCTTGTCTTGTTCGAATACGCAAGTGGAAGAACGGGGATCACGCAAATCAGTACACCATGTGTACCGCCATTAACTGGCCTATGAACCATGTGATTGGAATTCAAACCTAAAAGTACGTATACCGCACGCATTATTCACTAACCACCAGCGTTATCTGTGCGTTGTTACATAAACAGTAACATCAACCGATCCTGGATTTAAGCAGAGATTAACCATCATATGCAATGTAACTTATCTGCCGTTATCTAATCCTCACGCAAGCAAACTTCGTTGTCCTTCACTCTTCTACCTACTTGTTCACAGCAGGTATAGACGGTTTTCGTTTTCACTAAATCACACTCAAGCACACACCACAGTCGGTAGGACTCCTCTGGACGAGGGATCGGCCCGACGCAGAGACCTCTACCTGACAACACAAACACTGAACAAGACAAACATCCATGCCCCCGGTGGGATTCGAACCCACGATCCCAGCAAGCGATCGGCCGCAGACCTGCGCCTTAGATGGCGCGGCCACTGGAATCGGCATGCAAGCAAACACGAGACGTAATACATGTTTGTAATAGCAGGAGTGGGCAGCTGTGGCAACACCAAGACTTAAATGCGACAGTGTCTCGACTCAGACACTCCACAAAAATCGCACTGCATTCCCTCACTAATGACCACCATTAGAGACGCAACTGAACACGCCATGGATCGTAACAATGACATTCTCAGTCTGACACGCTGTTTGACGTGTTTAAAGACAGACTACATAATGAATGAATGAATGAATGAATGAATGAATGATTTTGGTATATGCGTTACGTTTTCCTTTTCATTTAAATATATTCATACTATCTGATTCATTCAATTAACATCTTTCAAAACGAGTTAGGAAAAAAAATGATAATCCCCAAATAACTTCGCGTACGTCCACTAGCACGCGCACCACCGGTTGAAAAACACTGTTCTACTTATTCTGTATTCTTACGACAAGTCCAAAGCCTTTTCCTAAGCTAGTTCTCCACAGAGTACGATCTAGTGCTTCCTCTTTCAATTTCCAGTATCCTTTCGTCTCCTTATGGTTATCTAATAGCTGCTTACATCTTCTCCCTCGTTTTCCCGTCCCGTCTATCTTACCTTCAATAACGTGTTTTATAAGGCAGTTCCTACGCAACATGTGACCAATCCAGTTAGCCTTCCTTCTTTCTATTGTATGTAGCATATTCCTCTCCTACTTGACTCTTTGTAATACTTCTTCATTTCTCACACGATTGGTCCAACTGAGCTCCACCCTTCTCCAACACCACATTTCATAAATTTCTATGTATTTCTGATCTACTGTCCAAAGTGTCCTATTTTCAGCACCACACAAAGCTCTGCTCCAAATGTAGCACTTTACTAGCTTCTTCCTCAAATTTAAGTCCAATTTACTGGTCAAAAGAGTTTTCTTCTTTTTTAATGCTGCTTTTTCCATGGCAATCCTGTATTGAATTACTGTTCTATTATAGTGTATCAAGTACTGACCCATCTGAGATAAATGTGGTTCAGCAAACTTAAATCCTGCAGGACATGGTTAAGTATTACAAACTTTGTTTTCAGAAACTATCAAGTTGTTAGATGTGTTTCCAACAAAATAAATGAGAAGGGGGGCTGTGATTATATGATGTCATGGCAGGTTACCAAACTGCATTTCCTCACATCCCAAATAACTACTAGCATTCACTGCTGCCACAACTTCAAACCTCTTACAACAAAATGAGTTGTTTCATGTTACAGAATGACAGGACATGTGTACTTCTGATTGAAGAAATGCCATCCTTGCATCAACAGACAAAATCATCAAACACTCCAGCAAACCCAGCTTAGCATGTTATAAAGAAACTTTCCATGATGGACACACATTGTAAACAAGTAAATACAGTAATTTTCTTATTCCAAAAACATGTTAGCAAGTTTCATGTTTTGTATACCATGCATATTATTAGGAGTTTAAATAAAACCACCAAATGCACAAACTTAATGAAAAGAGTATTTTATCATCCCTACATATTGTTTTGGTACCTAAATTACCATCTTCAGGGGGCGTACATCAAAAGTCACAAGTACTGTTTACATCCAAGTATTGTATACAATACACACATCCAAGTATTGTATACAGTACATACTTGGATGTAAACAATACTTGTGACTTTCAACGTATGCCCCCTGCAGATAGTAATTTAGTTACCGAAACATATGTAGGGGTGATAAAATACACTTATCAATAAGTTTGTGCATTTGTTAGTTTAACTTAAACTTGTGTTAGCAAGTATTCCAAATAAAAGAAAAACTGAGAAAGGAAAAGTAAAGAGTGTCAACGTAAAAGTGACTTTGACAAGTCTGATGGTACAGAACAATATTCACCAGTATCCACATGACCACACAGAGCCTGAAACAAAAATACTGGGTAAATAAACTACTGTGTGCAAACGAAAACTGATTACCAATTAAGAAGGCTAATTGTGATAACAAACCACAGATACAATTTGAAAATTATTATGTTTCTTAATACCATAATGGACTGTTGATAAGCAATACTATTAACTTAAATGTTCACCCTGACACCAAGAAACCCTATTGATCACCAATAGAGCAAAATTTTGTTCTCAGTCTACCCACAACACAGGTGCGAGGCGAGTAAAATAGTTGCTAAATTAATATGCAGAACAATTGCATGAAAAAAAATTATTGGTGAACATGGAGCTCGAAACTCAAACTGAATATAACAGAAGATCATCCTCAGGCTGTACCTTCAGCAATTTTAATTTAAACTGAAGGTACATACACCAAGCTTAAGATTTAAAACTAAAATTTTATTCCAATTATAATTCAAAAAGTCACAGCTCTGTTGAGCTCCGCCAAGATGCTACCATAAATGTTGTGTCATTACCGAAGAATCTGCCAATCATACGACAGAGAATTAATTAACCGTAACCCATCATCAAACAAAACAGGTTTAGAAATCACTTCTTCATTTTAATACTCTAGTCTTCTACATTTAGATACATGGTGAGAACTGTACCTTTCTACAAGTGAAAAATATTTATTCTGGAAAAACTACAGTTAGCAAATTTGACCCATTTGAAGCAATATTAAATCATGCTACTGACGTCACAGCCATTAGCTACAAGAATCTCAATTTCTTCCATCATTTTAAATCTTCTGTAATTGAATCATTCACACTGTGTTCAGAATAAGACATCAGAATAAGACACTTGAGTAAACAATCACCAAGTGCCACGCTACAGGACCATATTTATCAGAATATGTGAGATGAGACTTTTTTACAAATTCATCATCTAAAAAATGGAGGGACATCTTCTAATCATGTGCAAAGCTAATGCATTCTGTACAAATATTTGCCTGAAAACTAAACACTGTGAAGAAGTCATTTTTCACAGTACATTAAATATTGTCAATTATTCTAATGTCATGATGCTGGCAGCAAAGACAGGTGGCCCAACCATTCACTCCCTTCACTATTTCATGCAACAGCATGTCTCCAAACTAAATTTCAGCACCTGGACAAAAGCGCAGTATTGTGAAAGTGCAACAATTGTTAAATCAGTATTCATTTTCATTCTTCAAACATCAAAAGCTTTCTTTAAAAAATTGGATTTTGCTATTAAACAGCCCCTAACAATTGAAACTGATTCCACAACAGGGAAAAAGTCTAATGCCCCTGTCAACAAATGTAAGGTCTGTGGAGGAAATTTATTCATAAATTTGGATTCAGGTATGGTAGCTAAAACCAACAAATGCACACAAGTGTATGAACATACAGGCTTACAGTTAAATACGAATCATGGTATTAAAATACCAACTTCACCTTCACGAAAAGTGCTTATAAGGCGAATTCATTTCGCACTTTCTCACTTACCTTTCGGTTGGAGATGTTGCTGCACAAGCCCAAGTTGAATCAGAAGTGTGACAATATGTAGCGGTATGCCATATATTGTGTTCGAGCACAAAAAATAGAAAGTTACGAAAACAACACTTGGCTCCCGCGTAGCCCACACACCACAGTCACATCGAATGTAGAACAGCTGACACTGCACTACGGCACGCACGGATCCACGGCTCATGTCACAGATTACCGGTGCCCCGGAGCACGGCTAAGAGAACCAATAAACAACATAGTTCGCAACATTCCACAGCACGGATTACAGCGCCTAATCATGCATTTCATTGCACTTACGTGGTTGCAGATTTCAGGCTTTGCATTGAGCCACCAATGGTCCATAGGGTGCAACCGTCATCAAACTCAACATCACTAAAACTACATTCACATACTCCGCAAGAAAATTAACATATTGATTAACCCTTTAAAGACGAAACGTATTCTGTATAATATACTTAGGGCGTACCGCGCAGTAAACACTCTCCACCTCAGTCTAAAAAAACAGTAATTTGATGACGTGTCAGGTAAAAGTTGTTGTTTGTTCTGAGATCCGTAGAAAAAAAACATAAATGCCGTGTGAGCACCATGGAGATTTCATTAAAGTTAAGCCTGGTAGTACGTAATATTAGCAATAAGCTTGAAAAGGTTAAGATGTAATGACTGCTGCGGCCACAGATTAATACCTGTACGAGAGTGGAAACTCCGTGGAAGCGTTACATTACACCGCCATCAGTGGCGCCTTCGTGCGTTACTGTAGCCGGCAAAACCGTGATTTAAGCACGCTCTTGGTTGTACTTTATGGGGGCACGACATCGGCAAAGCAGCCTCCTGCTTGGCTGCTTTGCCACACCCCCACACCAATCACTGCCACTACGAAAATTGCCAAATTCGAAATTATTACAAACCAACTGAATACACTTATTAGGAACTAACGAAAAATGAAAAGCATAATGAAAAGTTAGTGTCAAGAGATATGTATATCATTATGGAGATGTTATTTGCTACCTCATCTAGCAAGACTCTTTTACAGAAAATCTAGAGAGCGCAGGAAATTATGTAGAATACCTTCACTGCAAGGGTCAGTATAATGACACACTTTGTACCCACAGTTTTTATTTGCACCTCTTATGACACTCAGAATGGCCTCATTGATTTCATTTCAACTATGATGATGAACAAAATCAAACACAAGAGACTAGCCTCAAGTCTGCATTTTAGATGTGGCTATAGATGTATGCAGAAAATTTCAAATATCACCTGTTCTTGTTAATATGACGCCTGATGGCAATGCACAAAAAAGTTTATCAGATTTTCATACATTTGTGAAGACTGCTCACTTGCTTCATTGTCTAAGCATGCTTTCGACTTACTAATTTCAGTGTGGTGAAAACCAGTGGCTGGAACTCACAGTGATGAAGTGGCACAAACATTGGGTGAATTTAGTGCTTTGGCTGGCTGTGTTTGCCAACTGAATTTGTGCAATGACAATCAGTTTAATGTATTTCTGAAGGCAATTTTTTTTTTGTGTTTTCCATTCCATGCACTACATTTCCATTTCTGTAATTTTAACCAAGAACTGCACAAATTGACATTAAATTCACAAGAATATTGTTAAGTATTGTTTTATACAACATTAATGTACTGCGTGATGATGGACCAGTAAGGTTTGAAACATGTAGCAGTTTAGTGTTTATAAAAATACTACTATGAATCAAATGACCATTGTGTGCATTTGTTGGTTAAAATTACAGAAAAAGGTAAAGTTTTCGTTGAAACATTGTGTGGTTTTTACAGCATTCTTTTCAAAATCATCAGAAGTTTGCCATATTTGACAAGCTTGTCCCTAGCTGTCTGCTTGCAATACCTACCACCAGATAACTACACAGAAACACTGAAAATGGTCAACAAGTGAAAACGGCTCAGCTTTTTAAGTCACCAATAAATTGGCCATCTACAGCAGGATGGTAGAAGCCTTACTTTTGCTTCCCAGATTTGGACTTCAATTTTTGACAATGTTTAAGCATTACAACTACCCCATGCAAAAACATTTTTAAAAATTATACAAACCAAAGGTATATCAGCAACTGTTCTAAATAAATGTAAAATATGAACAGTTTTGACAAGGTTTCGTCAGAAAGTGAGAACCGCCCACAGGGAGATGAGGAATATTGTGAAATCCTGGCTCGACAGAATGAATTGTAATGATCAACAGTAGCTGAAGATACTTCGTACTTCTGGCTGTGCTGTGAAACTGACACTACAAATGGGCTGTTGACAAAGTAATGTTCAAAAATACTTGACTGCCAAAATTTTCACAAGCATCAAGATATGGTTAACACTTATGAAAGAGTCACACTCTGCCACTGGGCCAAATGCACCCCAAGAACCATGTACGTCTATAACTGCATGCAGCTTAAGTGAACATTTTCTGACTAAATATTATGTAAATTGTTATTACTAAATACATGAATATATGCTCCAGAACTAAATTAATAATGTTTACCCTATAAAATGCACAAAACTAAAGGAATCTTCCTATAAGATGAATTTTTTGAAGCACAGTTTGTTGCAGAGGGTGCTCTAAGTCTGTTTATATATCAACAATCACAGTATGTTATATAAGTATGCCTTTCATACATTGGCCCCATCTGTGTTTTTGGGTTTCTGTAAGATGTATTTAGTACTAAGGTTTACTTTCACTGCAGACATTCAGATCACTTCCCGTTGCAGTTTTCCAAAACAACATTTTTTCCCCCCCAACATTTACTGTATACAATAACTGTTACCCCAAACCTTGTGGAGATATGTTACGACACACCATACAAATATAATTCTTTACACACAGACACACATACACACATGCTTAAATTCACAAAGCAATCCACTGGCATCATGGAATTCCCAGCCACAGTGACAAGAAAGTGGGAACCACTCTACTTTTGTACAACAGACAAGAAGGGAGAGTTTTAACAGACAGCAAGTAGAAAAGAAACTGAGTCAACTGCATCACAATATAGTCTCCAACCATTCTACCTTCCCAACACACAACAATTACAAGTAATTGTGCAAGGACTGATTAATAAGCATTGATATAAGTACCAACATTTGCAAGAAGTTAACATTTCCTGAATTATAAATGTCCTGTGAATGATGACTACATAATTCGCACTGTATGCAACCTTGCACTAGTACAGGCTTTCCTATAGTTCTGCAATATGTTAAAAATGTTAACCCATGTAGAACAGTGTTAGATATGCATCTGAAAGTAACTATACCATTTCAAAGAAGCATTTTCAGCTCTTTCTAACCCACCAAGCCACTTTTGTATACTAGTGGCTTATTGAGAGACTTTGGAACATAACATCCCACACTTGGTGCAAGGATATTGAAATTGTCGTTAATGTGAAGGTAATTTTGAAAACAGCCAGCCTGTAAGGTGCTGTCTAACTTCCTCAGCTGTAAACACACCATAACACGCACAGTGTCTCACGCACCTTTTCCTCTACTTTAACATGTGCACAATGTGAATTGAGTTACATGATAATTTGACTAATATCATCTGAAAAGTGAATAAAAAGCAAAATGATGAAATAGTTTTTCCAAACACATTGGTAGCAGATGATGATGATTTTCCCATCTTAGCCATTGACAGATTACTATGTGGATTAAACGTACAATGCCATCTTAGCAGTGTCTGGTCACAGAGTCTGGTAAGTGCAACCTTAACTCTCTGGAAGTAATCCTACTGAGTACTCCAATTATGATGATCACCCATGCGTATTTTAAGCCTGTCCCATAAATTTAATCACAGTAGCTGCACGTATGGATTTGTCTGCCATTTATAGTCCAGGTTCCACTATTATAGAGGAGACTTGGCAAAGCTAACATGTTTTGTTCTAGTATTTTTCTTAATATTAATGGAGGTATAATTATAATGATAGAGTATATTATACAAGTATTATATTCGGCCTATAGGTTTGACAATGATATTTAAGCCCACACACTGCGCTCAAATGTATATGATAATTAGTATTCATGGAAACTGAAGGCCTGTTACTTCATGCTTGAAAACATTTTTATTTATTGGGTCTTATTCTCCGATTGCCAAACCTTCGTCATTTATTTACTTTTCTGTTGTATTCCGCGTAGACTGAATGTAGTTGCTGGCATGGGTAATGTTGAGATAGGACTGTATCTTGGATATCATATATATTTTTTTGATAATTCTCACTTGAGCCAAACTCTTATTTCATCATCCTTTAACATACCCCAGTAATTATATTTATTAGCAATTCTTTTTCTCAGTGGAAGAAGTCCATCATCAAGAGTTGATTGTTACTCAGACAGAAGGAGTTCTCACCCTTTTATGGAAAGATTCCCTCACAATATGGGACACTGAATTTACAGTGCCTGGGATAGATTTTTAAGACAGTACGATATGTGGCTCTTCAATCGCCATGATTTTTTAGGTCAACAGTAAGTCAAAACGGACCTTCACAGTATACAGTTCTCAAAGTCTAAGAATATAAAATTGTACAGTTAAGAACAGAAACAATATATAGGAATATTTACTGACAATTTGCAAAACAGCACACTTTATATAGGAGCAGAAGCATTCTTTTAAAATGATATTAGTCTGATGAATTGGTTTTAAGAGATGTCATTTTTTAGAAACATATGAGGCCTTACAAGTGGCAGAGGGGGTAGATTACACATTTTAAGCAAAATGTTTCCAGAATTAACAACGATTAAACATTTTAATTTCAACTACATATTTAATTCTCATTTTACCCTCTATTTTTTTCCTGCATTTTAGTAATAGGTTTTAATTGTTTTTTATTTGCATTTTAAGATAAAAGCACTGCACGTGCAGGATGCAGCACTGGAACAAACATATTTGATACATTCATTAGGACAGAAGCCATTAACAAATGTGCGCAACACCTCATCAACCACCATTAGGAATTCATCCTTAATGTTCTCTAAGTTTCTGCCAGAACTGTTCCATCTTTATATGCGCACTGTAACATATTTCGTCTCAGCACAAAATGCAAAACTGCATTTGGGTGACCGAACATCCTTACCACAGACTGATATTTCCATTAATAGGCATTATAGTGAACAGAAATGATATCCTCTGTAGAGTAAATATACATAAGCAACTATCACAATTGAATGGTGCAGACAGAAGTGATGTAACAAAAACTGTAAACATTCAAGACAAACATACCTGAACCCTTAATGAATAAATATGTTCCATGGAGGCAGTGTCAGATGGCTTTGCTATGTTCTACGATGCGGCATCCACCATGCAACTTGAAACCTCCCGCCTCCATTGAATACTCTTCCAACCCAAAGGTGCAGGCAGCTGGTTGCTCAAAAATGTTGGTATGTACCTACCAAACCATGTGTCATCACTTCCCAGAAAACAAGAAAATCGGTTTAAGTAGTAGCAGATCTGACTTGTATTCTGAAAGTGCCTGGTTTGGTGTGTGGCTGAAGCTCCAACTATTCTTTAGATCTCTGTACTTTTCCTCAGTTCGTCCAGGCATATGCTAAGGTGGCGCCTACAATCACGATCCAGTAGTGTCTTTCCATATCTGTTCCATGTTATCACACACTTGACAAAATACAGTCAGACTTAGTGACAGTCACACTAAACAAACTCCAAACTAAAAACCACATCCTTGAAGATGGCCATTTTCATAGCCACTGTCATTAGAACCCTCAAATCACATGTTTTTCATCCACTTCAGTAATACTGCAGTGAGTACAGGAGAGGAGACAAAAACAATGCAGTTATGACGGATGATGAAGTGCCTGTCATGATTCCTAACACCATGTTCCAGCATTCACTTGGATGGGCTGAGCAAAATCTTGTAGCTCTACAGCTGTAATAGTCAGTTCTAACTAGAACACAAAACAGGGGCTTGTCTCTGGTAAATGGTCATTATGTATGCATTTTTAAGTGAAGGACAATATGCTCAAAGGGGCTTTTCTAGCCATAGAATTTTCAAGTACATCATATATTGTGTCTTACTTTTACAAACAAAGACTATTTGCAATTTGTTTGGTAGTTGATAGAACATACATCTAGCACTTCACTATGTAATTATCTTGCTCTTCCTTTGTAACATATTCATTTTATAAATTAGAAAAAACATATATCGTACATATTTATTTTAATCTACACTCAACCAATAAAGAATTGCAAAATGTAGTACAAAGCTTGACACAGTTTCTAAGAACCTCTGATTGGAAGAAATCATTGCAGGCATTAAATGTCATTCATGATATTGCTGAGAATGATCAGTGAATGGTTTAGTTTGCCCCTTCTACATGCTGTAAAGCAGTATCAGAAAATGGGTATTAAGGTGTTCTCACACTTTACAAAATTACTCACCCTTTTCTTTATAATCACCTGATTATGGAGAGTTTTAGAACACCAGTAAGTGAAGTACTGCTTAAAGATCACATAAAATTACCGTGTCATAGATTTACCATTTTCCTTGCAGCCTCAATTTTCAGTTAGTATCTTTTCCTATCAACTACCAGCACTTTGATTTTGAAACAAAAACAATATGATGATAAAAAAACACTGGTCCTGCTGATTGAAAAGAATATTGAACACTGAGTTTCAAAAAGCTGATCACAGGCTGTGTAACTCTTCTTAGATGCGAGGCACATTACGTAGGTTTTGTTCAATACACAGCATGCAATATAAATGTGCAATTTCCAATCAAAAGTACCAGGACTCTCTCTGAACGCTACCTACTGATTGGATCAGAAAAGACCCAGTATTTTTGAATTCAGTTCTGTTCCTTTTCTTTCTTTACTTTGCTTTTTGGAGTCCTTTGGCCTGTCCTTACCTGAATACAGAGACACAGCGAGCCTTCAAAACATGTGAGATTTTTGACATAGAAAATGCACAACTACCCAAACAAAAACAGCCCCATGACAGCAGCAAACTGCAGTCCTTGGATTACAGTACCAGAAATTTCCACAGAGCTAACAGATAACCACTTGACAATCTTGATAATTTTAAAAACTCTTACATGGAAAAGAAGTTAATGCTGTCTTATACACTGGACTGAGTCTTCACATAATCTGCAGTACCATGCTTGTTTTTACAAACATCATACTGTAAATGTGTTCTAGAACCAATATTTACAGCAAACTTGGAAGGAAAACATGGAATCTTAATCACGACTGGTTGAAGGCATTTCTGGGCCCAATCAAAATTAAATTTGAGGGGCACATAAATGTGTAGTCCTGAACTGACAATGTAGATACAGCAATGTACATATTTACATAACAAATATGTTTGACAAAAAATCTGAAATAAAACCAGCCTGTTTGCAGCCACAAAGCTTGTGATAGCCTTAAACCAGACCTGATGATACTTCTGGCCCCTAAAAATATTTTTGCTCTAGATTTACATAACAAACTCACATACATTTTAAAGTATTACAGCTGAAGTGTTATGTTACAGTGGTCACGGTCATTTATCAGTCCCTGCACAATGTATCAGGCCACAAATACTCCATCAGCTGGAGGTAATGAAACCTGAAATCCTTAATAGGCCTTCATACAGAAAGACTGTTTAGAATATTTATATTAGTTTTTGCAGTTTCCCTTATCATGTTGATGGATTTCTGAAAACATTTCCATATACAAATAACCTGTTCTTGGTTAGCCCACACTATAACATTTGTAGTTGTGTCTTTGCCACAACTACAATAAACTACAAGGCTTTCCCCACCTAGAATTAACACTTTCACACATCACACATAAACAAATACCATAACAGTACATATAGGAGTGTTTGAATACCTTTTAATAAACCTCTAATGTGTTTTGATCAACAAAGATCACCATCAGCGAGATGTTTATGGGATCAAAATGTTTCGCAGGTTACTAATGTTATTAAAAAACTAATATCAGTACTACGATGGCATTTGTTTATCTATAATAAGTGAAGTACATGGTGATACAGTAAATCAATTTAACATTCATACATGTTCAAATGTTCCACATACATAAAAAATTCAGCATATAAACAGACACACAATACAGAGCAAGGATTTGTAGCAGAGGAAGTTAAGTCATGGCTATTGTCTGCAGATGGTTTCAAATAATTCATTATAATACTATGTCATGTAAAATATACATTCTAGACATAACAGGATATGATTCCTCATCAAAACATCAGAATAGTGATGATCGCTGTTGGTATTAATTGCTGAAAAATGTTGTTTTGTTCTTGCAACAAGTTCACTAATGGCACCATCTTTATTCAGTCTTTTATTAATGAAGTATGGGCCACAAAATATTGGCATTGTGTCAGTTGTCACTCAAACAATGTCCTCCTGCAGTAATCATGTCCAATCTGATGAAATAAATACTGTAGAACCAGATATCTACGTATTATCACACAGCTGCTTCTTAAAATAATAATTTAAAAACAACCTTTTCTACACAGTAAATGCTAAGACAAACCAATCACTCACAAAAGCTTCGCCAATATACATATATATTTCATGCTCAATCTGTTGGGTATCACAAATAATTGTTTGTTGGACTGTTTCAACCTCATCTGCACAAAGATGCAAATTCATTCACACAAGATATACATCAAGAAAATTATCAATTGAAGTTTTTTTTGTTGGAATATATCACGTATCATGTTTAATTGCAAAGGAAGTCAATATTTGTGGCTTTCTAAATTATTCTGCAAGTGATTTAGAACATAACCATAAAATCAGCTAATGCAAATATTCCTATTCATTCTTTAGACTAAGCACTATGTCCACAAATATAAAGACAAAATATAATTAACATACTCATAGTTCAAAATAATTACTTTAAAACCATATAAGTGGTTTAAAATAAAGAAATAAAAAATTTTCAAAATAAAATTCTTTTTTAAAAAAATCATATTTAAAATTGTAAATGTAGATGAGTTTCAGTGGGTTTGGATTGTTAGACGTGGCATGATTCCCATCCCGTCTCATCTGTGATAGCGTCCCCTCCTCCTCCAGAAAACAATGAAGTGGAGACCGCAAAAAATTGCAGCAGCTGCTGCGTTGTCCGTATTAACTGACTGCATTACTTATTCAGTCCAGTTACAGGCACTTAAAAAGGGAGTCCCTTCTCGTCAATAAGGTGCCTTCATCATGGGAATTGTTACCTTACATTGTCATCATCATGTGCATGTGAGACATCCATGGTAGCACCAACAACACACTCTGTATCCAAGTTTCTATGATTTTCCCTATTTTACACAATCTTTGTTTTCACATTATTTCTTAAAATAAAATAGTGTGACACAAACACAATAAGAGAAAACTAAATAATTTTTAAACCCTCATGGCATTTTCTCCTTTATGTCAACATGATCACCACAGTTCCATCCACAGAATGACACTGGCATTAGCATAACAAAATGTTGGAAGCCAGCTGTTACATAACAATGGAACACACATCCCCGACCATACTGCTGATAAATGAAAAAAATACTCACTACCGACAAAGATTGCTCATCAGAAGTATGTCTCCTAGTCCAGTGGTACTGACAACAACCATCCATCAAGTTACGCCACATTGGTGCTACACCTACGTCTTAGTAAACAGTTGGCCTTCATCTTCATCCTCAGTGTATTCTTCCTCCTGAGTGAGTGACACTTTATCAACATCAACTTTGCACTGGCGAGTAGAGAGCTTCTCATAGCCTTCTGCTGTCCGCCAAGACTTCCTCCAGGGCTGAGATTTCATCTGAACAGAGATAAACCCATCATAACACACACGCTACAAGCAGGAATTACTTTCTGACACTAAATTATGGGCATAAACATCACAGTCTGTAGCAGAACACCTTAGAAGTTAACTTCTGCATGAAAAGGTTTTGTCTAAATAAGTGTAGAGTATCATTTTATACTCTACGCTCTTATAGACAGGACCTGCAGCTTTTAAAAGATATACATTCTACAATCCCATTAACAAAGTCATCCATTCTTGCATCTACTTTATATATGAATCTCTAAAGTTTGTGATAATGCCACATTCACTATACGGTACAGTCTCAATGTTTATGACTAACTGCGACTGACAAAACAGTCATGGACATTGGCATAATGCACAACAGAATGAAAGTTCCATGTAAGATGCCTACTTGGCTCCAAGAACCTATGAAACACCAGTAATGAAAATACAAAATAACATCAAAATCATAAAAAAACATTACCTTTTATTTTTAATAAAACACAAACAATTACTGGAAATATAGAAGACATCAAATTATTGACAGACGGTCTCATTCTATAAAACACAGAATCCACCACAACCTCCCTTAATGAAAAACAGAACTCGACTGAGCTGGCAGTGATAGGTGCAGTAACAAGAAAGTAGGGGGAAGCTGACCTACCAGCAACAGCCTTTATATTTGTGAACCTTCAGACTCTACTGTACAAATGTTCAGGTTATCTGGGATCCAACCTGGGAGATTTTGAGTATTACACTTATGCATTAGCCACTAACATAATGTCTGAACCTGGAACCTCTTGAATATTAAGCTAGATATCAATTTTGTATTTAAAATACACTGGTTTGAACCCATGCAACTGCCATTTATCTTAGAATAAAAAGCAAACTTTCAGTAAATTTGGGACCAGAAATATGAAGCTGAAGCAGGAACACCTAATACAACATATGTACAGCAAATATACATTTAACAATAGACATGTCAAACATAACACTCATGTAGTGAGTGACACAGTCAGGACATAAACAACACCTGTTATTACCGTATCACCTTTGTGTGTTTGTTATGAAATTTTGAAGTTAATTTCTAAATAACTGTCTCAGTGAATGCCCCACACTTTAACAGGACACTCATTTGACTGAGTGCAGGGAAATGCGTTTGTGTTCAATTGCACACGTACCTCAAAAGCAAATCAAACTGATAAATTGTTATGGGGCAAGCAGCTGTATCAATTTTGGAGATGTTCTCTGCCTCCACCACAAGAGAAAGATTTCAAAGGATTGGTACTAAAAAATTATGTGGCCAGACGGCTGTGCAGATTTTAACACTTTCAGTTGCCACATAAGCATCTAATCTAACACAGATGACATTACTGTACCTGTAGAACAGCAAAGATGATGGCAAAGAGTATAACAACAGAAACACAGCCTGCTACTGCCATGGCAGTGACAGTGGTGAATGACATGGACTGGTGTGGATGAATATGAGTCACTGTATCTCCATGAATTGCAACCATATTGCTTTCACCACCCTGCTCAACTCCTGTGGCAATCCGACGTTTCCCAGCTGGTGATGAGTTCTGACACTCTCCTGAAAATAAAAAGTTCAGACACTGCAGTTCATTTTGTGCACTACAGGAAATATGTTGAACATGTGTTGGTGTACATAATTTAAAGCTTTCAAGGTGAATGAATTCAATAAAATTTTCTCAGGTCAGCAGCCATGTCAGGTGGTTACATGGTCCAGTCTCCTATAACCAGCATACTAACAAACAAAAAGCTGGACAGAACAAACCATGTACTTGACTCCGCCTACTAACCCTCTTTCTCTCGCCATCAGGTATCAGCCTGCGGTTTGGGCAGGCATATCATGATGCCGACGGACTTTGGAGGTAGTCAGTTCCCTGATGACGAGGACCGAGACAGTTGTCGAAACATTGGTTTACTCACCATTTAACTGACTTCATCTAACTTAGCACAGCTACCTCCAAATGTGCGCACTTGCCCTAACTCACCATAATGATACAACAGTACTAGGGTACAGGTGAAGGTAGAAATAAAGATGTCCTCATGCTTAAACTTTATCCTACCCAGATGGGTATTTAAATTTTTAGCGCATCATTTATGAAAAATGTATTATTTGAAAAGAAAATATAAAATTATGAAATAAATGGTGTTTTGTGAAAAACAAAACAGAGATTATACAGTATATCTTAAAAATGCAGTAACTTTCCTTGATGCCTAAATATATAAAATTCATTTCTAAGGACGTTCTCCTATGTGCATTTGCATTTGTGTTTGCATTTGCAAATGCAGATCTTTAAAAGGTTAAGTAAGCACCATGCCCTAAAGGCAAATAGCTTTGGTAATTTCAGGAAAAGAAGACACAGTTTTAAGGTATATGAGTTGGTAGTTTCAGAGAGAAAAGTGACAGGTTTAAGGCATACAAATTGGTGACCCGAGAAGAAAATGTCGCAGATATGAGGAACATAAATTGGTAGTTTCAGAGAAATGCGTGATAGGCTTGAGGTATATGAATCGATGACCAGGAAATATGTGGCAGATTTGAGGCACACAAGTTAGTAATTTCAGGAAAAAAGGCATATGAATTGGCAAGTTCTGAGGGGGGGGGGGGGACCATGACAGATTTTGGGTGGAACTGAGTTGATGACAAATTCCATCATCAGTTATAGCCATATCTCTTTCAATGCGGGCAGTATTTCAGTTACTGTGCAGGGCAAGGACATTGAAATTTCTTTATGATTCCAGAAACAGTCAACATCACTAACATATGCTGTTCCTACATCACCACTCAGACCTCTAGGAATCAGTCAGACACACTTCTACGCTCACCATGAGGTTCACGCTTGAAAATGAAAAATGAAGGGACCTTGCTCCTACCAGGCAACATCAACAGACAAGTATGCAAAAAAGTCTGGAATTTTAACATTATTTTTCAGATGGCTATGCAGGACAAAATCTAAATTATACTGCACTGAAACTGTACCCTGCTGTCGTTAGCACTATTACTTCATTAGCAACGCTACTCACACTGCCCAGTCACAGTTTTGCTGCTTTGAGAAGTCATTAAAAACATGACAGGATCCGTGATTTCAGGTTAGTGATGTTCTGAGAAGTTGTAGCGACTAATCTTCAGAGCTAAGCAATCCACATCTTCTTGGACTGCTTACCACTGTGGTGGTGTTCATTCATACAACGCTTTTCAAATTTCCCATGCAGCATGTCAATGTACCTTACATTCCAGGAAATATGTCAAATATACTATACATTCCACTTCCATTCCTACTGCTAGGAAGAATAACAATGTTGGCTCTGTGCTCAGCGCTGCAAAATCTCTCTCTCTCATGTGTGCATGCACACGCACACACAGAAACTGCAGTTTCTCCAAAATTTACTGAAATTTTTTTGGCCAAAATTTCAGTATATCTTGTACTTATATCAGACCAATACAGCAAACCAGATATTGATGCCCTCTAGGATTACTCACAGGAACTAGAATAATGCACAGAAAATTTCTAAATAATCATACACAGCAACAAGAAAGTCTTGTCAAATATGTCAGTCATGATACGCAAGGGAAAAAATCTCAAAAATGGAACATATCATATATGATATAGAGGGTTAAAGAGAAAGAATGCACAACTCGTGTGTACTGGGTTACCTGTAGTCTTGTCGCAGTGACAGCAGTCCTGCTGACTAGGGGAAATGCAACATGGAACACACTGGTTGTTAAGACGGTCTAAATGCAGGGGCAACACACACGTCAAGCAGCTGAATGGTCCAGGTCCGCTGCATGAACGGCAGCTTGAATGACATGACTTGCAGAGTTGCGTTGGGGGGTCATAGTACTGCGACCCCAAACACTCCACACACAGACCACCATCCAGCATTGAGCGAGGAGGGCATGATGTGCATTGCAGAGGGCCATCACCTGTAGCAAACAATTAGTAAGGGCAAGACATGCATTACAGAGCATCACTACCTGCAATAAACAATTATTAAGGGCATGAGATGCATTGCAGAGGGTCAATGCCTGTAACAAACAATCAGTAAAATTATACATTGAATGTGATCAATGGGTGGCCATCATTTTATCTTGTAACTGCATGAAGACCACCAACTGTCAGTGGTTGTAGGTAGCTACTGCATTTTGGCCTATAAAAACTACAATATTGGACTGAACAGCTGTGGAATATTGTATGCAGAAGCTTCAAATTAGTGGATGCGCCCAGTGACACTGTAACATATCCCCTGAATGCATGAATGCAAATCATGAGCAGATTAAATTCAGATGGGCTTTCCATAATTTAGCTCAGAATATCCTGTGCTTGCTTCTCCAGTATAAAACCCTAAATAAAATTTATTTTACTTGTTTCATGCAGGTGTGATGCTTAGCCCCTCATCTGAAGGGAAGACTGACTGACATTCATGGCCACAGGGCTGAAAAGAATGTTTGGACTGAAGAGACAGCAAGTTAAAGGAGGCTGGAAGAAATTAAATAATGAGGAGCTTCATAATTTGTATTTATCTCTGAATCTTATGACTATGACGCGCTGAAGGATGTGATTTTCAGGACGCATAACTTACATGGGAGACAAAAATTCTTACAAAACTTTAGCTGGAAAACCTGACAGGAGAGAGACCACTGTTGAGATACACGCACAGATGGAAGGATAATATTAAAGTGGATTTTAAAAAACTGGGTGACTTATAATAGCCCACTGAGCGAGTCCTGTCAACTCGATAGAAAACCTTTGCATTTCATAAAGGGTGGAAAATTTCTCCACCAGCTGTGTGACCATCAGCTTATTATAAGAATGATGCTGCTCCATGCGGTGAAGTTACATGGCAATCACCCTGTATACCTGTTGCAATCATATCCTACAGTCCAATAACAGCACAGTTGTTAAGTACATTCAGCCATGCAAGATAACTACTAAAAAGCAAGTCAACAAATAACTGAGAAGCATGAAACAACAATTAAAGAAAACTACCATTTCTACAACCTTACTTGTAAGTCTCAAATGATTAAAATCCTTATTCTTCCCAAAACAGACCAAAACTGTGCTATAACTTCTTAGAAATATAATTTCAAAATAGGCACGCATTATTGCCGGCGCATACCTAGAACTTTCTGTTGGGAGCGTGAAGAGGGGTGCTGACCCTAAGGCTACATATAATTCACTTTGACAATCACATCATAAATATAACTGTAACGTAACACTGTTTTAAACTGCATTTATATACATGTAACTACACGTTCTATGTTCCATGACTCACTTACCTAATTTAAATCACAAGATCAAATCTTTGTGCAAAATCGGTCTTTTTGTTTCCTTTTGAGGGGGGTGGGGTCTACAGCTGGGCAGCCCCAATTTTGTTTGTGTGCCTGTATTATTGTATAACTTTACTTGAACACTGTGTTTACCATTGCAGGTGCGGCAATAGTGGTGACATTTCTGGCAACCATAATTTGACTTAAAGAATCCCTCTGGGCATTCAGGATGACACTCTCCTGCAGCTAACTGCCAGCCGCGAGGACATGTGACACACTGATCCCGCCGTGGCCCACTGCATGTCATGCAGCTCAGGTAACACTTGGCACAGACTCCACGGTCACTGTAGTACCTGTAACACATTACTGCATCACAATCTCTTACTCCATCACATTCTGTTACTGTGGTACCTGTAAAATATGTTACTGCATCACACTGTTACCGTAGTAGCTCTAACACATTACTGCATCACACTGTTACTGTAGTAACTGTAACCCATTACTGCAGCATACTGTTACTGCAGGACCTGTAACATGATACTGCATCAAACTCTGTTACTGTGGTACCTGCAACATACGTTAGTATATCACACTCTGTTACTGTGGTACCTGTAACATATGTTACTGCATCATACTGTTACTGTAGTACCTCTAACACATTACTGCATCACACTGTTACTGTAGTACCTCTAACACATTACTGCATCCCACTGTTACTGTAGTACCTGTAACCCATTACTGCATCATACTGTTACTGCAAGACCTGTAACATGATACTGCATCAAACTCTGTCACTGTGGCACCTGCACCATATGTTACTGCACCACATCGACTATTGTTTCTATTAACAAATCACTATTACGGACTGAAGGTGCATAGATAAAAAGGTCAGAATAACAGTTAATAAAGTAATGGTTAAGAGGTGGACAAATTTATTTATTTATTTTGGAAGTGAGCAGAGTACAATCCCTCAAATAAATGCAGTACCAGCACACTGAATGCACTGGAGACATGTTCTGTCTTATCAACCACAGAGTTCCTGTATCCACAGTTTTTCCAGCCACAGTATCTGGTTTTATGTATAACTATTTTAAATTTCTGTACACACAGGACAAACTCAGTGGCTTCCAAACCAAGAGATCCACGTCTGCTAGTGTGAGATGTTACGGCACCAAAACCTGCTTTATAGCTTCCAGATTATACTGCCATGCATCTTTTTTGTTATACAGTTGCATTTCATGTTTAATTTTGTCATACAATTTTGTGTTTCATAAAGGAATGCATAACTTAATTATGCTTTGATGAGTCACTAAGAGTGACCGTGTTTTCGCTATCCCTGAATATCCCATAAGGCACTGATCTCAACAGGTGCGACTTTGCGCATCATTGTGTTTTGCATGAATGTAAGCTACGTTTGGCAAATGACTACTATACTGGCTCCTTCACTCATGACAATAATAAGTATACACCCTTTAGCTTATAGAGCAGCTGTTTCATGCAACAGGCCCTCACCCTGCAGCACATGTGGCTCGACATTCGCCGCTCTGCAGATGAAGGCCTGGAACACATGATGTGCAGTTGATACGGGACACACAGCGTTGACAAGTGTGCAAACAAGGTGTGCATACACCCTGCTCCATGTACGACCCATCAAGGCACACAGCCAGGCACTGAGAGTTCTGCAGAACAAGTGGTGATGGACAGGTAAGACATCCTGTCTCTGTGGCTCCATCACAAGTCTCGCATGTTGAGTGGCATGGCCGACACCGTCCGTTCTCATAGAATTCCGCTGCACATCACGAAGAAAAATAAAGTCAACCATCTGATAATTTTTTGTACCCACAATGAAACAACACAACAGGAAAGAATAATGTATTCAATAAATAGATGGATATGAAAAATAAATATTTCAGAGTTTAAACTGATACATATATTGAGCATTTTCAATTTACTTTTGCTGTCTCACAGTGAGGGTGGAACACATGCTCAGGGTGCTCCAGAATAGGATGCTGAGGAAGACATTTTGGCCTCAGAAGGATGAGATAACAGGGGAATGGAGAAGATTACATAACAAGGAGCTTCAAGATCTGTACTCCTCAAAAAATATCATTTGGGCAATCAAATCATGAAGAATGAGATGGGTGGGGCACCTAGCATGTATGGAGGAAAGGACAAGTGCAGACAGGGTTTTGGTGGAAAAACCTGCGGCAGGGAGACCACTTGGAAGGCCTAGAGGTAGACGGGAGGATAAGATTAAAAATGGATCTACAAGAAGTGGGATTGGGAGGCACGGACTGGATTGATCTGGCTCAGGATAAGGACAGGTTGTTGACTCTTATCAATACAGTAATGAACTTTTGGTTTCCACAAAATGCAGGGAATTTCTTGAATAGCTGAGGAACTGTAAGCTTCTCAAGAAGGACTCTGCTCCATGGAGTTAGTTAATTAAACAGATGCAATGTTTCAACAGCTAACCTTGCTTCCATCACCCAGTAATAGTACTAAATCTAATCAGTTAGGCCTGTCAGATGATGCTAATCTCTATCCTTGGATTCTAAGGTTCATTACCATGTTCACAACAGCTCATCACTGGGCCCTGTTGTGATAAAAATAAATCCAGGCTGCACCCTCATATCCTATTTCTTTATGATAAATTTTAATATAATTCCCCAATCAACACATGTCTTGCAGGTGACTACATATTTCCCATCCTGCGCCCAACTTTCAACTCCATCCAAAGCACTGAGTTTTGTTGTGAGGGTAAAATGCTGTTGTTCTAATAAAACACATCTCCTCAACAAAGGTTTTTTAAATCAAAAGTGTCATAAGTCCTAGCCATCCCTCTCTTCAAAATTAAGTTTTTATGTTCATACGTAGATTAGGTAACTTTATTGAAATTTGTTCAGAATTTATGGCACTCCCAGACAATGGGATTCTAAGCTACTCCATAACTTGCTTAGTGGGTAGCCCTGGCTGCAAGCTTTGCAAAACTATGCTTTCTTCCAACCTTACATCATAAACTGTCAAAATATTCTGCAGGTATCAAGAGTCAGTATTTACTTCATGATATCTGCTATGTACTTCAACATTAATATACAATCTGCAGATAGAGACTTACATGAGTCACAGTGTGCACTTCCTTCAGGTACACACCTTCCCTTCTTGTTGAGTGCCCAGCCTTCAGTACAAGCCAAGCACACAGCACTGTTGCAGGTGATGCATCCTACAGGACATTTGAGGCACTCACGGCGCTTCTTGTCGGCAAAGTAGCCGTCAGGACAAACATTAGAACATGTTCCTGACAAAGCGTATCGGCCTGGCCGACACGTGATACACTGCGTCTCACTGGAGCCATTACAAGTCTCGCATGATGCGTGACAAGATGAACAACTGCAAGCATTTAGTTTCCATAAACTGAGTGCACCACAAAATGTGTGGATGGTGGGAGACTCTTAGCACTTTCCACAATCAAATAAAACTAAACTCTTCGATGTTAAAAGCCACAATTTATCTCACATTTGTTTACTTTTGATTGTATATATTAACTGGTACCAAAAACATTTATATATATGTGACACATAATGTATGTAATTCCATATTTAAATACATAACAACAACAGCATAATGCAAATACATAATACAGTCAGGAAGACAGTATATGTTGCTGATTCAAGTTTTCTGGGAGGTGGTGCTGTGTCATTTGGTTGGTAGTTCTAACATTTTGACAGATCGCAGTGCCTTGATCTGCTGGGTCAAGCACTCCAAGAGGAACAGCTATTCTTCCAGGAATGCTTGACCCTACATACACACACACAAACACACACATAAATATAAATACAATACCAAATTTTACTGAGAACCATGCAGAGAAGAAACATGCAGACATGAACGATGGACATGATCTTGCTTTCTGTAGATTAACAGAAGAACCCATAATGAAGAAAATGTTTGTTACCACATTCATTTACCAGATTTTATGCATTTAATTACATTCTTATGGCCACTATGTGACACATGTTAGAATCAGCAAACTGATTAACAGGGAAATAATTCTTGATGTTATTGTTTCTTGAATTGTCAACAGGAGTATAGAGTGAAGATTCAACTAAGGAAACATACCCATAATCTTCTGTCTCAAATGTGTAGGTTGGACATGCAGCATAACACTTGTTATCGTGAAGAACAAGATGGTGGTCACAGCTGGTGCAATGGTCCGGTCGTTCCTGACAGCTGGCACAATTCGGTTGACATGGCACACACGTATTTTGATCATAATCTGGAAGTGTCATCACATTTTGTTCTAATTCAAACACAGTTTTATTACACGTTACATATCAGTGCTTGTTACACCACTGGATTATGACTGTTATTTCAGGAAAAGATTTACATATGAGTTAATTTATCGTATAACTAGACATGCTACAAAGAGGTAAAGGTAAAGCTTTCCCTGTCCACACCATGAAGGTATACAGGGAAAGTAAAGGCACAGCTTCACTCATTCTTAACCTTGGCACTGGAGGGAGATGAGTGGTTAACTTGGCAACCTGGCTACCTTAATCCAGTAAAGAACACCAGTACCCACTGAATAAGAGGCTGGGTAGGTCAGACAGCGGGTCTGGATGTTTTGAAGAAGGGAAGAGTCTCTTGCCTCTACCAGGATTTGAACCCAAGACTACCCAAGCCCCCAACAAAATGTGTTTAGCTACATCCATGATTTTTGTATTCATCACACTAAGCTTGGCACCATGATAGTGCAGCCCATGTAGCAACTATGCTACTTAAAAGCTAATAGCAGATAAATTAAAAATGGAACACTGAGAATAAAAATCATCTTAGTACAATTTTTTACTAGAAGTTAATAAATAATGACTTTCCACTCAGTTTGGCAAGCCACTGAAACTTGATACAGACAGGAGTAAGAATGCTAGTAAAGCCTGTACTTTCGTAATATCCCTCAGGGCACTGCTGCAGGCAGACAGCAAGATCTGTCACAAGCAGATGTGCAGGGGCACATGTCAGACAGCTGTCTTGGCCGGCACCAGCGCAAGTCTCACACGAGTCGTGGCACGGCCAGCACACGCCACCCTGGTTTGGGAAGCTGCGAGGTGGACACCGACTGACACACGTGCTGGGAACACAATGCAAACTGATGAAAGCACACAGGTGCCTCACTGATACAGACTGATTACAAGGTGCATTACTCACTGATGTATGTAACAATCAAGCGGTTGCTAATGTGCACCTCATAATGCTAACAACAATGAGGATGTGCTGCTGATGTACTCAATGTCACAATCTATGTTAAAACTGGTATCGTGTGTGTGTGTGTGTGTGTGTGTGTGTGTGCACGTGCGTGCACGTGCATGCGTGCGTGCAGTTTCATATTATCACCTTCTGTATTTTAACACCATGCTGCCCGGTAGGTGGATTTTTTAACTGAGACATCTTGTGCCATAATTAAATAAATGAAAGCTAAAATACCGTCAACAGCAACATATTTTTATTTCTTCAAAGCCAGGAGAACCTCAGACCTAAGACATTACATATGCTTCGTACACCTTAACCTTCAACATATCTCCTTTTAAATTAATTTCTGCTGCAGTCAGAGGACTGTTAAATTTAAATACCCATATCAGAACACTGTTTTCCCTTTCAGACAAAAAAGTTGTATATTTAATGGAAGAGCATTATCCCACTTGTCTGTTAAAGGTTAATCATATCATCACAGGTTATAAAATATATCCGTAGAAGAAAATGTGATGCATCCAGAAATAACTATTTGTATTTCACTAACAAAACATATATATATATATGAATACACAAATGCCACCATAGTACACATATTAGGTTCTTAGATAGGTTTTATTAAAAACTCAACAAGTTTCAATCAGTAGAGATTATCATCAGATTTTATGTGAACTGTGGGTACATATGCTAAACTTTTCATGACTGTCTGCTGTATGTGGTATAAAGTTGTGTAAACCCTGTTAACCTCTTGCTGTGCTGTAAAGTCTCCCTCACAAAAACCAATATATGTACCATGATGCTATTCATTTATACATAAAAACTGAAGACCACTGTAAAATGGTAAATTAATCTAATCTACAGGCAGTTGGCTGTACTGGTTGGAAAAGGTACTGAGTTAACAAATCAGAGCTCAGAATTCTGAATTGTGTTTTCCAGGAATTCTATGGATTTTTCATATCTATTACCTTATGATATCAGTGTGTTTAAAGGGATGGAAGGCTGACACACTAACACTAATATGTACTTGTTATCTGTATTAATTACAAACATTTCTTACTTGTCCAGCTTATAGTGTTTGCAGGCAATGCACTGTGTAGGGCCCTTGCCATAGCACCCCTGCGAGTCACACTCAGGGTCACAGCTGTGAAGGACTTTCCTGCTACTGTCATCTGCACCCATCAGATTCTCCTGCAGAGATCGATCTTTGCTCACAGCATCATTCGGTGATGCTATTGACGCTTCAGGATCACTGCCCGACACACTGTATATGTTGGGGAAGTTCTGAAAGCTAGGATTGAAGGAATTCCCACTGTAGAAAGTGTTTGATTCCAATGTGGGAGAGATAGATGGTGACTGTGAGTTTGGGAAGATGAAGGGATTTTGTGAGGCAGTCTGCTGAGATAATCCTGACAGTCCTGTTGTGGAACCGGAAGGCCGCAGGCGGATTGGGTTGGTAGCTGTGCCATAGAATATCAACTGCCATTTCTTTAGAATACCTACAAAACCGAAAAAAGGGAGATATTTATTATGGCTTCGTTTCGTAGTCCTCACCTCTTCTACCCACTCACAGTAGGTGTTGAGGTTGCTTTTATTTTCACTTGATCACACTCAGACACACGTCACAGTCGGTAGGACTCCTCTGGACGAGGGATCAGCCCATCGCAGAGCCCTCTACCTAACAATACAAACATTCACAAGAAACAAACATCCGTGTCCCCAGTGGGATTCGAACCCACGATCCCAGCAAGCGCTCGGCCGCAGACCTACGCCTTAGACTGTGCGGCCACTGGGATCAGCTATTGATTATGATAATATAATTAAACAGACCTGAAGCAAAGTTCTGTATGTGCATAATACCTGCACATGCTATCTATTATTAAACTTCTGAAAGCACAGTAATGCATATGGCATACAGATCAGCTGTTGGGGCCAATTCACCCGTCCATTCAAGGGGTACTAGGGTTAAAAATGCTTGAGGCATGAAGATTATATATTATGTGTTGTAGATTATATTTATATTAAACTATTTGTAATGGTTAGATACATAAATATTTAAAAAATTCTGAAATGACTAACTCCTTCTACTCACAAAAATATACTTTTGCGAGACTTTAAATCCTAAAATTCCAAGCCATGATTCATAATTACCTTCGGCTCAGAAATTTACAGTCCCCTAGAAAATATGAACTGTCTTCTTCAACAGATTCACCAGCCAGCTTTTTGTTTTATACCGAGTAAAAAGCAGTCACAAGAATTCAATCAGCAGATCAACTGCTTTCAAATTATGAGTAGCAACAAGACATTTATGCTACAAGTTTCATGCTGAGAACTAACATATACCTGGCTGGTTCACATGCCGATTGCCAGCATTGATGATCTGAAGTGTCCACCTTCCCTCAGCTTTCTCGCCCCAGTAATGAACACTGAGGAATGGCCAATCATCAAAATTTGAACTAACAACATCTCTTGGCCGTTCAAAGAGCAGAATTGATGTGGTTCCCATGGGAGATGTTAGCAGTATGCGCAGGTTACCACGTGGGAAGAAACGGAGAGAGATTTTGCACTGAACGTGTTCAAGGAACCGTACTTCATTCAGACTTTCGCTGCAGCCGTTAACATCCATGTGAACTTGAAGTGTGGACCCATAGGTTGGGTCTATTTGCCTATGGGAGAACACAATACTGCACGTTAATAATAATAATAATAATAATAATAATAATAATAATAATAATAATAATAATAATAATAATAAACAGACATCATAATCTGGGAGAATGAAAAAGGAACATATATGCTAATTTACATAGCAATTCCAGGAGACAGAAATGTGATAAAGAAAGAAGCTGAGAAGATTCTAAAATATAAAGACCTCATAACAGAAATCCAGCACATGTGGAATGTAAAAACAAAGGTGATGCCACTTATAATAGCAGCAACTGGAACCATTCCAAAATCTTTCAGAAAATACTCGAGCAGCATACCGGGAAAGCACGATGTCAAGGAACTACAGAAAACAGCTGTACTGGGCACAGCACACATACTGCAGAAAGTGCTAATGTAGAAGCACAAAGCAGTTTAATATTGAAGACAGTGTTATATGCACCATTAATAGTACGCGCGGAATAGCTGCGACACTGTATACCCTAGAAACGTGGTTTCTTTCAGGTATATAAGAGTGAATACCCTGCATAAAGGAGATGATGACGACGACGATGATGATGATGATGATGATAATGGGGTAAAATCTTTAAGTCAACATCTTATTACTACTTTATAACACATATTCAATCACATCAAATATTCCTAATCAAGTAACAACCTGTCCTCTCAACTTAACCCTTGAAGCTGGCATTTAAACACAGTTCAATCTCTTACCCAGGTGGCATTTAAATATGGCTCCCGGCCACAAGGAACTTAGCTTGTATGTCAAACTGACAGTACGGTCAGCTATGAGTATTCATAAATGTATGCACGTATGTTGAACCAGATTGAATTTTACAGTCAGCACAACAATTCTCCTTTATTCTTATCTATGCTGCATTACAACATGGATATTCTCTCTCCTTTATTCCTTCAGTGTCATATCCAATCACAAACTTGTATTCTATTAGTGTCATTCATACATTGTTACTGTTATGGTGGTTCATAAATTATAGTTAGCATTATAATGTAAGTATTTTGCTACAGCCCTGTGTGTGTGTGTGTGTGTTGAGTCTTGTTGGGTGACAAGTAAAATCTGGGCTTCAATTTGGAAACAAAAGACCACCCAGAATATGTACAAAAGAAAGTAGCGGAATCCACGCATAATGTGAACTGCTGATATTACCGTTCCTCACTTATTTCTTGAGACTTGCATATATGTTGTGGTGGAACACTTGTCCACTGCTCAGCCAAGGTGACCATTGCGCCCGCATCCATCAGGCCATACCCAAACTTGTGACTCACTGCGAACATCAAGAAACAGTACATATTTTGTGCAGAGGCATATTATTAACTGAAAACACAGTGTTACTTAAACATGGCGCAATGTCGATATATGAACATGGCAATAATTTTAAACATTTACAAAGTTTCTGATTTCAGAACAGATCGTGATAAAAGTTTATAAACCTTATCTGTCATGATATCTGTAGAAAAGTAATGTGACTCACCTTTTCTACACTGAAAGCTCAATAATATGATGGCTTTTTAGGTTGTTTTCTGAGTTTATGTTTACTGCTCTTTCACTATTTTGTGAGGCTAAAAGAAATGGTTATTATATAGTGATGATAACAATGATCATGGTGACGATGACGATAAAGAAGAAGAAATAAGTCATGGGACAGGGAAGACAAAACCACAGGAACCCCAGACAATGAAGAAGACGACTACTACTACTACTACTACTACTACTACTACTACTGCTGCTGCTGCTGCTGCTGCTGCTGCTGCTGCTGCTGCTGCTGCTGCTGCTGCTGCTGCTGCTGCTGCTATTTCAGAAAGTACTAAATGTCAAAGTACAAAACATTCAACACAGAAGTAACATCACATGTACCATAAATTGTAACTACAGAACAGCTGCCACATCATATACCTTAGAAACATGGTTTGTTTCAGGTGTGTAACTGTAAACACCCTGTATAAAGGTGATAACTACTACCATCACCACTACTACTACTACTGCTACTACTACTAATAATAATAATACCACCACCACCACCTACAGTACCAGAAAAACAACAAGGATTCTATGTAAGTTCTTAGATGACAGCAATTAGAACAGACCAGTCTTAAATAAAATAACCATAATGAATGTGAAAGTAATGAACAAAAGATACTCTTTGGTTCACCCAGGCATAGATGGTGGGAGGATATTAAAACGTGTCTTAAAGAAACACAAGATAAGAATATGAACACAATTCATGTGGCTCATACAAGCATCCATCCTTTTGTTATGTTACTGTACAAATACATTCTGGCAGCTGCTGTGGTATCTGGCACCAATTTCAATTTTCATATTAATGCTGGATACTATAAAAACTGAACTTCACGCACATCAACACAAAAATCAGGAGCATTACGGGAAAGTTACCTCACCCAACGTGCGTGTCCATCAAGTCTGATGCTGTTAATATAAATAGATGGTCGTAACAACATAAAGCTATGTGGCTATAAAAGCAGCAGCATACACAAGCATATGCAGTTCTGCTCTCTTTAGTTCAGGTATTTACGTGGTCAGGTGAGCAGAACTTTAAAAAACAATCTACTGTAAAGATTTTACACAGCTCAATGAACCGTATTTTCCACTGTATTAAGACGTGCATGTAAAAGTGCCCCCCTAAAACTGAAGTTTTACTGCATTTAAAAATGAAAGAGCCATAAACAATTTGTCATGCACTACTAAATATATGGAAAGGTCAGATGAATATCGTCAACTTCCACTAGCCACACACCACAGATGTGAGCTGTAAATTTCAACACAAAATTTTAAATTTCAGTCAATCATACTACATCACATGTGGTTTTTAAATCATTCACACGTAAATGGTATTTTTTTTTGTAACAGAATACATAAAATTTAGAGCTACATCACAAAATGTGCACCGCAGACTTCATGAAGGAGAAAATACAAAAAAATTAATAAGATGAAAAATATACAATCCTTAATGACAAGAAACAATTCACCTAGCAAAATTAACAAATGTACAATATGTCTACTAAACCTTCTAATACATAACTGTAACTCATATATCCTACAGAGAGAAAAAGATGAAATCTATGTGAAAAATCGAGAGGTTAGCTTCGGGATGGGAGTTGAAATGTTCTTCGCCCTACATGTAAATGACGACCGTCATGAACATGATAATGTGGTGAAAGAAACATTTATCATCACCAGAAGTAAAGGACATCTACTTTCTTACTGCATCGCTGTCTTGGAATGTCACCCTGGAAAGAGTGGCTTCAGTTTGTAAGCAAATACGATTCAAATATTCTGTCACCATACAGAAGATTTGAGAATGTTACACACTGAAGGAGAGCTGGAATGCCAGCAGAGATGCTGTCTGTGTGTCTCCAGCACTTGATTAGGTGACATTCTAATAACATGTAACACAAGAAGATGTATTCATTCATCTCCCAAGATAATGTTGCTTTTCTTGTCAAGCAGTTAAAACTTCAAAAGTGGAATAACACTCAAATTACAAAATTGAAGTTCCTTACTTCAGCAGCAGCAGCAGCAAAGACCACATTACTTCAGCATGCCCAATATTGGCAAAACAACAATACATCAAACGACATGATAGAGTGTGTGCTCAGCTACACTTTAATATATTTAAGGAACTACAGGTGAAATTAGACAGTGAACTCTGGTATGAACATGTACCAAAATCAGTAGAAACAAGTCAAGTGGGCAAGGTAACCATATTATGGAATCAACAAGTGCAAACTGACAGAACCATCCCTAACAATAAACCAGACATCATAATCCAGGATAATGAAAAAGGAACGTGTACGCTAATTGATGTAGCAATCCCGGGAGACAGAAATGTGATAAAGAAAGAAGCCCAGAAATTCTAAAATATAAATACCTTATAACAGAAATACAGCCCATGTGGAATGTAAAAACAAAGGTGACGCCAGTAATAATAAGAGCAACTGGAACCATTTCAAAATCCTTCTGAAAATATTTGAGCAGCGTACCGGGAAAGCACGATATCAAGGAACTACAGAAAACAGCTATATTGGGCACAGCACACACACACGGCAGAAAGTGCTAATGTAGAAGCACAAAAGGGTTTAATATTGAAGACAGTGTTATATGCACCACTAACAATACGCGCGGAATAGCTGCAACACTGTATATCCTGCAAACACAGTTTATTTCAGGTACATAAGTGTGAATACCCTGTATACAGGATATGATGATGATGATGATGAGGGGGAGAAGGAGGAGGAGGAGGAGAAGAAGAAAAGAATGAATGAGAATTTGAATCATACCCAAGAATTCTATAGCAAAACTTGCACATACTGCTTTAACAGCTGTAACTACCACATATACTGGAAAGGCTATAGAGTAAATTGCATATCTTTGGGCATTCCCTCTCAGGTCTGTGGTAGGAAAGAGCAGACACAGAGACAAATTACATTTATGATACCAATTTCTGAAGCTTGTAGCTTAGCTACTGCCTTACCTTTCCGTTTTACACCATTTAGAACCCATCCTGCCTCCTTCTCTAGAGGACCAGAACGAGACGACAGAACCACCAAATACTGCATATCCCTCCATGTGAGCCCAGCATTTGCTTCCAGAGCCAAGGCTGCTATCCCAGCTGCCAGAGGTGCAGATGCAGATGTACCTTAAAGATAAATGGAATTTTGCTACATCCCAATATTACTACTTTAAGAAACACAGGTATGATCAAGTGATGCCATGCACTTGTTTAAAGGTTTTTCCTAAAGTTGTGAATATATATTACAGTGTTGTTCACTTTCCCATGTACATAATAAAATGAAAAGAATGAATCAGAATGTGAGATGCTCGTTTCTCACAGCAGTGTTATTGAGAATTCAGGTCTTCTAGGATGCAACGCTGTCACTGGGTGAGTGGTTTCCAGCAACATGGTATCACTTCCCAGAAGACCTGAATCCTCAAATTAGAATGTTAAAAGATGCACATGAAAGTTGATAAAATGCACTGTACTTTCCTAGCATAATGCAAGAGGGACATAAAATGGTCATCACATAAGCATAGTTCAGAAACCACTTTGATGGGAAAACAATGTGACAGGGTGAAAACTGGATTGATATGACTCTGTAGAGGGTGCAATGACTGCACTTTGTGAGTATGGTAATTAACCTTCAGGTTCCCAAAAGCAGGGCCTTCATCAGCAACTTAATCACAGTACTCCTTACAAGACAAACTTAAATATGCAATAATGATGGCTTTAAAGTTTCAAGAAAGGCCTTCCACCACACTAAACAGTCAGTGCCAATGGTATGATACTATGGTATCTCTAAATCTGCCTTGTGTTGTCAAGGCATCTATAGCACAGCTTATCACCACCTTTCCTCTACTATTCTGAATAAGAAAAGAAGTCTTCAAAATAGTTGTCTGTATGTAATGAAGTCCTTCTGGGCCGTCAGCTGCATCAAGACAGACTTAGAATGGTTCAGAAACTGCCACTGTCTCCATCACTGGGGATTCATGTGATGAGTGGCACTGCTTTGGTATTCAAATACACAGCTAGTTCCTTGTTTTTCTGCTTGACCAGAAGAAGAACAGCAGGGGCAAACACACTGGGCCATGATGGTCACATTATGTATATCAATACAACCTACGGCAGCAACATTCAGTGCTGAGATTATGGAAATGGTGACACTTTCTGAAACACTTGCAAATCATTCTGTACTGACAAGGCTACCTGAGACAAATCCATTACACTCCTGGTTGACCATAAAAGCTTAAAATCTTAAACAGTGATTTACATTTTGGTATTTGGTTTTATAAATGAACAGTAACTTACATTTCACATTACTCGACAGCAGTGATGCATCCACATTTTTGTATCTGGGAGAGTTTGAAATATCATATAAATCAATTATGGTACTGACACTACACTGTTTGGTAATACCTGTGTGTTCAACAGTGCAGATGTGGTCTGGCCGCAGTTTACCATCCATGTCCACAGTGGCCACACTTTTATCATGTCCAGGGGTGCCAGAACTATACGTTGTAGCAAGGGTTGAGGAACACTCTTCCAGGTACCACGGTTTATACCTGTATACAAATATACCACATTAAGAACAAGTAGAAATGTTTACACCAATAGGCAGCAATTGGAATGTTTCACAGGACTATATGGATACTTTCTGGGGAAGACAAGATCAACTGATATGAGCAGCCAAATTCGAGAATGAGGTCATGGAAGCATGAGACAAGTAATATGTTTTTTGTGTCATTTTTAATGTTAAGGATTTCCTTCTGATTGTTAACCTTACTGGGCAGCACCAAATTTGTGGGAACAATTAGCCAGCGCACGTTCAATTGACAGCAGCCGCATATCACTATGAACGAAACTTTACTTGCATTGGACTTCACCATTACTTATGTGATTAGTTGTGTTACAATGACAGTTTATACTAATGACCTAAACATGCATGCACACACCTTCACATGAAGAACAGTCACTAAAAGTGAAAAATTCTACAGTGCAGCTAACACCCATAAGTCTCCCACACACCCTTTCAAATGATGTCCTGATTTTTGCCTTTGTAATTAATGATTTTAAGATGAATCCTGTTTCTTGATAAAACCCTCTGTAGAATAAATTATACTGCTGACATCTTCAAGAACCCGTCTCCTTCCTCACTTTGCCTTGACAATGGAGACAGCAAAAACTCTCCAGAAAACTGGTAACACAGCCTAGAGCTTCACTCCATCTTGAAGATAGACATGGTAAGTCATTCACAATGTTGGTAAGACAGCTTACATCTACTCACTGTCCTAGCCCAGGAACACAATTTAAACCAGCACTGAACTGCCATGAAAGACTGGACATTTTTGTTACTACCATATGAGCGCTGAATTTGCATTATGTGTGTGCGTATAGGGGCATGAGGATAAACTCCACGTAATTTGTATCTTGACACAGCTTCATAATCTAGACACTATCTGACTAAAGATTTTCCGGTACCTCTGGATATGAGGCCTTGTGAACTCGAAGACCTGCTTACCTAAGAGTACTTGTAAAGGTAAAGGTATACCTGTACATGTCACAAAGGCATATAAGGGGAGCAGAGGTATAGCTCCACTCATTCTTAACCTCTGACACTAGATGATGGTGACTGGTCAACTTTATGACCTGGCAGTTTTACCCCCTCAAGGTGTAACTCCCGGTAGTGACTGGATAAGAGACATGGTGTGCCCCAGAGCTGGTCTGGAGATTTTTAAGCAAAGAAAAATCTCAAGGTGTTGCAGGGAATGAAACGTCACATTACCCACCCCATAGTCTAGTCACTATATGAACTATGCCCTGATGGTACTGGTGTTTTACTTTTTTGTCCTCCAAATGTTCGATGTTCCTTCTATATAAAATACTCCAGGTTTGTTCCACACTAAAAGACATCATCCATATTATAAAACACGACCCTCATAAGCTTTCCACTTGTGAAAAGTAAATGGTGTCAGTATTTCAAATGCAACGCTCTGCACATATGTATCATTACTTACCCTCCTTGTGTGGCACTTGATATGGAAAGAGTAAAGATGCTGTTGGTGTAACCATCACAGTTACAGGAATCTGTGTGACGTCCACCATTGCCAGACGCCCATACAAAAATTGAGCCCTTTCCTTTGCGTCCCTGAAACAATAACGCATCTTTTGAAAAAAAAATTCATGTAACTCATTATAAATCTAAACATATATACATACAATACAAAAAAAAGGAAAGGTTAATAAAATCTTATAACTTCCTCTTTACAAATGAACAGTAAGATACTGAGAATTAACATAAATTTTAATTGGAAACGTATAAATTTACTTGAAGGAGCCTTATTACAGAATGTGACCAGGTAGAGAACAAATATGTCATGGGTGACAAAATGGAAGAGATCATGGAAAAGGCATAGAATGTAACATACGTAAAATACCAACTAATGAACTTTTTTATTATTCTATTACTTTATTATATTATTATTATCATTATTTTATCATCATCAACTAGTGCATTAGTTGGTACTTTTATGTATATACTGCAAAATGCACGGTGATAACAACATAAAGTTAAAAAAACCCAACATAATGTTCAGTTTTCCATAAATGTTCAGTTTTCCATTCAGATCACTGTCTTCTGGGTTGTGATACCATGTCGTCTTGTGGGTGGATACTGACGGTGTAGAGGAAGGTACCGCATTACTCTGTTACATACAGGAACTTACACTGGTGACTCCATATATGAACGCTCTGCGGGCCAAAGGTCCTGGTCCATCAACCGTCTTGCCATCATCCTCAGGTCCCCAGGAAGCACTGTAGATATCAATATGTTCTGGGTTCAGGCCGAGCGCTCTGGCCTCAACAGCATCATTTACTGTTCCGTCCAACATGCGGACACCTGAACAGAGCACAGAAAGTCCTAAATGATAACAATGTGTTCTGGGTGTATCAGAAGCAAAGTCCTAAATGATAACAATGTGTTCTGTGTGTATCAGAAGGAAAGTCCTAAATGATAACAATGTGATCTGGGTGTATCAGAAGGAAAGTCCTAAATGATAACAATGTGTTCTGGGTGTATCAGAAGGAAAGTCCTAAATGATAACAATGTGATCTGGGTGTATCAGAAGGCTATAGTGAGGGTTAGAAATACAGACAGCTTTTAAAAACAAAAACAACAGTAAGATTCTTTTCAAAATTACTGATAACAATGAGGAACTTGTAACAGGCAACAAAACAACAAAAAAATCACTATCTTCATATACGTCTTCCAGAACTTTTTCAACTGTCAACACCAAAAAATAAAAACACTAAACACACGACGTTTCGGAAGAGGCTTCTTCCTTCCTCAGGTCCTACTGTTAAAAATCCAGACATACACATGTTGGCCCAGACACATCAACCAGATCAAACCAACCATAAGAGATACCAAACCTAACCTGTCACAAAGTATAACAACATCACCACAACCAATTACAACGGTATTGGTTTCATATTTGGGTACTGTTTTAATTGGTTATGGTGATACTGTTACAGTTTGTGACAGTTTTGGTGTCTCTTATGCTTGGTTTGATGTGGTGCACGTTGATGTGTCTGGGCCAACATGTGTATGTCTGGATTTTTAACAGCAGGACCTGACGAAGGAAGAAGCGTTTTCCGAAACGTCGTGTTTTTAGTGTTTTAGTGTTTTTATTTTTTGATTGAAAAAGCTATAAGTATATGAAGATAATGATATACAGCCATTGTCTAAAACAGTGATGCTGCACACAAACAAACAAATAGCTAAGTAAGTATGTAAGTAAGTAAGTAAGTAAGTAAGTAAGTAAGAAAGTAAATAAGTAACATAACTAACTCCAGGGAGTACAGCCCGTCTTCAAAAGCTAATATTTCCTCAGCCAATAAATAAATTTACCACATTTAAATGAAACGTAAGTTTCATTGTCACATTCCAAAGGCCCCGTCACTCGTCCCTGTCCTGATACAGACGTGCCCAGTGCACGCTGTCCCAGCCTATTCCGTTACGATCCATTTTAATATTCTCCCATCATCTACCCCTAGGTCTTGCAAGTGGTCTCTTTACTTACGGTTTACCCACTAAAATCTCGTATGAATTCCTGTTCTACCACGTGCGTGCTATGTGACCTGCCCATCTCATCCTCATCGGCTTGATCACTGTAGTAATGTTTGGTGAGGAGTAAAAATTACAACGCTTCTAATTATTCAGTTGTTTACTGGTCAGCAATAAGGGCCACGTTCCGCTTAACAGCAACTGGTACGAATGCAGGTACCTGACCGTGAACTGCTAACATAAGAGCTTACAGCCGACTCGTTAGGAAATCCGACAAGATAATACGTTTCAACGGTGCAACACCCTTCTAGGTCACTGCCACTTAGTCCCGCTGCCATGTTGTTATCATTCAGGAATACAAAATGTCCGCATTGAATTTGACTCGACGTTTGAAGAGATACAGTTTCGCGCAAGAGTTTTATTCTGCAGCACAACGGCCCTTTATGAAAACCAAATTCTGTTGAAATTGAAAAGTAGGATAAGGCTACAATCGATAAGAAACCAATGTCGTGGAGATTGGAAATCCTTTTCAAGTATTCGCATATCAAAATACAAGATGGGCTCTTCGCTGTGACAGACAGTCCATCTGAAATCAATATCTGTTCACAAGCAAGTCAGAAAAAGAGAGAGAGAGAGAGAGAGAGAAACTGTACGTTTTCTTCCCGCTGCTAAACATCGGCATTCAAAAGCGAAGATATGAAATACGTTTTGTGGTCAACTATCAGTTTTCTTTTTGGTTCGAAATCATCCGAAGGAACAGTCCAAATGCGAACGATATATCACGTTACTGTCCAACATTATCGTGTGAGAACAAGAGTGACATCAGTACTGTGGTTGTTTAGTACTTCTGTATCAACCGCAGTGCCAAATGAGACGGACGGAAGGACGGAAAATCACAGTCAAGTGGGTAGCACTTACGAGGTCCCAGGTTCAAATCTCGGTAGGGGCTGACCGAGGCCTGTCATACATATGCACAGACCCAGAAGGCAAATACGTACAACGTGACAATGAGGGCAGTTCGCCTAACCACTGTTGAAGTGGAAAAGCAGTATTATGTATTTTGAGTGTGTGTCTGTAGCGTTGGTTATCCAGCATGCACTGCGCATGCGCCGTATTATATTGTCATCCGTGGCAAGTCTGGCTCTTACCATATTTTTCCACATTATCTCATAAATGGCACGCTTTTCGGGAAAAAGTTGTTGAACACAAAATGTGTGTTTTGATTTCTCTATAACGTTTGTCTGAAACATTTCTCATTCTAAGAAGAATTCAGCGAGATATTATCATAAATGTACATTGGTCTTCATGTAAAATACCCCGTTATTCTTGTCGGATTTTAACGAAACTTGAATTTTCTCGACAGATTTTCAAGAAATACTCATATTTCAAACTTAATGAAAATCCGTCGACTGGCAGCCGAGTTGTTCTATGCGGACGGTCAGACGGACAGATCATGAGACGGACAGACAGACATTATTTGCTTGCTACAGCACAAACGCCGTCTTGTCCTCTGTTTCCTTCTACTTCTTCTCCTCCTCCTCCTCCTCCTCCTCCTCCTCCCTCCCACATCCTATGCCTCTCCTCAACCCGTCTCCTGGCAGCGACCTCCTCTGCTCTTCTTACCTTGCTTGAGTAACAGGCAGTGCATTTATCGAAAAAAAAAATTACCAGTTTCTACGCACATGCCGATTAAACTACTGATTCTTTAAACTGATAGCGGGTGTCTGCTGCGAGTTGGTCACATACACAGCGTGTGTGACCTTGTGACCTTCCTTTCCGTAAAAAAAAAGCATTAAGAGCCAATTACATAAAAAGCTGTACCGGTGCGTAGAAAATGAACGAGGTGCTGTTGCTACGGACAGGAGACGAACTAATTAGTTAATTAATCTGGTGAAGGCAAAACAGTTTGTGGTCCGGTGTATACAGTGCGACACAAAAATTCAGTCCCCAGTAACCAAAACAACGATCATAAGCGCTTACTTTAGAAATTTTTTTGAATGGTGTTTTTTCTTCAGATCACTTGTAAGACTTATGCGTAGGCGGGAGGATAATATTAAAATGAAATCTACGTGCAGCTCATTATTACTTACTCCATACGTAATACGACTTTTGTAAGTAGATTGCTGCTTTCTATAATTTTTATGACGCGTGTTGAATTACAGATAAAGGGCTAAGTTCTACGTGCTTAAATTAATTAAGAACCGAAAAAGAAATGACGTTAAGGAGTTGACGTACAGCAATCGCCACTAGATACAGACAAGATTGTTAGCTTCAGGCTCTGACAGCTTTATCCCCGGGTAAAAACACTCGGTATCAATTTGACTAAAGATTGGTTGGGCTCCAGGAACGTTTGGATGCGACGGCGGAAAATATCTCCGCGCCCCGCCAGGAAACGAACACCGATTTTTCCGGTCGTCCAGCCCCTAACGAAGTCACTATACCAACTGAGCTATGCGGCTCATTGAGCTTTCATATGATTTTGCTTTAGTCTATACAAGAAATTTCTGCAGGTTACAGGAACATGAGACGGTTAGTTGTCACATTCTGTGTTCCGTACACTTTCACTGTACTGTTACAGGATCACCGCACTCCCGCATTGCCTGTCGTTCGTAGCGTCGTGTGACATTATATCAACAGCTTCAGTTACCTATCACTTTGTTTAACTCTATACGGGGCATCAGATCGTTAACCCTCTAATGCCTAGTGGCAGTACATATACCCTCAAGTTTAACGCTAAACACTCTCCATACTATTTCCCTGTGAAACACTGCGTGTCACATCCAGGGAGGAACACAGGCTGAAGGTGCGTGTTTCCATGCTTCTGCCGCGATGTAGATGCGATGTGCGCTCCTCTCGGATATTACGCAGCGTCGAGCGGTACCGACGTTTTGGGACAACCTGTAGGTCCCATTTTGGGACAACCTATAGGTCCCATTTTCACGAACCAAGAAGTCCAAGAAGAAACTTCTTGACCTTTGAAGGTGGGACCGACAGGTTGTTCCGAAACGTCGGTACAGAACTGCTACTCAACGCTGCGTAATATCCCAGAAGACATCGCATAGGCTAAAGGTGTTTGGGAATAGGGTGCTGAGGAAGAGATCTGGGCGTAAGAGGGACGAGGTAAGAAGGGAGTGGAGAAAACTACATAACGAGGAGCTTTATGATCTGTACTCCTCGCCAAATATTATTCGGGGGATCAAATCAAGAAGAAACAGATGAACGGGACACTGGCATGTGTGGGGGAGAGGAGAGGTGTATACAGGGTTGTGGTGGGGAGACATGATGGAAAGAGACCACTTGAAAGACCTAGGCGTAGATGGGAGGATAACATTAAAATGGACCTTCAAGAAATAGAAGGTGGCGTGGACTGATGTGGCTGGGGATAGGGACAAGTAACGGGCTGTTGTGAACACGGTAATGAACCTTTGGGTTCCATAGAATTCGGGAAATTTTTTGACTAGATGAGGAACTGTTAGCTTCTTAAGAAGGACTCTGTTCCATGGAGTTGAATAGTTCGTTGGCTAGACAATGTATCAGTACGCTAACCACCAGAATGCCCCGGAAATTCATAGTCAAATTAACCCTTTAAAGACGAAGCGTATCTGTTTTATATAAGGACTCAGTGCGTACCGCGCTGTAAACACTCTCCACTCCGGTTATAAAAACCAGTCTCTTAACCTTTTAAAGCCTAGCGGTAACTTCACGTACCACCTGGTTTAACTTTAAAAATTTCTACGTGGTACCCACATTGCGTTTATGTGTTTTGTACGGATCTCAGAACAAACAGCGACTTTTGCCTTATAAAACATTAAGAGATTGGTTTTTATAACCGAAGTGGAGAGTGTTTACAGCGCGGTACGCACTGAGTCCTTATATAAAACAGATACGCTTCGTCTTTAAAGGGTTAATGTTTTATAAGGCAAAAGTTGCTGTTTGCTCTGCGATCCGTACAAAACACATAAACGCAATGTGGGCACCACGTAGAATTTTTTAATGTTAAACCTGGTGGTATGTAAAGTTACCGCTAGTCTTTAAAAGGTTAAGGTACGTGTCTCAGTGCACGCCATGAAGGCATTCACGAGTGGAGGTACAGCTCCACTCACTTAACTTCGGCCTGTAGACGGAGGTGAGTTGTCACCACGCCGTGGTCGACTTACCCACGTACTAACACCAACAACAAAATTACAAAACCTGTGATTATGACAATCAGTCACTTGGAAGTACAGCCAACTCCCGAAACGTCGTGTATACCTCAGGTGTAAATATCGTGACGGGTCTTACCTCCTATACTGGCATTGTACGCCACGCCGATGCCGCAGTAGCTGTTGAAGGCGACAGCGGCCACTTCGCCCGCACATCGCGTTCCGTGTTTGTTGTCGCCGTTGTCGCGGGGCATAGGGTCGTCGTCGTTATCGTTGATGTCGGTGCTGGCATGCTGGTCCTGCAAAAAACCGGTCCTTAGATCAGTGCCAGCTGGTAGTTGTGCGGTGTCAAACGGCGTCGAAGGAAACAGCCAGACACCATCATAGCATATTAAGATAAAGTAAGTAAAGCAGTCCCATTACAGGCCTGGACAGGCCCTGAGGGTTCCAGGAGGTTGAGGCTCCCAGATTTCTAGACAATCGGCACATGAAGGTAGTAGGGCTGTCAGACATACGCACCGGCCGCCTTTACACCCCAGGAAATATCCCTGGTACTCATTTCTGTTAGACGTTGAGTCGACCCCAGGGCCATAGTGCGGCCGGAAGGATTATGTCAATGACACCATAGGGAATCGAACCCGCGACCTTCCGACTTGTAGCGCAGTGCTTCAACCGACTGCGCCACCGCGTGCCCCAGTATATTAAGATAGAGGTACAATTATGCCTGTCATAGCAATGAAAGCATACGCGTGAGTGTAGATATAGCTCCACGCATTCTTATCCTCGGACCCAGATGGAGGTTGAGTGATCAGTACTTAACTAACTAACTAACTAACTAACTAACTCACCCACTAACTAACTCACCCACTAACTAACTAACTAACTAACTAACTAACTAACTAACTAACTAACTAACTAACTAACTAACGAACTAACGAACTAACTAACGAACTAACGAACTAACTAACTCACTAACTCACTAACTCACTAACTAACTAACTAACTAACTAACTAACTAACTAACTCACTAACTAACTAACTAACGAACTAACTAACTAACGAACTAACTAACTAACGAACTAACTAACTAACTAACTAACTAACTAACTAACTAACTAACTAACTAACTAACTAACTAACTAACTAACTCACTAACTAACTAACTCACTAACGAACTAACGAACTAACTAACGAACTAACTAACTAACTCACTAACTCACTAACTAACTAACTCACTAACTCACTAACTAACTAACTAACTAACTCACTAACTCACTAACTAACTCACTAACTAACTAACTAACTAACTAACGAACTAACTAACTAACTAACTAACTAACTAACTAACTAACTAACTAACTAACTCCATGGAGCAGAGCCCTTCTTGAGAAGCGTACAGTTCCTCAGCTAGTCAAGAAATTCCCCGCATTTTATGGAACCCGGAGGTGCCTTACCGTGTTTGCAGAGCAGAAAACAATTACTCATGTAGCAGTTGCGGAAATTTGTGATATAAACACACGGGTAGATTGTAAAAATTTTAATATTTCATTACATTTTAATCGTTTTAACATAATTAAATTAATAAATACTGTGATTTTAATTTCAAGCTGTTAATGTATAATTCATGTCAAACAAATTTACACACAGTCCTACAGTTCTTCAACACACACCGTCACTGTCATTACGAAATAATTTTTTCCCATTGTATTTTAGTCCCGCCCCCCCCCCCCCCCAATGTACATCTAAAAACTACCAGCCAGTTGTGGTGTCCAATGTGCAATTGATATTCATACATGAATTTAGCAACGTGTAGCTGTGTATGCGCATAATAACAAACTGAAAACACATGCACTCTTTTGTACGTGGCCAAATATTTCAGTTATAAAAGCTATATGAAAAATTCGGAATATTTAGAACATTCGTTCTCTACTTGTTTTACAGAGTGAAAAACACGGGTGCGTTAAATAGCAAAGAAGAGGACACACTGACCCTAACGATTCGTTTAAAGCGGAGCTCATGTATTTAAAATAGGGCGCCCAGTGTATTATTATTATTATTATTATTATTATTATTATTATTATTAGTGCCACAGGCCATTTCTCGCCAGTACTTCCCTTGAACCAGCGGTGATCCCCACCGCTCAGGCTTCCAGTTTCAGACTGCAGTACTTTCCGTATTATGTGTGATGTTCCAAGTAGAGCTGTCTCTTGTAGTGACTCTACTGAACGTTTTCCCGGTACGGCTTCTAAATTTTTCTTTACATCTTTTGTTACCATTCCGGTGGCTCCAGTTACTACGGGTATAACCACACTTCTAAAGCCAGTTTTCCAGAGCCTGCCACCTAGTGTTTCCTCTTTAAACTTCTAGTATCCTCGCTTTTCCTTAAGGTCCTCCAGTAGCTGCTTACATATTTTTTTTTCGTCTTCCCGTCACATCTATCCTTTTTTCTATCTTTCCTTCAATATCTTGTTTTAGAAGGCAGTTCCTACGCAAGATGTGACCAACCCATTTACCCTTCCTTCTTTTTACTGTGTGTACGATTTTCCTCTCCCCATTGACTCTGTGCAATACTTCATTTCTCACACGATCGGTCCAACTGATTTTCTTCTTCCTTCTTCAACACCACATTTCAAAATTTTCAATGTATTTCTGATCTACTTTCCGAAATGTCCACGTTTCAGCGTCATACAATGCTATGCTCCAAATGTAGATCACTTTACTAGTTTCTTCCTTAACCGTTTAAAGCCTAGCGGTAACTTTACGTACCGCCAGGTTTAACATTAAAAAATTCTACGTGGTGCCCACATTGCGTTTATGTGTTTTGTACGGATCTCAGAACAAACAGCAACTTTTGCCTTATAAAACATTAAGAGATTGGTTTTTATAACCGAAGTGGAGAGTGTTTACAGCGCGGTACGCACTGAGTCCTTGTATAAAACAGACATAATTCGTCTCTAAAAGGTTCAATGTAAGTCCAGTTTGCTGGTGAAAACAGTCTTCTTCTTCTTCTTCTTCTTCTTCTTCTTCTTCTTCTTCTTCTTCTTCTTCTTCTTNTCTTCTTCTTCTTCTTCTTCTTCTTCTTCTTCTTCTTCTTCTTCTTCTTCTTCTTCTTCTTCTTGAATGCTGCTTTTGCTATGGCAATTCCGTACTTAATTCCACGTTTACATCTTCCACTATCTGTTCTCATGGTGCCAAAACATTTCACATATTTCCATAATCTCAAGTTGTTTTTGATCTATCATAATCTGTACTGAAGAAGGTTGCCTTGACCTTCCCCTTGCCTTCCTTAGTTTTCTCCACATTCATATCTATTCCACAGCATCTTACAACTGCGACTAGTCCACCAATCATCGTCTGTCTCTTCCTTAGCCCGTAGCAGCATAAAGACATCTGCATGTTTCGCATTTTCACAAATGAAACAAAACAAAATACTGTTTACTGAATTTCAGGAAGCTTCGACGTCCTCTTTAACGCCTTCGTCATTACAATTTATTTCCATCTCACGATTAAAACACTCATTCCTCTGAGCATGATGGACAGCGATAAAACTCTTGCTTTTTGCTTCCCATATTTTGCAGCACATGCGGTTTGTAATAATCCCACGTTTTCGTTACGGACATTAGCTACGTATTTACAGTAGGCGTCCTCCCCACAATCGTTTTTCAACTATCAAACAGTTACATACGTTTTTACATTAAACATACGCACATTGCATCCGTTATACGTTATTTTGATACTGCCAATTTTGAAATCTTTCAATCGCGTGGAAATACATTATGGTGCTTACGCACGACACAATCTGTGATGACGTCACAACATATGTCCGCTCATTATACAAGTTGACCATGTTACTAAATCCACACTTTTTCTTTCGGACGGTGGGGGGGGGGGGAGCGAGGGAGACATCAACATTTCCCCCTCTACATGAACTTTATTACCCATCCGTTGACAGTACGGTGGAGCAAGATAAGCCTTGAATACCGCTACAAAACACAACGAAAAGTGTTAAAAAAAATTAGTGGTCACATTACGTAGCCAGCTGCCGACACTGTGGGATTTACACTGACAAATTTAGACACAATCGTTGTGTAGATCTCTGCAGGGATTTAATACCGTTGTTTGTATGCTGTAAAACACCCCATAATGTAAACAGATCCCAATTTGTACGACCCGCAGGCACTGCTAACTGATTAGCTTCTATCAATCCTCAGGCACGGCCACAGTCAAAACTTTGGTAAGTCTACGTCACAATTTTTATCATTTAGAAACAAAATAATGCGCCTCCCACACGACACTGCGCATGCGTTAAGCGCTAAAGTGGTCAGAACTGTACACGGCGAAGACTTATAACAAGCAGGGCCGTGGAGTCGGAGTCGGAAGGAATTTTTAGGTGGAGTCGGAGTCGGGAAAAAATGTACCGACTCCGACTCCGACCTCAATCTAAAATCTGAACTAGATACTCCAACTCCAGAGCCCTGATAGCTACAGTAACCATTAGACTTATACTTAAATATAGGTTATAAGTCTAAACAGTAGCCTGATGATTCACGTGGTGGTGATGAAATGTCTTATAGGTTTACCGTTATTAACCTTTTAAAGCCTAGCGGTAACTTTACGTACCACCAGGTTTAACATTAAAAAATTCTACGTGGTGCCCACATTGCGTTTATGTGTTTTGTACGGATCTCAGAACAAACAGCAACTTTTGCCTTATAAAACATTAAGAGACTGGTTTTTATAACCGAAGTGGAGAGTGTTTACAGCGCGGTACGCACTGAGTCCTTATATAAAACAGATACGCTTCGTCTTTGAAGTGTTAATACATATTGACCTTTTATGAAAGAAGAGTCGGAGTCGGAAGTTTTAAAAATCGAGGAGTCGGAGTCGTTGCTTTTGTGTACCGACTCCACGGCCGTGCTTATAACCAATGAACAAAACACAACAAGTAGCAAATTCCTAGTGCAGGCTAGGGCTGCAGTATTTGATGCGGTACAGTAACTAGGCTACAGGCTGGAGGTCATAGGGATTGTTGTGAGATTACCCCCCCGCCCCCGCCGAGGGAAGAGTTGTTACAGCCTTCATAGCACAGAAAGCCTGCATCTGTTAGAATATCTCTCGTGCTCATGGCCACGATAACAGCTACACTCTGTATACAGGGTGATTCAGGGGGAAAGGTCAAACCGTTGGAAGGTGACAGTATCGATCACTGCCAGAAACAACTTCATACGAACATGTGTCTAATTCTGAACGGTTATCGAGACAGAGATGTTTGAATCTACAAATACAAAAGCATAGGAAATTATAATAAAGAAAACACATAAATGCACGGTGTGGGCATTACATAGAATTTCTAAGTGTTAAACACGGCGGTGCATATAGTAACCTGACCCTCGACGGTTTAGAAAAGCATAATTAGGCCGATCCCAGTGGCCGCGCGGTCTAAGATGCAGGTATGCGGCCGCTCGCCTGCTGGGATCGCGGGTTCGAATCCTGCCGGAGGCATGGATGTCTGTCTCTTGTCTTTGTTATGTATTGTCAGGTAGCAGTCTCTGCGTCGGGCCGATCCCTGGTCCAGAGGAATTCTACCGAGTATGTGTATGAGTGTGATCAGGCGAAACAATATTTTTCTACGCCTACACTGAGTAGATAGAAGACACCCTAAGACGTAGGGGTTTTCATAACATTACCGCATAAAGCCTATGCTGAAACCTGTGAAGGAAAATAGGTGTCCTTGGACTGATGGAAAATCGATGAAAGGGATGGGGTGATGAAGGCAACCGGAGCCGAAAGAAAATACGCACTTTGCACCCCTCCAGTCAGCCTGGCTATGGATGGCATGCAGGATGGGGGGGGGGGGGGGAGGCACATGTAATATGAGTGTGCAATGACATTCGCAGGTCACAAAGGGCTGTGTAACAGAAATAGCAACTACACACATGCGTACCAGCTATTCACAATTTATTTTAGTGAGGGGGAAAATTGAGTTTCATGTGCAATCCGAAAGCTATAAAACTCACAAAAAATTTATGCAGGTTGAACTGGGAAATTCGGCTTACAGCAACAAGTAAGGGGGAAAAAAAGTCACACACTAATGTAATTGATTTTACCCAGAGCCAAAACAAGTGACTGGCAATGACTTACCATATCGAGTACAGGTCTAATTACAACTGTAAATATGTCACCATTTTTCGGTTGACATTACACTGTAACACAGAACGCACTCAAACACCGTAAAGATGAAAATTAACATGAATTATATTTAAAGATTAACCTCTTACTGCGAAGTAAACACACTCCGTTTCGGTTATAAAAACCGGTCAGTTAATGCTGTATAGGGAAATATACAGTCCGTACCGCGCAGTAAGCACACACCGTTTTGGTTATAAAACCAGTCAGTTAATGCTGTATAGGGAAATATACAGTCCGTACCGTGCAGTAAACACACTCCGTCTCGGTTATAAAAACCAGTCAGTTAATGCTGTATAGGGAAATATACAGTCCGTACCG